>JABSTQ010009688.1:600000-933234 GCA_013358835.2 Ixodes persulcatus | reverse complement strand
TGAGCGGCGTTGCATTGAACGTCTAGGCCACTTCCCGATCTAAATCTGGTCACAGGTTTTTGCTAGTCATGTTGACTACTTTACAAAGTGGCAGGAGGTTATTCTAATTCCACACCAGACCGCCCCTGAAGTTGCTGGGAAAGCATCGTGTACCTATTTTGTACGCATACCGTACAGCAGCTCACGAGGTCACCGGTTATACACCAGCGATGCTGCTGCTCGGCCATGACCTTCGTATGCCCTGTGAACTAACCATCCCACGAGCATCAAAACCGGCCACAGACCCTGTGTCTTTCGTGAGCAAACTGAAAACAAATCTCGAGTGAATGCACGCATTTGCTCGACAACGGCTGTCAAGCGGCCTCGCTCGCATGAAGAGCCAGTATGATGCACACGTCACAACACGCCCTTTTTCACCAGGCGACAGGGTATGGTTGTATAACCCGATTCGGAAACGAGGACTGTCCCCAAAGCTGCAACGTCACTGGCAAGGGCCCTTTACAATCGTGAGACGGCTCAGTGACGTGGTCTATTGCATACGTCAAAACGATCGATCCCGGGCTCTCGTGGTTCACCGTGATCGACTGTCCTTGTATGAAGGACTTAGTTAAACCTGGATAAAATTCCAGAAGACGGGAGGGGGATAATGTAGCTAAGGTGATGTCGCGGGAAAGAAGACACAGAGGAGAAGAACAGAGAGTGCTCGCGACAAAGTTGAAAGCCTACGAGCAAAGCAAACGGACGTCCAGTAAATGAACAGCTTGTAAGCGGTAAACGCTACAATATGTTACTCGTTACCGACTCTCAAAAGGAACGCGCTACTTTGCGTCAAAAGTAGCAAGCTACTATTTTCGTTATTTCGACGACCAAACACACAACTGCTTTCGTATCATGGTTTATTGTTTTCGTTTCATTAGTTGTTGCACTTAAGTCGTAGGTGTTTCTTTTTAATTTGCAGCAGTTGTTTCCTCGTTCCGTTGAGAATGCATCTCCGGCGACGCTGTAGAGTCGTTGTACTGACGCGCTCAAATGAACGGAAGTGTTGTGCTTCAGGAAGAGCGTTTGAATATGGGATTACCCTTTCTCTTTTTTGTTCTCTCTTTTTGTAAAGTTTGAAGTTTGCAATGGGTTCTGCGCCTTCCCGCGTTGGCAATCTCCGGGTTTACATTCGGTCTGTACACGATTCTTGAAGGTTCAACCCTCGAGCCTTATTATGTTCTCTCGGCGAAGGACATACCCAGCTGTGTGGATTTACTGACGCTTGCACCTTTGCATTTAATCGCATTATCGGCATCAACCACTGCAGGGTCGAAATGGGTGTTGCCTGCTAATGCGCATGAATAAAACGCAAAAAAAAAAAAAACTGTCGGTGTTGTGTACGCGCCAACTTTTCACAGCGTATATAGGTAGTTAGTAGTGCACTTTATCCTACAATTTTTTT
The DNA here is from genome assembly GCA_013358835.2 of Ixodes persulcatus. Lineage (NCBI taxonomy): Eukaryota > Metazoa > Arthropoda > Arachnida > Ixodida > Ixodidae > Ixodes > Ixodes persulcatus. The sequence goes on along the minus strand of JABSTQ010009688.1, from coordinate 931,793 downwards.
TAGTTCACAATTATTAATTAGGAAGATTGTAAGACACTATACTATTCACATACTACTTTACTCTCCGCCTGTTTCAAGCGCAAGCACATTTGCATATGGTACTGTCGAGTCACATTATAATGCAGAAATCGAGCTGGGACAGCAAAAAACGCTTTCAGTGATAAGCCAATGTTGTACACATAAATAACACTATCCACAATATATTCCAACCTGTCAATTTTTTCATGCAAAGTCAGTATTACAAACATATCAGTGGAGCTATACTCGTCGTGTGTAATATGTGATTATGCACAACTTTCAAACGCAATCAATGAGTTCATTCGTTTTCTTGGTAGCAGCGACCTCACTTATTTCCTGTGATTTCTTGCCTCACGTATTAAAGTTATGACTTTTAAATGTTCATAAAGCAAACAAACAATAACCTCAAAAGGTTTCTTTTTTACATTTTTGATTGTTACTGCTTCACTTAACGCTTTGACGGGCATTCATTCCATCCTCGTACCGTAGTCTGGATTGCTTTTTTAAAAGGTTAAAACAGCGCAAAAAACAACGGACAGGGTAAAGAAGGACACAGGCAGCGCTCTGTCTGTGTCCTTCTTTACCCTGTCTGTTGTTTTTTGCGCTGTTTTAACCTTTTAAAATGTCATACCAACTCGCCCAGGCTTCAACTTTAGCAACATTTATTTCTGGATTGCTGTCGAAAGTGCTCGCGTCAAAAGACGTGCATTACGTATTTCCAAAGAATGTCCCTCTCCACTTAAATGTGCAATTCCCAACCTTACCCTGAATATTATATAAAGAAAGAATGCATTCCAACCTTAGTTCACACACGCGTGCACCTAAACTTGAAAAAAAAAGTCAAGAGCGGAAAGGGTGAAAAACGATTTCCCCGATTTTCACTTTTACACATATATTCCTAGGGTCTGCTCGCTGTCGTTTGGCCGTCAGCGTCAAGCGGCAGAGTTGACTGCGGAAGTAATCTCAAAATCGGGGTCCGCGCCGGTGGGGTGGTTTCACCTTGGTGTCACGTGGGTTAAGTCATTCGTCAACGTGGGTCACGTCTTGTTTGTGTGCCTGTTTTCGGGCCTTTTGGTACTTACGAGTCCCGCCCATCAGAAAGATATCCCAAATGCGTATGCTCACTGTTATTGCCCGAGTGCCAGAAACTTCCTGAATTATATTCTTTTCTATGGGGCACTATTGCCACTGACGGCTTCATGGTGTCTTTTTCAGTATTTTTTTCCCGGCTGACGCTGCAATCTGATTGGCTGCAGAGCCATAATAAGATGTTCCTGATTTGTCACACCCTGCATTTCTTAAGCGGTCACTGGCTATGCGGAGAGCAAGTCGTCTGCTTATTGCGTGGGAGTTGCAGTGACGCCAGAACGACGCCGAGCTCTGATCGGCTTTGACTAAAAAGATAGTAGGTAGACATCAATTCTAGATGCCTTGAGGTCTACTCACTATTTTCGTCAATCAGCGAAAAAGAGCTCGGCGTTTTGACATCATCGCAACCCCTGAGCAAGTTCTCGCGTCATGTAAAATTTTGGCAGCCAGGTTTTCTTTTTAATATTTGAGCGAAGTGTCCAGCAAAAAGTTGTATAGGAAACTTGGCGACGTTGTTTTTCCCGTACCTTTGTATTGTGCAGGCCCAGGGCAAGATATCTTAAAGCGTGTTAAGAGATTGCTCGTTCCGCCTGCTGTTAAGTCATTCTTTTCCAAATTAGACACCGGCATCTTAACTGTAAATACATGGAGGAGGGAAAAGGGGCTGCTCATCCCGTGGGGCAACCACTGCATTTTGTGTCAAAAACCAGAGAAATTTCATCATGTATTTCTGGAGTGCTGGGATGGCGTCTTTTTCTGGGACGTCCTCCAACGCACACTGAAAAAAGATTTTCCGTTAGACATGCGTGGAATCAGATAACTTCCCGTTGAAAACAAGGACGGCATAGCCTTTGATATCATTATGTCACTGGGGTTGCATAGTATTTGGAGGTCTTGTATGGCTACGCGCCATGCCGATATTGACGCACGCAAAACTCGTGTATATTTCATCGAGAGTGTTGCTTTGATTGTTGAAGTACACAAGGCACAGAGCTGCGTGCCAGAGTGGATTCAAAGTTTGGAAGCTGTTAATAATTTGAAACGATTTTAACTTATACTATATTAGCCCAAAGGCCGGCTAGTAGCTTTTAACACTGCCATTTCTGAATTTTTTTGCCTTAGGCTTGTGCATATTACCCTGTAAAAAAACGTCACTAAAAATAAAAGAAAGCCGTGCAAGCGTGCTTTGCGTTGCCTTGTTAGTACCGTGTCTGACTCGCAACCGAAGGTTCGTGGGTTCGAATCCCGCCTAAGAGGAATCACATTTTTCTTTAAGGCAAATTAATTATTTTATGAAGTGAATCCATTTGAGATACACGGCGACATTTAATTCGCATTACATGTCACGTTTTAACCACTTTCATTCCACGTGTGACGTCACGTTTGCCGTGAGCGTTGTGCGCTGTTTGAAATTCCCGCGCGAGGTCATGTGACTGTGACGTCATAACCCTATATCCATCAAACATGATTTTTTCATCACGCCACCGACGCCGGCTTTTCTGCGACATGAGCTCCTTAACGCTCTCGCGTTAAAATTCTGGTTAGTGCAGGTAGGCAGGAAATTAGGAACAGATCTTCATGTGCAATTCAAAACATATACTTGGTAATGACTTTGCTCGGATCACCCGCAGGTTGATTTTAATCAATGCTTTACTCGCTAGCAGAGAGCAAGCGTGGCATTGCATTGCCACGCTTGCTCTCTGTTAGGAAGCGTGGCAATGCTACAGGAACGGGATGAACATAGTAAACTAAAATAGCACAAACGCGATGGAACGGAATACGCATCTCTTTTTGCTGCCTGTCTCTCTCACCCCCTTCTGTTTTTTCTGCGATATGTTCCATCTCGCCTTTCCTGCTTTACCGTTTACTTTTTATATATATATATCTTCTCATTGACTACTGAAAAAAAAAATGCTATAAAAGAAGCTCGTCGCCGTTCTGAGTTTTAGGTATTCTGGAACCGAATGACAAGCGTGTGATGCGCGAAGGATGCCCCGAAATACCGAGTGATTTAACAAATCACGCCAACAAAAAATGCATTCAAACGGACAATGGTGGTACGAGCCCACGATACGGAAGAGATACGCCAGGGTTTAGGACTGAGCAGTGGGGCTCAAATTGCGACGGCTTCTTGTTTTCTTGAAAATAGGGCAACAAAAGAAGCCGAATACCGTCTTTTTTTCTTTTTTTTTTCTTTTTGCAAGATTCCAACCATGCGATTGTCGAATGCGGGAATCTGACATTTAAAGCGCTTCAGTTATATAAGCGCACGAAGCGCGCTCCGCGGTACACTCATGTGTTTTTTTTTTAACTTCTATGCATCATTATCTTTATTAATTCTAGCTAGTTTGGGCTACGTCCTCACACATTCCCTTGATTAGCTAAGTGTGGTTCAGAAAAAGAACGTGGCGAAGAAGGCAAAATTGTCCGTTCCGAGAATTTGCAGCCCGAGAACAGATATTCTAAAGCTACATGCTACGATAAACATTAAATACCTTAAAAAACACAGTGTTAAACTGTTTGTACTAGAGCCATTTACGCATCTTTATTAAAGCATAAAATGATTTTAACAGACTCCATCCGAACACTAGAATTATGTTCGCACGTTCGTCCGTCCATGCATTTTTTCGCTAAATTTAGCGGCGAAATTGACGTCACGTGACATATGCACCAAGTAGATAAATCGACGTCATGGGACCTATACGTCACTTCAGTTTCCCCGCAGAATTGAGCGGGAAAACTCGAGGCCACATGACCTGATGTCTCGTGACCTATACAACAATTTCGTTTTTCCGATAAATTTAGCCGGGAAAGATTGGTCGCGTAAAATACCAATCCCCATCCCTCTCCTTCCTTCCCCCTTCGATTCTTTCCCCATCTCTCCTCCCTTCTAGGGTGTCCTACCAACCTATCCTTTCCCCTCACTCTCCTCTCTCCAACTGCCTCCGATTCCCTACCTCCCTCTCCCTCCCCCGCCCTCCCCTTCCCCTTTCTTTTCTCCCCATTTCCCCCTATCCCCTACGGTGCCCTCTCTCCCCCTCCCTCCCTTCCGCTCCCTCACCCTCCCCATTTCTTGATCATGCTCAAACAAATTCACTTTCTCCATTATTTTCTCCTCCCTTCTCTCTCCTCACCGTCCTGCAGTGTACTCTCCTCCTACCACCTCCCTGGTCACAGGACACGTCAATTGAGTTCCCCCCAATTGATAAAAAATATACGGTCTTTACTCTCAGAATGACTGTCTAATTTCTACCAAACAATTGAAACAATAGCAACTTAATACTACAAGGCATGCATTATTGGAACTCAATGACGATAAGGCTCACGCGATAATCTTCGCCATGTTAATTTTATTATTATCAAAATTTATTCCGGTAGGGGCTTGAAGTATACAGACAAGATGATACAAACGAGATTACGCTGATGATCCTCATCAGCGTAATTATTATTCTAACCCTCATTTTCTTGGCTGTACAATTCAAGCCCTATCTTCCAAAGACTCCGCTTAGAAATACCCACCCTCAAACAAGGTGAATAGAAACACTTAATCGCAACGAATTCGACAGGCTGATCAATTTGTATACCATCTACTTTTTATTATGTTTCCTAAATGAACAAACAATTCGTTTGCAAATAAATTTCAGAAAAAGTTGCAAAATAAAGGTGTTGCGCAGGAGGAAAGACAATGGTGCTTTAATGATTGCCAATGGTCGCAAATAAATACGTAAAATTATTTTCGTCGCGCTGCCGCTACTCTTTCAAAAATAAAGAATTGTTAATCATTTTTTTTATTGAGCGCAATATTGTAACCACTATTATTCCACAAGCTCAAGAAAACTATGCTAGACACAAGCTGGTCGAGTCGCGTTTTGAAAAAGCGAGCAGCTTTGACAATGTAAACAAACTCTCTGTGACCGTAGTTAGAAGAATCCTGCCGATGAAACCGTTCGAATTATTTACTTTGTAGCACGTTAACTATCCGCGATGAATTCAAGGTTCATTTTCAAACGACCTCAAGTTTTTCACCTCAAGTGCAACTTTAAGATACATTAGAGCGCAGCTCTTAGGCGCCCGTTTCCGGCTTGAGCGGCGTCGCCGTCGGCGTCGCCGTCGCCGTCGCCGTCGGCGTAACCGCGCGGTGCATTATGGGACGCGTGACGTCACTGATGACGTCATCAGTGACGTCACTGATGACGTCATCGGCATCCGCATCGTCATCGTCGTCATCGACATCCGCATCGTCATCATCACTGATGACGTCATCGGCATCCGCATCGTCATCGTCATCATCAGTGATGACGTCATCAGTGACGTCATCGGGGGTCACGTGTACCCCCCCCCCCGAGGTCACGTCTCCCCCCCGTACCCTTCCCTCCTCCTCCTCAAGAGCTGCGCTCTAATTCGGCGTTACAGGGAGTTGTAAACGGCTTTAAGTTTTTCTAACCGCCTTCCTGTCCTTCTTTCTGGTATAGCAGAACAAAAATCCTTGGTTTCCCTACGGAAACGTTTAACGTGCCGATGCCCAAATTGTGTCAAAATTACATTTCCTTATAATGTTTATCCGATAACTGTTGAACATACTCATAACGTCAGGTGTAATTCCAGAGGTTACCTTAAAACTGCGATCCTCGATTTTCGTTATAAGAATGAGAAGTACAGTAAACTAAAATTAATTACCTTATCTGAATATTGCCTTCATCAAAAAGGTTCTGAAAAAAAGCTCCAGGTTCGTTACCAGGACCAGGCGAATTTTTTCAGCTCGGACCAGTCACCTAGCTGTGTTTGGAGACTTGTGTTTTTCCTTTGTCCCCCTTAGTCTCCTTCTCGAGGAATTTTTACCGTTTATTCTGTCCATACCGCACACACCTTTTCATTAATTGTATTGTGGTAATTGTGCCACAGAGACAACGAAGAGCTCGGCAAGCGCAAGCGCTGAGCTCGGGACACGCGCGGCAGAGGTTTCTCGAGACACCAGCGGAACGGCTCGGCGGCGGCATCGGGCGATGCGAACCGCAGTCTCAGTCCGCTTGTAAATACTTGTAAATATATTTATGTGTGAAACCTTACTTCTGGTTCCCACAGTATCATTTCGACTGTGTGTGTGTTTTTATAGTCTTGAATATGTTTTCCAGCCTTGTCAACGAAGGTCTAGCATTCAATATCTCTTCGAAGCTTCTGGTCTATTTTCACGCCGTCGCTCTTAGCACGTTGAATTCCAAGTGTGAAATAGTAATTGAATGCTGATATTTATCCTACAAGGCTCCTTGCCATCACTATTTCAATATCCACGTTAATGGCTTTTACTAGGTGGTGAGGTTCTGCCAATTATTTTAATACTCTCATGAAACGGTCCTATTTTATCGTCACCTACATTTGTGTAACGCAAAATTATGAGTCGGGTTTTTCCAAACGTCATTTCCGACAATGTTAGAAAAGCGCACCTGATGTGTCTTCTTTAGTCTTATTAAAGTGGTGCTTCAAAACCAAATAATTTTCCTACACAAGTCAAATTGGAACTTTTGTGAATATGCGTCAGTCGACTCTTCAAAAATATGGATACATTTATATTTATTTGTATGTATCATGAAACGCCTAAGTTCTGCATCTGCAATAAGCTGCGAGCTGCTGCGTCGTGTGCCCAACAAGTTATAACATACGCACAATCCTCCCAGCGCAAATATTTTCCTCCTTGTGATAACGCTTGTCAGTAGTGTACTGCAGTAAGGTACAACTATGCGTGGGTAGTACTAATTTCTTACAACCTTAAGTGAAATTACATCTTGCGGACACCAGTGTAGCTTGGTTAATGGCGGGGTTACGTGTTTTCGGTAAATACCTATAAGCCCCTAAAGTTAACCCCCAAGGCGATTTTGCCAAATTAGCGAATACCGATAAACCCTGAATAAACCCTAAACTTCATAGAAAGAAAATCCTTGTCTACAACTTTGCTTTGTGCTGACCCAGGGAAAACACAGCCCACGTTAAACTGTTCGCGAGGCTTGTTCTTGCTTTACAACCACACATATTTTCTCTTTTCTTTTTCTTACCGGTACGCGGACGTTTTCTAAGTATTCGGGTGACGCGTATGTTCCCTTAAGGAGGAAGTTCTTATGGCCGTGTTCTATTGTTTTCACCATAACACCCGATAAACCACGATTTTTGTCCGACACCGAAAATTGATACCGAAAACCCCCGAAAAAATACTCCTAAAATTGAGGGAATTGAGGTACACTCCGAAAACACGGAACCCCAAATATTGGTTCCGGTCTCCCGTCATCTAATAACATTTTGACCATCTCTTTTTACGAAAAATGCAATAATCAATTTGGCAGACAGTTATCCTCGACCACTATTGGGACTTCGGCTTCAGAAGCTGGCCTCATTGGGTGCGGTTAAACAGCGCGTACTGAAGGTCACCTCAAAGCCGCCCGTGACGACAGGCCTCTTGGTCTCTTGGCTGGCTTCGAACACCAAACTGTCGGGAACCAGGTATTTGGCGTACAGTTCATTCCACATCTCTTTGCACAAGGATCTATTCCAACTCGTAAACAAACCTGAAGTGTGGCCTGTCGGCAGTGTCTTTCGACTTTTTGTTTATGGAAAGTCGTCGCCTTTATGGCACTCTGAAGATTCCGATTGTGGACTAACTTCTCCGAACAATAACAATGCAAATTAATTTGTACCATCAAAATACAAGAGGTCTCAGGTCGTGCTTAACGACCGTGGTTTATGAGTGTTTTCACCCCACACTAAAAGAGGCTACCCGTTTTTTGTTTCTTTTTGTTTACAGCGCAGTTCTTAGGCGCTCGTTTCCGGCTTGAGCGGCGTCGCCGTCGGCGTAACCGCGCGGTGCATTATGGAAAACGTCCCTTAATGCAACGCGCGGGTCTCACTCGTGACCGGCGCAGTGCATTATGGGACGTTTCGGCGTAACCGCGCGTTGCATTATGGGACGTTCTGGCGTAACCGTGCGTTGCATAATGGGACGTTTCGGCGTAACCGCGCTGTGCCTTATGGGAAACGTTCCAACGCGCGGGTATCACTAGTGACCCGCGCGTTGCATAACGAAACGTTTCTCATTATGACCTCTCACGTGATGTCACGAGGGACGTCACAAGGGTCACAAGTGACGTCCGAGGGTCCCGCGCGTTGCATTATGGGAAACGTCTCATAATGCAACGCGCGGGTCATGAGTGAGACCCGCGCATCGTATTTTGGGACGTTCCACATAATGACGTCACACGTGACGTCACGAGGGTCCCGCGCATTGCATTATGGGAAACGTCCCATGATGCAACGCGCGGGTCTCACTTGTGACCCTCGTGTTCCCCCGTACCCTCCCCTCCTCCTCCTCAAGAGCTGCGCTCTAATTGGGCATTACTGGGAGTTGTAAACGTCTTTCATTTTTCTTGGTCGCTTTTCGCATTTTTCCTCCACCTCCCCCAAATCCAGTAGATTTTAGAGCTAACCCCTGCAAAAAGAACGAACGGTTTTTCTCTTACCAATGCAAAGATAACGAAAGAGGGGGGATGTACACCCGCCGGCAATATGAAGGTGAACACCCTACCTTGTTTCTTGCCTGTTTTACGGCTCCCTAAAGCTGTATTAACTCTCAATGTCTCAAATGGTACGTGGCTCGGCGTCTAAACTTTGCGTTCTAGCCCTCTTCTGGAACAGAGCTTGTTCCAAAACTTGCAGAAGCGTCAAAAACAAGAAGAGGGCTGTTCACCTTCATATCGCTCACGGGTGTACGTCAGCCTTTCAAAGGTGTTACTTGAAAACGAAAATCGTAATTCTTCCGTAAATGCGTGCGCACCAGCTCATAGACCCCGAAATGTTTTGTACTCTTCATATCATTAATCTAGAAGAAGAACAACGTTTACACGAGATGTGGACGGAGTTCTCTGTGCCGCTCTTCTAAGGGTTGTGTCATATCTAAGGAACGTTCTTCGATCTCGCATGGGGGCTAATTAAAAATATTAAAACGGCGGTTTGTTGATACCACCATTTTAAAAAAGCAAAAATATTTCCCCCGAAAGTGCGATAGTTCTTGATCTATTAAAGCAAGAATTAACCCCAAATTAAGATTTAATATTTTTATGTGCTTTAGGTTATTAACCACGCAGGCTACATGCCTTCAAATTGTCCTGGCTACCTTGTGCAATTACGCTCGAAAACCATTCAGTTTAATCGTAACATAATATTGATATGGACGTAATATTTAATGTCCTTCGTTTGTGGGTGAAAATAAATATTCACTTTTTGTCAGGAGTCTCGTTTCAACCTCCGACGAGAGCAGTCGACTCTCCGCGAACTCCTGAGAACGTGACCCTAATATAAACATCGAGCCGGCGCTCGCGCGGCAGGCCCACCATAGCCTGGCGCGAGGCACGCCCTGCCCCCGAGAAAGGAAGAAGCAGCCTCCGTAGCGACCAGATTCGCCTGTGCTACTTTGATTGTTGATTGCAAATTGTGGATAGGTGTCCGTAGTGTCCTGAAACATCGTCGGCATCGGCCACGAAACATTGTCGGCACCCACCGAGTGAGTTTTCACTGGCTCTACGACCCATCCCCGCAAGACATGGACACCGATACGTCGGACCAGCAACTCACGCTGCCTTCTACGAAGGACGAGCCCCCGTGGACCCGAGTAGGCCCGTCAGCCAAAGAACAAACGGCAATCACCATCATCACCCGTCTCCACCCCCAACTGGATCTGCGACAGACAGACACGCAAAACCTCGGACTGCAAATTCTCACCACCGCTAGACTCACGCGCCTGGAACGCGGCGACACATACATAAAAGTAAGACGCCAACAAAACCTAATAGCAATTGACACCTACCGGGCCGGAGCCGCAGAGAAGCTGCTCGCAGTCGCCGAGATCGACTTCAAAAACTCCAGGCTACACCTGAACTCGTATCGAGCCGTGCCCTCGTCACATGCTCGCGGAGTCATCCACGGGATACCGCCATCCGACGCGGACGGCCAGTTGCGTGAGACCGTGGAGCTTGAGCAGGGAAAGCTACTCGCGGTACGAAGACTCGGATCCTCGAATACGATATTACTCACTGTCGACTCCCCCACGCTCCCCCGATACGCATTCGTCAATCGAGTGGCATACAGAATCCACCTCCACAAGCCGAAGGCCTGTCAGTGTACTCATTGTCTCCTGCTCGGGCATCGTATCGACGACTGCCCTAACAAAGCCCTCTACACACCCTGTGCAACCTGTGGCCAACATTTCCCTCCCGACACGGACCCCGCCCGAATGGATCACTCCTGCACGCCCACCTGCGCCAACTGCCAAGGATCCCACAATTCGACCGACCCCCTGTGCCCTGCCCGCAGAGAAGCCGACCATCGCCGGCAAGAAGCCACTAATGCTCGCCGAAAGTCACACCTCAACCCTGGCCAGTCATCGATGAAACATGCCAAACCAAGCCTCGCACCTCTGCACACGCCACCAACCAATGGATCCTCCGTCTGGACCAGCAACAGATTTACCCCGCTTCAAGACATCGAGTATGAGCAGCACTTCCCGGCCCTGCCTCCTAGACCAGCGCCGCAACCTGAACGAGACCACACCCAGCTGCCGCAACAACAGCGACCTGGGCACGCTGGCGCACCTCCTCCCCGACCGCCGCGCCCGGCTCCACGACACACGATGGGTGAGACGCATTCGCCAGATTCCCGGGGTGCTCCTCGTAACCCGCCGTCCGGACGAACCCCCTCCCTTGCCCACGTCCTATTCTCAAGTTCCCCCCAACAGTTCCCCACTCTCACCGCTCTCCGAAACCCCCTCGCCAGGCTTAGCTTCCCCGTCCTACATTAAACGCCTCGAGGACAGGATTGTCCAGCGAATTGAGCAAACCGTCCTTTCCCAAATTGAACACAAAATTTCCAATCACATCGACAAACTTTTTTCAAGATTCTCTAACTTCGCTCCCCCAACTACGTCCCCGACTGACGGACAGGCCGCCTTAAGCCAAATTTTAGCAGAACTAGCCGCTATCCAGGATCGGCTTCACAAACTTGAACAAATATCCACCCCTGCCCTCAGAAAGCGGCTAGGGGATACCCCACAGGATACCCACTTGCCCCCTAATAAGGTAACTGTGCTCCCTTCTACCTCCATTTCTGATTCCGTCCAATCCCAGAACGAATAGTCCCATTCCCTCCTTTGCCCCGCCCTCACCCCCAGCACTTTATATGCACGTCTGGCTGTGGAACTGCAGGAGCATCCGGCAAAAACGAGGCACACTTTTGCAGGCAGTCCATCAAGCTACCAACCCCCCACACATTATCGCGCTACAGGAATCCCTCAGCATAATTAATTTACCACACTATGTAACTTACTCTCAACCTAGCATACCGCGGAAACATAAAACAAAACTCAGCCTTGATAGCATACCTTCATATTCTCTTATTTTAGTACATAAATCCATTGCAGCCATTCAGTTAGATACAGAGCCATTAAATAATGTCAGACAGGAACATGTGGCTATTCAATGCCGGCCACACAAGCAGAAACAGGATGTTATTATTATTTCGGCGTATTGGACACCCCAATATTTTACCCCTCAGATGGCCCCCCTCCTCAATTTCCTATCAATACACCCCTGCAGTCCTATACTACTTTTAGGAGATTTTAACTGCAGTCACAAAGACTGGGGCTTCGCTACTACTACTCCACGAGCGCAAGTCGTGGCTCAATTTGCACAAACACATTCATTTACATTATTAAATGATTAACACAACCCACGAGGGAGGGTAATAGCATATGTCACGATACTAACCCAGATTTGACCTGGTATCGCGGCTCGCTGCCCTCCACGTGGACTAATACCTTCCAAAATTATGGTAGTGACCATTACCTAATAAGCATTAGACTAAAATTAGGGAAGGGAATCACACTCAACCCCAATTACAGAAAGCTCCCCTACTGGGACGCCTTTCCGAGCCCAGCTGGACAAGATAGAGCCCAGCACTGATCTTACCGCGTGGGGAAGGGACCTCCTGGTTACTCATTCTAAGACTACGAAACGCATCGCTGTCACAGAAGAAACCCCCCATGTAGACAACCACCTGGTTGGCCTCTGGGACAAAAGACATAAACTAATTACTAAATGGAAAAAACAGCATAAGTTAAACAAATCCCTTCACAATATCATCACTGAACTTACGGCAGAGGCTCATGATTACGCACAACAGCTAGCAACAACTAATTGGCTTAACCTTTGTGAGAAGCTAAGCACTCAATTACATACTCCTAATCCCTGGGCCATCCTAAGATCCATGCTGGGCCAGGGCCGAGCCACACATACTCTCACTAAACTGCAACTGCACACTGCCAAAACACCTGCAGAGTTGGGAAAGGCTTTTCTTCAACATTACTTTCCTTCTATCTCTACTCCTCCTACAGCCTTCTCTGCCCCTCCTGGCCTACATCGTCCGATGCTGATTCTCCTTTCACTTTATCTGAGCTTCATCGAGCTCTCTCTTCCTTCCAACGTAACACCTCCCCTGGCCCTGATGGTATTGCCTATCCCCTACTTAGGAACCTACCTGACTCGCACCTTTCTCATCTGCTGAGTATTATTAATGACTCCTGGCTGTCGGGAGACCTTCCAGACTCGTGGCGCCTGGCCACGGTACTTCCTATACCCAAGCCTGGCAAACCCCCTACTTCTATCCCCCACCTTAGACCCATCTCCCTTACCTCGTGCATAGGCAAGCTCATGGAACGCATGGTTCTAGAGAGACTTGCCTGGCACTGCTCCCAATTTCACCCTCTTCCCCCTACTCAGATCGGCTTTCGATCCCATTGTGCACCCAGGACGCAATGATGTTAATCTACGACGATGTGTACGCCCAACCCAGCCGGGTTCAATTGCGCACAATCGTTGGGGTGGACATTAAAGGTGCCTTTGACAACATTAACCATCAGGCACTACTATCACAAATCGCTACACTTCGACCTGGTCACCACCTCTACCGCTACCTTTACAACTTTCTAACACAACGATCGGTACAAACCAAAATTGATGACTACACTTCACCACCCCAACCTTTACAAACAGGAGTACCACAGGGGGCTATCCTCTCACCTTTCTTATTCAACATAGCACTTAAAGATCTCCCCCCTTTACTAAATTCCATTCCAAATTTAAAACATGCCGTTTATGCGGATGATATAACGTTATGGTGTTGCTCTGGATCAGCAGGAGAGCAAGAGGACACGATTCAGCAAGGACTCAACATAATCTGCGCTTACACAAAAAAACTCGGACTCTCTTGTTCCCCGGAAAAAACAGAGTATATTGTAGTGGTCACTGGACAGTTGCGCTACACCGAACCCGCGCGGCAGCAAATCTGCCTACACCTGAATGGAAAACCCGTACCCCGCCCCCGTTACCTCCGCGTCCTTGGATTCTGGCTCCAGGATGACGGCAAGTGGAACGTTTGGCTCTCCAGACTCCACACACAACTTAACAACACTCTAAGCCCGGTCCCACTTAGTAAGAGGGACATTTCTTCGATTTTTTCCCACTTAACTTTAAGCGGGGCGATAGACCTCTTAATATTACATGGGGACGCTCCCCCTTAATTAAGTGAGACACCACCCCTCTTAAAGTAAGCGATACGGCGTCTCCCTTAAATTCGAGGTCAGTCTCCCTTAGTAAGAGGGACATTTTTGAGATATTTTCCCCCTTAAATTTGGAGGGACGGTGGCCTGCTTAAAATGCAGGGGTATAGTCCCCCTTAAGTCGGGGTCACACTGCTTATACATTATACAAAATACATTCTGCAGACATGTTCAAAAACGAGTCACCGCGACATCCGTGCCTCGTACGCCACGAAGCAACCAATTAAAGAGGTAGCTCTGTCAGATGGCATACGAAGCACGGATGTCGCGGCGACTCGTTTTGGAACATGTCTCCAGAATGTATTTTGTATGATGTATAAGCAGTGTGACCACGACTTTAGGTTATCTCTCTTATTGTATCGTAGAATTTCTGCTCCTTCGTGTTTTGACTGTAAGCTGACATGCTGCACTGCAGTGATAAAGTTCTCGCACCTTCGCTGATATTGTTCAAAGTTATTTTGTGCTGCATAACGGAATTGAAAATTGATCCGTATATTATGTTTGATAAACGGAATCAATATGTGAAATAAAACAGTAACAATCTTTTAAGATAAACATGTGTTTTATTTTCCATGAAACAAGAAAAGATATTGAAATGTCTGTATCAAAATAGTAATTTTATAACGATGTTTTGGTAGCTTATACAGATAAAAAAGACGTTAAAATGACGCCAGAAACTGGCGTTTCTTGGGAACTATAACACAAAAAATTTCGTGCGGCAAAGTGACTGACTCCTTTTGGTTATTATTAGAAATAACAATCCAACGGTGCTGAAAACAATTTTTTTCAGCGGATATCACAAAAAAATTAAAATACACTCTAAAAAAAAGCTTGTGCGCCTACTTTCCCGCAAAACACTCGGAAAGCCAATCACCCTAACTCACAAAGGCAGCTCAGCGAATGTCGATACCGAAATATATGATTATACCGAAAAAAATGCAGTCTGATTTGTGACACTAAGCAATACGAGCGTGACGTTTTGCATTGCTTAATGTCATAACTCAGACTGAGTTTTTTGGTCTAATCTTATGTTTCGGCATCGTGATTCGCTGAGCTGACTCCGTGAGTTACGGTGATTAGCTATCCAAATGCTGTTCGGGAAAGTAGATTCCTGTGCTTTTTTTTTAGAGTGTAGTTATCTGCTTCATTGAAATAAAAACAAATTACTCGGCGTTTGTAACCGCTGATTGCAGTACTGTAACCAACGCCGAGTAACTACTGCTGATGGCAATTGCCATCAGGAGAAGCTCAGAATTTGTTATCTTTGAACGGCCATATGTAATTTTCTGAGCTTCTCCGACATGAACTGAATCGAAACTTGTCATTCTCAACGAGCAGACACTAGAGGAGTCCAAGGGTTTGTCCATATGCCGCAAGGTGGGAGAGTCCTGTTATGTAATACACCCATAAGCACATGACTAGGGCCTCCTCCGGAGTCATGCTAGCGGCGAGTTTCACTGACCGGTTCCCAGAAACGATCTGTTTCTCCGAATCGAAGAAAGTCTTGGGTCCTGGAACTCTTTCGTCAGGGGTACGGTCGTCCTGCAAGCAACAATTGTTCAAAAATTGCGTCAGCGTCAACATTACATTTCTATTTTGGCAGCCGCTTTTTCACGTACCATAGGTGATGAGAGAACTTCTGTCCAATCGAGTCCGGAGGATGGTCTTCAGTGTTCGAGAATGTTGTTGGGTTGTCTCTGCAGAAGGCCCCTTTTACCTCCTCCAGTTTTCCCAGCATGGTGACCATTGTGTGTTGGAACCGAAGCAGTGCATCCACCTTTAGCTGAATGAAAGACCATATTGTTTTCCTTTAGATACAGAGAGTGGGAATTAGGAAGAAGGTAATGAAGCGCTTGCACCTGTTTCCAAGCAGGCGGTAGGAAACAAACGCGAAAATAAAGTGCAAACAGTTAAAAGATTCCAAACCCAATTTGTATACGATGTAATATCCAGCGACATTAGCTTATGACATAACTTCAGCGACTGTTAATATTTGACACGAGAATTGACTTCTGTTTTATGTAATTTACAAGAATCGTTTTTGTATTACCAAGACAAAATGAGAACGCACTTAGTAGTATCGGAACATTAGAAGCCCCATGTGATTTGGAAACATGGATTGCATTAGCGGCTTGAAGCTGCAGAAGAGATCTGATGCATGTTTTAGAAAGCAACATAATCAGCTAAAAAATAAATCTCTGTAGACATTTCGGAGCAAGCCATTCCTTTATTCTTTTTTTTTGCTTTTTTTTTTTCAGAAGCAAAGCAAAGGCCAACGGAACGTAAATAGAGCCTAATAAACATTTCAGAATGCAAAAAGTTCAGAATTACCGAGTTCGTTGTAGGCGGTGTGCGGGTGGCCGCCGTAAGCGCACCACTCCGGGTGGTTGGTTCCACCGTGCAGAGGATCCCGGTAGAGCTCTCTACACGAGCTATCTGTGCAGAACCCTCGTCTGATTCCATTCATGTGAACGGTCGTAGCCATTGCCACACTCTGAAAACAAGATTTTTTAACGGTCATTTAACGCCCATAGTCAACCTAGCCCTAAAGCACCTGGGAATAAAAAAAAAAAAGAAGAAAACTTCCGTCCATGTTTTTCGCAGGTGTGCGACACAGGAAAAAGAAATTCAACCAGCCACAGAACACAAACAGGTTAATAAACAACACTAAATAAATCCTCCAAAAACAAAAGGATGATCGGCGCCGAAAAAAAAAAAAAATGGCCAGTTGCTTTGCCGGCGCGACCGTCAAAATATAACGAACAAAAGAGTACGCCAAAGAAATATAAAAACTAACAAATGCACTCCCGGGCCACCGCTGCAGCCTTCCCCTCCTTCCGCAGACGGTGCGACTGGTGCGACGCCGACGCAACGCGAACGCGCGGAGGAAAGAGCCTTTTTTTCTTTTGTGTATTGTTTGAATTAGAAGCTCCCCCCACCCCCAATCACACACACTATGGCTTTTTGCTAGACTCCCACGTGAAGCAAAAGTTAGACCGCGTTTCCTCCTCCGCTAAGCCCTCCGCAACCCGCTACGATACCCGGAACTCTACAGCCGAGGCCATCGGCGCGCAGGCGCAGTAGCGGCTTCTCCGTTGCGGAGGGCTTAGCGGAGGGGGAAACGCGGTCTACGAAAACTCCCTAATATAACGTTGCGGTGTAAATTGGTGTAATGAATTCTAAGGGCAAACAAAGCAAAATCGCCAACATTGTTTCCGTCAATCAACGCTCTCGGGCGGTCAACCGCAAGCATTTAGAGTACACAACAAGAAAGAAATCGGCGAGCCAAGCTTACGAACACTGAGTTCCCGAGCTAGGATGCCTTTATGTTCGTTTTGCCTTAGGAAGGGTGATGCCATCCTTTGTAGTACCCGATGCCAACAGTGCACACTCACGGATAAAATACAAGGAAATTGCCGGCAATAAAATGCCGGCGTGGCAGTGCCAAAGCTAGCAGCTTGAGCTGGGAGCAGAACGAACGCGCGTTCGAAATCAAAAAGTAGACAAAAGCGTCGGACAGAAAATGGTCCGATATCACCAGCTTAAGACAGACGCGTACACATTGGGACACCCTAGCCCGCTAAAAGTGTTTTGTGCGAAAGACAGCCCTGCGGCTCACGGCAGGGCAAACGGTGAGCGACGCTTTGTCCTAACTGAACGAGCAGATCCAGGAAGCGACCGCGGACTACTCTAGTCATCTGAAAACTCTCACTCTACATGCAAAGCTCGTGCATTTCACAGCCAGCGTGAAAATATTGATGGCTCGTTATTCCAACCCGCAACGTACCCAAAACAAAAGCGTCAATATAGCAGAATTACTCACCCGAAGGAAGTCAAACGAGCAGCATCACGCTTGCGACTCTCCAGCCACGACCGTTGCCAGCTCTCTCCGTGAATTGGCGCGAAGCCTTAGCACCGTCTGAACTCTTTGCCGTGGATTAGTGAGCCTGCACCTCTCCTCTTGACCGAACTACATTGATCCAGTTAAGAGGGGCCAGTCCCCTCTTAATATAAAGGGACACGCGTGAATTTTTCTGCCGGTCTTTTCTACTCAGAGGGACCACGGAAATGGTTTCCTTGGTCTCTCTTAATATGTTGGTGTCCCTCTAGATGTTGCTATTTTATTTTTTCATTTCCCTCTTAAAAAGAACTGTCCCCCAGAAAGCATCGTTGTCCCCTCTAAAATCAGAGGGACAGCGTTTTTTATGAGAGACCGGTTTTAGAGTGAACATATATCACGTCCTGCAACGCATCGCTCGGAGCAACCAGGGCTTCCGAGAGGACCAACTTCGTCGCGTCACGGAGGCCCTGGTCTACTCCAGGGTAATGTATCAGTATCCCTACACCAATCTCGGCAAAACTCCGCACGTTAAACTTGATCGTCTCTTGCGCAAGTTTACCCGCCTAACTTTGGGTGTTCCAAATGCCGCACCGAACGATACACTCGAAATGACATCGCTCTTTAATACACTCCAAGATCGTAAAGACATACATTTACAAGGTCAGGTGGATCGCCTTCGTTCTTCAGAACCGGGTCGAATCCTCCTGAGGTCACTTGGTCATGACATTTCCTCCCTTCCTCCTATCCCCACCTCCAGACCTCCTTGGCTTTCACTTCCTCGTGACGAGGTACTCCCAATTCCTCGTAATATGAACCCCGAGAGGAATCTGGACAGACGAGCTGACAGGGCGGATCGAATCTCCCGTAACACTCCCTCCCCTTCATCTACCACCACATATTACGTGGATGCTTCCTTCTCCTATCCCCGGGCCACAACTGCCGCAGTCATTCATCCCACTTACTCACATATCTTTTATAATTCCCATATTAATATCAAGTCTTCTACATATGCTGAAACTTTGGCTATAGCCGAAACTATCACAATACCTACCCAACCCACAAACAAAATCCTCATTCGAACAGACAGCCAGGCGGCCTGTCGGGCTTTCCGAGACGTCACCCTCCCCCCCGAGATCTTTGATGAGCTCCAAGAATTTCTGACCAACAATATCGCCCTCGAGGTGACCCTCCAGTGGGTTCCGGGTCACTCCGGCATTCAGGGGAATGAGGCAGCCCACGCCTTGGCCTGTGACGAGTTACCAGGACCCCCTTGTGCCGAAGTGAGTCGGTATGACCCGCTGGAGGATTTGCTCTTAAAACGGGATCAGCGACGAGAAGCCCTGGTTTCTTTACGCGAGTCTCGCAGATCCCTTATTCCCCCCCACCCCTCCTTATCTAGGTTAGAAGGCGCCTTATGGCGTCAAGCTCAAACCTCTTCCCTCCCCACACCGCATCTCCTTCACTATTACAAATCCCTCCCTGGGCGACCCATCTGCCCCGACTGCGGGGGATTCCCAAATACCCCTCATGTTCTATGGGAGTGCCCCTCCTCTCTTCCCTCCCGCTCCAAAGCTCTTACACTCCTCCCCCCACACCAACGCCCCGGGACTCTGGTGAAGTGGCTCACTCCACCGGACCCCCTTATTCTTCCGTACCAGCGGGCCCTGGTCGATCACGTCCAGGCGACAGTGAAGAGACCCGACCATCAGGTCCCTACTTAGCGCCGGACAGGGCGTCATATTGTTAAAGGGCCCATGAAACGAATTTTGGGCTGCAATAAATCAATTTATATTGGTATTTTACTAATAGCACATCGTTCAGTGGGCCAAAGAAAAAAGATACAAAGTCAAAAGCCTGACTTTCGGTACGAAAATTTGAAAAACACGGCGGACTATTTCGTACCTCCTTCCCTTCGTAAGCTCTCTGCCTTTTCTCTGTGATACATCCGCGGACCCCGCAGCGCGTCATCGGGACCCCGCAGCGCGTCACCGGGCCCAAACGAACGTCACACGACACCGGAGCTCACTTAATCCCTTCACCCCTAAGCTGGTGGAAGCTACGCGCTTGCCGGACCAATCAGCCGCCCCCCTTTCATCACCTCACCTCATTCTCTGCGCGTGGGTATGCGCGAGAGAGCGTGATCACGTGGCAAAAGTGTGGCTGGCCCAAGGAGCACGTAGCTTCCACAGCACTGTCAGCTTCGGGGTGAACGGGGTGGGGAAAGCAACTTTTGTCTGAATTTTGAGCGACGGCTAATCTTCTAGGGGGACAATGGATGTGTCCGGATTAGACAAACGAGAGTCCTAGCAAAAGGGGACTCCCCCTTTCCGTCTTCTTGAACTGTTTGGTAGAATGCGCGATTTATGAATTGAGGAGGAAAGCCAAACAGGAAAAAGTTGGAAAAGCGTTTCATGACTCCTTTAATAAAGTTTGACACCACCACCCCTCCCTGAGATTCTCTTGTGTGTCCCAGAAGTCACTCTTGTCCCTCTACAAGATTATAGAAGATTAACTCTTCATCTCCGTACAAAGGCCACTTTGGGGTTACTTGTGGTGGCCCGATCACTGGTGTGCTTCGGCTGCTTTCAGCGGATGCTACGAGCCATCGGGGCCTATCCAAGGCTGTGTGAATGTCACGTGTCCTTGGAGAGGTGGCACAGCGACGCGCGGAAAGCGTATCGCGGGCTACGTCCACAGAGAGGGATTGGCTGGGATAGCTGGCAGCGTCCGCTGCGTCCGGACGTAAGGCCCCGAGACAAACTACGTCACGATTGCGGCGGATGTCACGTGCTCTCGAGTCTCCGCTGGCTGCTCTCCGAGCACTTGCCAGAGTGAGCCGTTCATAACGGAAAATACAGTCATCAGGCTCAAAATACAAGCGTGCGATTGTCATCTACGGATATTGTGTATAATATTCAGCCTATTTGTGAGCACGACGGGTATATTTCATATTTCGTTGAAGTATCCCTTTAAATGAGCGGCTATGGAACGACCTCTGAAAGGAAACTGGTGCGTCTCGCTCGTGGTCTCGTGGTGCGCCTCTCTCACGCGTTCGCCCATGGCCTCCGAGATCCCGAAGCGCGAGAACGCTTCTCCGGCCGTCCCATTCGTGCGGAGAGGGCGTAATCGGAAAAAAGAGAAGGAGGCGGCGTCTCTCCGCGGGGAGTCGCTCGAGTCCTAACCCAGTCATCGACAGCATGGCGCGAGGCAGAAGAGCTCAAGAAGTAGAGAGTTTTAAGGAACCGTCTTTTGCACATCCGATACGGTACGCATGGGCCCTCCGGTACGCACTGCACGTGTGCGAGTCTTCTGCGGTAGCGCATGCGCACTTCGTACCGGAGGGCCCTGTTGTGTTTCGGTTTCAGTTTCGATATTTTAGCAAGCCGTTCTGTAAGCCAAAGAAAGGCAAGCGAATCCAAGGGAATCCATTTCGGCACCATGAATAAAGACGGTTATCAGTTTACATAACCGGCCTCTTCTTTCTGGTTCAAACCACCAAACACAACAGGCCCATCGTACCGTGTCGGATGTGCAAAACCGGTTCCCTAAAGCTCTCCAGTAACGTTGGGACGGTAACTCTATTCGCCTCGAGATTCGACCGACACGGCTCATATGGTGAAAAGCAGAACTACGCATTGTTTGACACTTACTTTGAGCAAAAGGAATGCTACGCACGCGAGGCCGAAGCCATGGGAGGCGCCAATGCAGCGCTCGCGCATGCACTGTTCCAAAAAAGGACACTTGGCAGGTTCCATTTTCAGTGTTCGTGCGTATGGCGCGTGATTTGCTCGCTTTCCGAAGCGACGAACGTGCGCGTTCTGGACTGTGATTTAACACGTGTGGACTGTGATTTTTGTAAACAGTGGAAACGTCTATAGGAGGTATTCACTGGCCGCCATATTTGAGGTCACTGTTTAGAGCGCATGCTCAGAACGAGCTCGTATTAATAGGCTGCCAAGACCGGCAATCTTGGTGGTGCGGAATGCGCGTGGCGAAAGAACTGTGGAAGCTCGCGTTCAGCACGCGCTCCGCAGCCGAGCACACAGATATATGGCCGCCAGTGAATACTCCCTATACTTCGTTTCCCCGTATGTGCGAGCGAAGGCAAAGCTGGAAACGCGAGCACGAAAGCTCCGTGCGTTCAGGCTTTGCTCGAGCACGCGAGCTGGGGAGAAACGTAAAAAGCGCTGGTCTCGCGCTTATAGCTCTGGCTTCGCTCACAGATAAAGTGAAACGAAGCATAATAGCGTTTGGTCACTGGGAGGCGCGGGCAGAGCCAGGACGTACACGAGCCGCAGAAAGTGCGCTTGACATGCTTTCTTGGCCAACCAGAAGCCTAAAAGAATCCTCTAGCGGTGTTAGCAAGAAACTGTTTTAATCATAGGTATATGTGGGTATATGGTTTTAATAAGCGCGTAAGCGTTTATGGTTGAAAATAAAGTGCGCGTGATGTTTAGAACATGATCATGCAGAAAGGTGTAAGAAACGAATCTGCCGCTCAACTCTGTTTTGCTCGGACAGAGTGTGACCGCCCGGACGGCAGATTCCCGGCCCTCGGCGCTTGGCGTACGGATTATGTCGATCGTTCTGCTAGTCGCACACTTCCACCATGATTTTGGATGACCGTGATTGAAACATCACGTGCACCACATTTTCAGTCAACGGTTGCTCCGACGCACTTATTAAGTTTGTTTCTCGCGACAACCGCCAGGGTATTATTTCCGGCTTCTGGTTGGCCACATTCGAATTTTTGAAGACTCCCTGAAACACGCCCAGCCCGCTTTCGGCCAATGACGCCTCCTCATTTGTCTCCTATACTTCCCAACGAATGGCCAAACTCTCTACATATACGGCTCTGGTGTGGATGCTTTGTCTCCACCTGCATTGTGTACAGATGGCATCACCACGCGCAAGCAAAAGCACGCTTCCACAATCTGGGCCTCGCGGCCAATACTGGCTGCGTTTACATGGATGCGACCGCTGCGCATCGAATCGAGATTTGACTATTTTGATTGGTACCAGATAGGTAGAAGAGGAAGAAGTAGGAAGGGAGGCTGCGTGCGATTGGTCCCTGCTCGATTCGATGCGCTACGATCGCATTCATGTAAACGTATAGCCACTGACACATCCAGGCAGGCACGTATCCAAGGGAGGGAGGGGGGCGAAGGAAGGGGGGGGGGGGGGGGGGGGGGGCATGGGGCCCGGAACTTGTTCTCTCCCGAAATTTTCCATTTTGCTGGGGCCTCCTCTCCCTCCTCCCCCTCATACAGCATTTTGTCATGGCGGGCCCCCGTCCGAATCAAAATCCTGGCTAGTGCCTGCATCCAGGCATACTCGCTTGCAGGGCAGCGACAACTCGGGCGCTTGACATGCCTATTGTTTTCCTGTTCTTTTTTTTTTTGCCAAGTGTGCATGCTCTTTGGCCTCTTCTCAGATCAAATTCCGTTCGTCTGATCATTTATGTGACGGATTTGGCACGTGATGTCTGCACTGGATGCGACAAAGGGAACATTTATCTAGGCCCTCTAGATTCTTGGCGACACAATAGAATAGAAGAAAAAAAAGTTTGATGTTTTATTTTACTGCAATGGCGCATCGCTAAAGACGGAAGGAACCTCCCTAACCACGTGCAGGCCGCTTGCACCTTACTTCAGTTCCAGTTAGCCTCGAAATCGAAACCAACATTGTCGTCTGCCATCAGTGCCTTGATGCCATGTTGGAGGCATTCGGCGTCTTATTGCGGCAGCAGTATAGTGCCGTAGAGCCATAGAGCCGTCTTTTTATAACCAGATTTCTGAATATTTTCTACTTGTTTGCTTTAATTTTATGCGTATATTCGTGATGCTTACCTTAAGTGCATATATGCCACAAGTATGGCTGCCGGAGCGTCGCCTCCTGGTTTCTAATAATTGCCGAAACACACACACACACACAAATGCTGCTGGCTGTATAGCTTTATTTTGTCGTCGACTTTAACGGCTGGAACAATTAATTACGGCGAAACTGACTATTTTTAACCTCGAGTGAGCGGAAGAACGACATCGCGAACACAGCCCCAAAGCACACAAAACATATTATAACAGCGACGAATGCCTCCAACATGGATTCCGGCGGGTTCTGGCGAGATTTCCGAACCGGAAGTAGCGTTGCATCATTGTCTCATAAAGGAGCCCTAAGGGCCTTGGCGATCTAATCGATTTCAAGCGGCACGTTGCTGGTGTAAAAGTAAACAAGACGTTCCGGTCAGGTGTCTATGAGCACTTGTATTTCAACGTCAGAGAACCTCTGATATCACACTAATTTAAGCTGTTTTATTTTAGAATAAATCTATAATGAACATGTGAGATACCAGGAGACGGATCTTGTATAGAATATGAAGGTATTTCCAAATGATCTGAGATACAAGGGCTGCTACATTTCATCGGTATATTTTTTTTTCCTTTTTTTCTTGTAGAAAACATAACTGATTTTATTAGAAGAGCCTTCTTAATTAAACTGAAGAATACAGCATGTTTATGTTCATCATATGTTCATCCTCAGTCAATCCGTGAGTCCGAATCAGCCTAGAGTCGAGAGATATGTGATTTCGAGAAAGGCGCTCACGAAGGACCTCTCTGACGCTATCATCGCCCCCTCCTCAATTCAAAAAACAAATCATAATGCGGAACAGATTTTCTTCACAGAAGTCCAATCGCAGAATATGCGAATCACTAACAAAAGCAATTCCTAAATAACGCAATTACTACGTATGGTTACATTATGTTTAGTTTGCATTAACATGGAATGTAACCAAATGAATATTTAAACAAAGTGATTAGCGATGCACTTTTATTACAAACCCAAAACGTCATTTGGCAGTATAGGAACCGATATGCCCTTACCGTTTTTGTAATTCATATTTACAGAAAAAAAAAAAAAAACACTGTAGAATCGGTGCAGAAAAGAAAAAGGAAAAATATTACACAGTCGGCATTTAATTCCTTTGTGGCTTTAAGATTAAAACTTCTCCAAATGGTGTTCGCACTTTTGTGCAAACACGACCAAATTCCACGCAGTGCGATTTTTTTTTTTTTCATCGTTTACCCTACAAACGGCTAGGCAAAAAAAAAAAAAAAGAAAAAGAAAAACACGCATGGCGTCAGTCCAGATCGGCTCCCGGCAGCTTTTGGCACATGTCAGGGTGGGGACCTTCCGTTCAGTACACGAAAAGAGCAAGACAACGTACACAATCAGCCCAAGGGCCCGTTATGGAGCCCTTGGGAAGTTTACAGAGAAAGAGACAGGGGGCCTCAGCCTTGCTGGTTTTACGACTTGGACGGGCGCCCCGTCCTGCAGAACTCTTCAGCTGCATACGCCGCGAGCCGCTGTTGACCACCGCTGGGTTGGTTCTCCGAGGGGATGTCAGTCACAGATAGCGGCAGTTAAAAGGGCCATGAAACTACGGGGGAGAGAGAAGGAACATCTGTATTCAGTCCTTTTAGTCCAGGAAATCGGCGATAAATTTCTGGTAGCCTGTGATGCGGTTTGCCAAGAGATTTTGACATCAGAATATCCAACGAGACAAAACGTCCAGCGGGTCAAAATGTCCAATACTGGATGTTTTGTCTTGTAGAACGTTTTGACTTGCATGCGTGCGTGGATGTTTTGACTCGATAAACATCTCGTCTCGTTTGGTGTTTTGACGTAGTTGAGCTTTTGGTCTCTTTGGGCGTTTTGACTCGGAGGAAATCTTGTTTCTGCACGTTTTTATGACAAGTTCATGCGCCTACAGAAGTACACAGAATGATTATAGCTACAAAATCTTTCGGTTTATAAATGGGGTTCTGTGTTTTCGGGGTTTATTTTTCAGCGAAATCGGGGGTGTTTTCTGGGTTTAGTTTTTACACAAGTTTGGTGTTTTTCGGTAGAAGCTTTTCGTTTCAGATAATGAGTCAAATATTATCAGAGTTTCTGTTGAAAAAAAGCAAAAAGCACGGACATGGAATTTCCCAACCTTCAGATAACATACACGTGGCCCGACTGCTTGGAAAAGGTCCCCGTCCCGATAACAAAGGAAAACGAAATAATGCTTGTGGTCCTGAAGAAAGAAAAAGGCTCGCAGGCAGTTCATTGTGGGCTTTGTGCCGGGTGAATTGAAAATAAAACCAAAAATGTTTTCCCCGTGAGTCTTGGATTGTTTCCCTTTCAAGAACAGCTTAAATTCGGGTGCTTTCGTTTTTTTTGTGTTTTTTTTCCGATTTCGGTGAAACCGACCTTGGGGGTTAATTTTCGGGGGTTTTCGGTATTTACCGAAAACACGGAACCCTATTTATGACCAAATATTTTCAAGGAATCGGGCCTTTTACGGTAAACGATAACGTCCCCAATCACTGGCGTGTCATCATTTCAGCACGAGCAATGTCCTCGCGACGTCCTCGCTGAAGCGAACTGATGACTTCAATTAGCGCACATTAAGTGTTTAATAACGAGCCGCCCTTGGCGAGGAGATGAACTGCACGCGATGGGCCAATTGAAAAAGAGTCGAGCGGTTAGTCGCGTTGGGGCTCATCCTTCGTTCCGGTGACAGTTATTGTGGCGCGGCCACATGTCCAGCGTTTCTGATTCAACCTTCCTGGAAATATATGTCTCCTCGTTCTTTGTTCAAACAGACGCCGTTGCTGAATCATGGCGTCCGGTCGCCGTTCGCTGTATGCGCGGTGATTACACCGAGACCGAATTCGTGGAGTTTGGTTCTCGTGAAGGCCGGATGCTCTCGCTCAGTATGCATTCCGTCCGCCTAATTACCCGCGTATACACACGCGGTTCTGCTGAAAAGTTCGTCTGGCTGTGTGGGTGTGGTGCCCGCGGGAACGTTGAAGCGATGTGTCCACCTGCTGCGAATAACATGCACGACGCACGCCATTTAGGGGACTAATAGTTCGCTAATCTGGTGTCCAATAAGCCAATATCAATTTCGCCAGCTATTCGCACTTCTAACGTTTATCACCAAGAAAAAAAATGCCGAGTCACTGGATTCTGGACGCTATGCGCGGCATCTGCTATTCTGCCGGAAAGAGCTAGAGCTGCGGCGCTTGCTCACAATGTGTTCTAAAATGGCAGCGAGCAGAAGGCTATGTTTTTGGAATGTGGAATGGTCTTCCAATAATCACCTTTTGCACGCTGTGATCATAATTTACTGGGCCGCGTTCTGAGCGGGCGCACTGGCTCTCCGTTGCGGAACATCAGCAGCCGCGCGTGTTTCAACGGTCTGCAGTGACTCTGCGTTTTTCGCCTGGTGGGAAGGTGTGTACTCTCAAGGCCATAACACGGTACACATGCTCTGGTAGTTTCCTCATTTGAAGTGCATAAATCAAACTACGGGCTAATGTTTGTTGTTGCTCAGAAATTGTGATGTCGCATAACGATCGAAAGGCAATGAAGCGCTTAATTCTGCCTTTAGAAAACAATTATCGAAGGTGGTTATGACAAGAGTGTCGATGATCTCATTGTACGCATGCCGCGCGGAAAGCTTGGCGAGATCGTTATTTTATGTGTAGGGCGGTTTCCACCAACCCGCTTAGCTTTGGCTAATGAGCGGATAAATTATCTTCGTTGAATTGTCTTTTTTTAATGAACACACACACAATTTTCTTTAATAAATGAGTGCTTTTTTATTGTTTTAGAACCGATGCACATACGGACATATCCGTATCTTCTTGGAACCTTCAACTTCATGTACATGCTTTGCTATTGACGTTATCCCGCACTGTGCACGGAATTATTCGAACTTATTGCTTTCTTTGGAGTATCAGTTCGATGTCCTAAACTTTCCACGGTAAAAGGCAACGATCGTGGCACGCGTAGACCACCTGTATGGCACAACATAGGTTACGGAAATACAGATGTGCAATTGCATTTAATTGTTAACGTCGTGCTCAGATTAATCGCCGGTTCAAATCTACGTCGAGCATGGCTGAATAAGTGCTCTCAAGTACTAAGAACAGAGAGTTTGAAAATAGAGGGCCCCAATGCTTTGGGTCCCCCGAGGAGCTTGGGGCGTCTCGCACTGCACGCGTATAAGTTCTACTGGTGCGTAGTGCGATGCCCAAAGCTCTTTGGGGGGGGGGGGGCCCAAAGTGTTGGGGACTCCTATTCTAAAACTCTCAATTATGTTTTATTTGGGGTTCTGCGTTTTCGAACTAAGGCAATATTACCTGTCAAATACACTCCTTCCTTTCTTCCCTAAGCATATATATATATTCAGCTAGAGTACCGAGAAATGCTTTCGTAAATAACTACAATACTCCGCTCCTCAGCAACGCATATGGTCAACGCTTGATAGGCACTGGTACAATACCGTTGGAACCGTTCCAAAGTATTGTATTGTATCAAGTGTTTTAAAATAAAGTCTTCAATAATTAAAGACATAAAAGAATGTCAATGATTTGCATTGACTCTAAAAAGTCATTAATTAGAAATGTTGTGAACCGTGAATTTTCTTATTTGAAGTTCATTTGGGAGGCACTAGAATGCGTGCCAGGAAAAAACTCGCATTTATTATTTATGTACCTATGTATGGATCCAGAACTAGCCACAATGGCTAAGGATCCAGATGCAATATGCAGTGCTGTTATTGTTTACTGGAGATAAATGAAGATTGACTGACTGATGGATTGATTGATTGATCTGAACGACTGTTTTTCATCTTTAATCCGCTCCTCCACGTGCATCGGTGTGTTGTGACAAAAAATGATAGGACATGGTAATAAGGGATTACCCAACGCTATTTTTCGCCTTCAGGGTGGGACAAAAGAGGCAGCACAACAAGAATTAAAAAAAAAAGGAAACGTGTGTTGTGTTGTTCCTTCTCTAAAAAAACAAAACAACAAAATAATAAACTTTAAATTTTCTTACGTTCATCTATATTTCAAGTTCGGGCAACTCAAGCCAACCAATACTCCGAAATATGCTTCCGATCTGTCACAGTGATGCTTCAACAGCCTACGATTGTGTCGCAAAAGATATTTCCAAAACACAAAACCCTGGATTAATTTCAAAGCGCCGGAAGGACAGCTTAAACCCCGAGGCTATGTTTACGAAGCGTCGGATGTACTTCTGAGGATTTCTTTCTCGGTGATTCTTTTTCTATGAGCGTGTTTCTTTTAAGTTCTTTCAAACATATCATCAAGGCACACATGCAAGTTCTTCCCCGTTTCCTTAATGGCGATACTTCTCTATAGTACAAGCATAAAAACCGGTGTCGCCTCGTTACCTACATGCCCTTCTAGGAACCAGATCGACCGCAAAAGCTCATCTTACCTTTCTTCTTCCCCCTACGACACTCAATTCCACGAAAACAGCCGACCCAAAATCATGCCCTCTCGCCAAGGCAACAAACACCGAAAGAGGTGCTGTTCTGTCCGTCCCTATGTTTATTCTTTCTGTTTTTATTTAACTTCACCGACGCGCTCACGTCGAACTAAGCGAAGCGTGCATGCCGAATAGAGAGTCCTAACAACAATGCCTACGGGGACACACACACACACAAAAAGAAGAAAACAAAAACAACGAAAAGAGCCAAGCCATTTTGTATAAACACGCGTAACCTTTCTCCTCTCTTCCTCCCGCGGCGAGCATCCTCTGGGAGCAAAACAAGAGACCTCAGCAGAGCAACCACACACCCTCCTTTCCAGCCGTCACCCCTCGGAGCAAAAACTCGCTCCAACGACAGCAACTTTGAGGGGAGAGACTTCCAGAAAGCGACACATCTCCCTTTTGCAGAGGGGGGAAAGGGGGGGGGGAGCTTCTCTCCCCTCTCCCCCCAACGACACCAGATGCGAGGAGGGGTACTCCCCCCGTCCACCCCCCGCCGAGGAGTGAGAGGAACCAGGAGGGGCCACACCATCCGACAAGAAGCGCACGGACTCGGCCAGCGTCCCTCGTCACAAGGAGCTAAGCAAGCCTGGCATCAAGATGCGTCTCGTGCGGTGGCTCCTTACGATCGGCTCCTGGGTCCTGGTACAGGCGGCACCGGACCCTTCTCGCAGGCAGGCCGAGGGCTCGTGCAGGGCGGCCGGGCTCTGTTGTCCCGGCAGGGACGCCTCGTGCGTCGTCCAGAAGGCCGTCCTCAACACCATCGTGGAGGACCCCGACGAGGGGGCCTGCTACTGCGACCACGCGTGCCTCAGGCTCGGGGACTGCTGCCACGACTTCAAGGAGTCATGCGGAGGTGGGCCAGGGTTGGGGGTGGATTATAGTCTCACTCACGATATATATATATGTTATTTTTGCCTTTTGTCAACAGTACTTTTGCTGCCTAAGGTATCAATGGCCATTGGGGTGGTTCTTATGTCCAGGCTAACCACTCCTTCTGTCACAACACCAATCAATCTTATTCTTCAGAGCTAGCTGTTCGTCCTAGGTTTGTATTTTGTGTCCGGTCCATTAACGTGTGCGGATAGTGATTATAAAAGATTCTAGGCATTGTATGACCTCATTTTCTTCCCGCATTTTTTTGATAGCTCACGCTAATAACACGTTGAACATCTTCCGATCTTCCTTCTCCCATACTAAATATTTCACCAGTAAGGTTGCAGGAACCGTCAATAACTGCAGTGTGGGCAAAAGCGCCCTTACAGATTTGGTAATAGCATTCATGACGCTGGCAGTTGTATTTGCATAAGAAAATTTGCAACTTTTGTTTTGTAGATATAATGTGGAGCGAACTGTATAAATACTATAAGTGATAAAAATCAAGATGTCTACTTCGCAGACTAGAAGTAAGAAAAAAAAATATGAGATGAATACAAGGGAAGTTCATAAAAACACCATTCATTCAGCACGCGAGCATAGCATATCATATTTCTGTCCAAGTTTGCAGAGATTAATTTTTTCTGTAACACTTCACCACTTTCTCGGATCCTGTCATTTTATAACGCCACCGCTCCACCTCTCCTGGACACTTCGTCATCATTTACATTGTACAGCAGTCAATTGAATGGGCACCTATATGCGTCTTAATTTGCTCTATTTGTTGCTTGGTAAACGTTTCTTTTCTTTTTCTATTGTTTGTTGATGGTGTACCAAAGTGAAGACCCTTTTGGTGGTTTTTCGACACCTAAATAAAGAATATTATCTTATTATTATTATTAGGGATTGTACCAGCAAATCAGTGCGGAAAAAGTAGAATGTTCACACGTGACAAACTGTAGCAACATTTGGTTTAGGATAGGAAGCAGACTACCTGAACCAATTCCAAAAGCCTTTAGAAGTTCCTCCAATACAGTAGCCATATTTGTCGTGGATCTCACACCAAGTGGGAAGTAAATTTTGCCAATTTTTGTAAGCTCGGAGCTTTTCAGTATCTTATCATTAAACAAGCACCACGACGCTCCTGGAGATTCCCTCTGACACTGAGGTGGTGGTGACAATATTGTACACCTGCAAGTCATCCTAAGAATCTGTCACGCCGTAATCCCAAAGGGGAAACAAAAGAAGGTATTCTCCTGCTCCCAAACCATGTCAATCTTCAAAAAACAAAAAGTCACCATTTAGCGTTTTTATTTTTTTTTAATTTTTTACTCGAATTTGAAATGCCATTTTGCTCCTTTCTATCTGGTCCGAATTATGCTATTTCCGTTTCTAAGTAAATATTTGTAATTTGTCTCAGACAAAGCGTATTGTATACGTAGGATTCCGTGTTTTCGGAGTTTATTTCTCGTAAAATTCGAAGGGTGTTTTTCAGAGTTTATTTCCTGCCGAATATTCAAAGCTTATCGGAGTTTATTTTTGCTAGATTCGCAATTCTCCGAAGTAGGAAGTTTATTTTTGCTACGTTTTCAAATTTTCAAGATGAAAATAAAAATATATATTCGCCTATAAGAACGCACGTGTACCACATGACATTGGCGCCCTTCATTAGTAATATATCTTACAACAAAACTTGAAAAAGACACATTAAAATCACTGAACTCCTTGACGTAGTCTTTGGAGAGCTTGCTTTCTTTTCATCCTAAATTCTGCCGCTTCTCCCTGCGGCTGCGCGGAGTGGAATGGTGAAATAAAAGCTTCAGCTGTTGCTCCTATGAAATCTGAGAGTTAAGAGCTTTCACGGTTATCAAATTACAACCCTATCTTTTTCTAAGATCAGTCTGGAAACCAAAACAGTGGTTTGTGTCGTGACCCAGAATTGCAATGCCCCGTTGCCCCGAACGAGCCCCGACGGGATAAACGGTGAACCTTCTTCGGTCAATAAGCTTTCGAAGGAATCTGGGGAGGCCTCTCTTGATGACCGCTGAACCTGTGCTCTGACCAAACTTATATATAGAAAACTGCTTTCTTTTGTTCCTTTTTGGTCGTCGTGACCTCCAAATTCGGAGTTTTTCGAATAAATCCGAAGGTAAGAAAATATTACCGGCGAGTGTTTTTCGGATTTTATCGGATTCATCCGAAAACACGGAACCCTATGTATACACTCAACCAAGTCGCATAATGCCATTTGTGAAACGTGATAAGCTTTGAAGATTGGACCCGCGGAACGTGCACCACACATTCGGTCGATTAGTTTATACAGAAACAATTTCGCTTTATTGTTTAAAATGGTTCAGGGCCTCAAGCATCGCTGAAAGTATATTTCAGCTAGAGGCGAAAGAATGCAGGCGAGATTGTTAGGAAAATTAGATTTTGAACTTTCAGATCTCTGCTTCCAGTCGTCTAAGACCGACTTCTAAGTTCTTACTGATACACTCATTATCTATTATTTTTAACATGTTCCACCAGCGATGTTGGGATAATGCCACAACATCGCTTCTCAATAAAGAGAAAAAACATTCTTATAAGGGTCAGAAAAAATGGGAAGGAATTTGGTTTTCCTGGGAGAACGTGCCAAGCTCTTCTGTTGTTTACTCAGACGTGCGTTCGCTGAGAGTTAGTAATGAAACACATTAATTGATATAACTTCCTTCCTGTATTCTCAAGAATCACCAATAAGATTAAAAACGTGTTTGATTTTGATTATGAACTTGGCGGTATAGTCCACTAGCGTTCGCCAGTAATTTTAAATAACTAGGTGTAACCCTGTCTGGAGATATGAGCTGGAAATCCCATATCGACAACTTGGCAAGCACCGCTGAAAAAAAAAAAAAAAAAAAACTGTGGTTCTTGAGACGTAACCTCAAATTAGCAACAGAGAAAGCAAAATTAACTGCCTACTTAACATTTGTACGCCCTGTCTTGGAATATGCGAGCACCGTGTGGGACCCGTACCGAAAAAACCAGATTGAAAAATTAGAAAAGGTACAAAGGAGAGCTGCCGGATTTATCCAATCCAGATACCGAAGGACTGAGTCTGTCAGTGCGTTGCTCACCCAACTCAACTTGCCGCCATTGGAAGAACGAAGGAGGGTGGCCAGATTAAAACTGCTGTATTTGATTCTAAACAAAAGGTTAAACATAGATTCGCTGCGATATTTAAAGTCTCGCCCTACTAGAGGACTTCGGGGCGGTCATACCGAAATGCTGAAGCCAATGAAAGCCCGGATTGACATTTTTAAATATTCTTTTTTTCCGAGGACCATAGCTGAGTGGAACAACCTCCCGCAACATGCTTTTTTGCATGTGACACCGTTGAAGGTTTTGAAGCCGGCTTGAGAGGCCTCGCCCGCCAACACATATAATGTATTTTTCCTTCATTTTCGTTTCAGTGTTCTTTAGTTCGCTTATATTTATATACGTTTAAATGCATCTGTGTCTGAATCATTGATGTGCTTACCATTCCTGGAAGTGTGCTTAAAAAATTTGGTTATTTTACTAATAACCCACTCCTGTAACGGCCAATAGGCCAACAGTATGAATAAATAATAATAATAATAATAATAATAATAATAATAATAATAATAAAACATTACGGACGAGGACAGGGCCGGCCATACACCATCAAGCGCCCTGGGTGAACTCCGACCGTGGCGCCCCCCTCCCCCTTTTTTGTCTTGTTTTATACGCCCGTATCTACTAGCTACAACATCACGTTGTCAGTAAACACGTGAGTAGTGGCCCAACACGATCTGTTTTTGAGACGAGAACTGAGAACCGCGTTCTGGAAACGAACGGCGATCGAGCATATCGTCGTGTTGGGCGCCGTGCTAAAATAAATCGAAATGCAAAAAAAAAAAAAAAAAGGGGGTGGGGGGGGGGGGGTGCCCTTTTTTTTATGGGGCCCTGGGCGACTGCCCAGGTCGCGCACCCCGAGGGCCGGACCTGACAGGAGATCAGCATGCGGTGATGCGGATGAGTGCAATCTCAGGCACCAAATTTATATTGTGTCTTTCTTAAATATTAATATTTGCTCCGCCAACTGTACAAGTACAATTAAGAGTTTTGCATACGGAAAACCTCGGTGCTGGACCATCGTATATATACTCACGTGAATAGTTTGAGGTTTCGGAAGGGATCCGACTTTTTGTTGGACACTCCAGATGACCGGGGAACTGTAAAACAGAGCCCTGTTTGTGCGTGGTGAAACCTTCGTACACATGCAGACTTCGGGTGTCGCATCCGCAATCACCGCGCCTGCCCGGATCAAACACAAATATGAATAACGGGGCCGGTTTCGGAGTTTTCGCTAAGGATATTTTTAGGCTGTGCTTTGTCACACCAAATCCAGATAATGGTGTTCATAGTGCAGAGAAAATGTAATTCCGAGGACCCCCTGCTTCTCAACTTCGTATGGCGGATGCTTACCTACAAGTTCCTTACGACGGATATTAGACGATATGTGCTAGGGCAGAGGGAGCGACGGCTGACAACGGTCTGACCCTTATCATAGTTCAAGGCAGTGAGAAAAAATACTAATTAGATGCCCTGAAAACAGTTATCGTGGTTATCGCGAGCCGTTTATGCTAATTGATGTATGACCTACTATGCAGATATTAAGCCCGTTAGTGTGCAGTAGAACCTGTGTAGGCGCTCTGTCAGTGTGCCCTGAAGTCAAGACATGTACGGAATGACGAAGAGTAGCAGCCTTTATGACGTAGTTCCCGTGTAGTCTTAATGCAAGTTTTTAGCAGGCGCTTGAGCGTCACTAAACGTCGAAAAACATTTGGAAACAAACGCTACGCTTCTTGAATCGTCTAATGTTGCGAATTATCTTACGCCAGTGCAATTGTAGGTTGCCTGTTGACCTACTTGATTAGGATTAGGTCACTGGGCATACAAGATTCATAGATTACGATGGGTGTCAATCGATGCGCAAGCTCCCGCTGAATCGTCGCTTGAAAAAGTGCGCCATGCATAAAGCGCGCGATGCTCTTAGCATAAGCAAGACAGGTTTTTCTTGCTCTCTAGAAGCTTAAACGCTTTCGTGAAAACTAATAGTTTGAATGTACGAAGGGGCTACCTATAACATACGCGATAGAATTTGATATTCGTCATTACCATTTATAAGCAATAACCCGCCCCCCCCCCCCTCCCCCCCTCCCCTCCCCTTCCAAACAAAAGCACCGATGCCGTGTTTGCGTAAATTGTGCTCGCACAGTAGACACGCATATAGCCCTTTTGTGCCCGGTATTATGATGTTCGTAGAAGCCCCCACTGAGCGCTCGCGTGGACATTTGATCAAGCTTTCTACGGATCCCCGATGTCTCTGTCTCAGGGTGGAGACTTCAGAATAGGGGGCCCCAACAGCTTTGGGTCTCTCAAGGCGCTGGGGGCGTCGCACTGCACAGGCGAAGAAGTTCTGCGCTTGCGCGGTGCAACGCCCCGAGCTGAGACAAGCGAAGGGGCGCCTATTCAAAAACTTTCTATTAGAGAACTTTACAATAGGGGCCCCCAACGCTTTGGGTTCTTCCTATTCTCAAACCTTCTATCGGCTGAGGCGTCAAGTGCAGAGCATGCCCGAAGCCGATACATCAAATAAACGCCGGAGTGTGTGTTCGGAAAAATGAACGAACTGTCATCGCTGAGGACAAGCACGTGGACGGCGCTTTATTTCCGTACCTGTCGTTTCAGCAGACGACGAATGTCTTCTAGCCGCATTCTGGGTGATGAACCAAATTAGATCGGCGATGACCTCCTTCAGCCGCTTTCATTACGTGGCTGTATATGTAATACAGGGTCAAATATAGCTTCGAGCACTCGGTGCCCAAGTTCCGCTAGCTGGGGAAGCCGGAGGACGTGGATGACACGAGTGGATGGCTGCACCAAGCTTAACTTCACCGAAGTGCCCTCACATGATTTAGGAGTTCCATAAACTCTATGAAAGAGAAAAACAAAAAACAAAAGTAAAGAGGGGGGGGGGGGGGGTGCACAAGACGCGGTGGGTCACTGACTGGAGTGCTCCAAGGCCAGCAGCGCTCAAAGAGGCCTCCTTGTATGGCGGTCGGGACCTCTGCAGCGCTTCCCGTGTCTGGCAGGAGGAGTTCACGATCTGCGGACGACGACCCACTGCGTCAGCTGGGGCCCCCCTCTGCAGACGCGATCTGTGGGACGCGCTCAGTTGCCGGAGGCTCCGGAAATAGAGGGACGCCAATCAAGATGCGGGGTCGCGGCTTAGCGTCATCCGACACGCGAACGAAAAAAGAATAAAGAAAGCAAAAAAAAAAAAAGGACGCGCGAGATAACGCGAGTTTGAAGGGCATTTATCCAGCGAACGCGCGGGGGAGTGGAATCCGCGCTCTCTGAACAACCGCGCGCTGTTTTGGTATCGAGGAAAAAAGCAGGCAAAACGTGCTGGCTAGACATTCTTTGAGGTTTAGAAAGCGAGTTTACACAGGGGGACAACCAGTACCACACGACAGACAGACTGACGACAGGAATTGTCGCTTTGGTAGTTCCGTGTTGTGACGACTGAGGTTTAGAAAGCGAGTTTACACAGGGGATCAACCAAAACACACGACAGACAGACTGACGACAGGAATTGTCGCTTTGGTTGTTCCGTGTTGTGACGACGAGCTCTTTTGTGGCGCGCCAGCTGTTTTTGTCGCGGCGGTTTTGAGGTGCGCTTTCATTAGACGATCTTTGTAGAAGAAAATTGGCCTTGATGAAAGGTTTCTTTTAAAAAAAGTGGGTCGGTCTGGTTTATTTTTTGTTGTTGTTGTTGTCGTTACTGATTTAACGCTGTATAAAAAGGCATTAATACCTTTGCCTTCAGAACGAACTCCTTTAACGAATCGGCGAAGAGCGCAAGCCGATGCGCACGCGCAGAGCCAAGATCGAGAGCTAATTCGCCGATTCTTTACGTAAAAACAGGAATATTACTATAGACCCCTTTTAAAAAAATTGACAACAATGAAAAAAAAACAGATCTGGTGGGGTAGATTGGGCAGCGGACGCCATCTTGAAGGATGCTCTCAGTTTGTTTTCGTAAACCCAGTAAGAGTTTCGTAGGAGCGAGGAGGTCGTGGGTGAAATACGACTGCCGTTTCTTTATCACGCTCTAGAAAGTAAAAACATGAGACAGAGTGGTGCCATTAATTTAATAAAAGTGAGAGTGGCTAAGTTCCTTTAACGTTCTTTATCTGTTTCGGTGATGCGCTCTCAGCCACTTTGTTGCGAAAGATGAGTGAGTTCGTAGTTACGCGGGCTGAATGGCTTGCGGTTGCATGATCCTGTTATTTTAGAGTCTACTCCCAATCAGTCGCGAGATTATGTACCACGCAGTGCACAGTTGTCGGCGATCCGGTGACTTCGGGCCCACCGATTTCTAGTCGTTGCATGCGCTCGCAAGTCCTTTGACTGACAAACTCGCTAGCAGGTTGCAGACGGCACGCGAAGCAGGCAGGCTTCATGTCTAGAAGCAGTGTTGCCAACGCAGTGTCCCTTTCATTTTCATTGGATGGTGCTAGAACATCATCTGTGCAGACTAGTTATGTAAAAAAACAAATTTGATTATATCACAATTCTCACTGTGCTGTTTTCAAGTTTTGCCACATATTCTAACATTTGCACACACACACACAAATAAAGTACCTACCTTAATTTAAATATATTATTCAATTAGTCGTATTCACGGCCGAATAATTTTCCTACGCTTTGTCCAACGTAGTCGCTAAAACGATCAATCATAGGAAAGCAATTGTCACCCGTATTCACAACAAAAATGTTGTGATAACGTCAAACTAAATTGGACTTAGCAGTCTGAACGCGGTACCCGGTGTTCACTTGACTTTATTTAATATGCGCCGCCATTTCTGAAAATAAGTGATGCACCCCCGTTACCCCCTAAGCAATGCATTCCAGCTAAAAAAAAAAAAATCACTGCATAGGGAAATGAAAGGGAATCATGAAAGATCGTGTTAAAAAAGTAGTTCTACTTAGTTTGAAAGTACATTGTTTTTTTACTATTTTACATCAATTGCATGGCACACGGTGTACTTACTACTTCACTTACAGTACATCAACGATCAATTACTTTGTACTTTGCTTTGAGTACTTTTTAGATGTACTTTACCCAACACTGTTGAAATCAACGGTTTAAGACGCGGGCGTGCAGGAAGGGTACGTTATCTCTTCTAAATTTTCCTGAGGGTGGGGCTTTTAGTTGAGACTATTAGCCTTTACCGTCTTTCTTACGTTATATATATAAAAAACTACCACTATTTCTTCTTTCTTATGAGCTGAAAATGGACGGTACAATTTTCCTTTTTTTTCATGATCATAGTTCCCAATTCTTGTCTGTACAATGATAACTAAGACAGCGGGCCTCACTACGCTCTGCGTTTCTTGAATTGTTCTTTCTTCACTTGAACGACATAAGAGGCTGGATGCTTCATTAGGCTGCGTTACAGAAATTGTTCCGTTTTAATTTTTCTCGCAGTGAGTCGTTCACCCGCATCTCATCTTGTGCTTGTATAGCGCGGTCGCTTGGGAGCCGCTAGATTAAGATCGTTCTCATTTTCTTGATTCTTTCCCCCTTTCAATAACAGCCTAATCGCACGAAGCGGCCCCGCAGGGGTCGACTTACGTTATGACGCAGTAAGGAAAAGTTGACGTCTGGTTATTAACCCAGATCTTCTTGGGGCACCATATCACTCGTTTTGCCCTTATCGGTTATGGGGGGGAAGGGGGGCGCCGCATGTGCAGATGTGTCGTCTTCTCATTGATGTTGCTTCACGTGCATAATAATTCCGAGCAATTATTAAGGTTGGTGGATTTCTATGTTCCATGTTCATCTCAGGTCAGTCAGCGTTTGACGCTTTCTCCGACTCGTATGGCTTCAGGTCAACTTTTATTGGTAATTGAAAGGGCGTTAAATGCCACGAGAAATGTCAGAATTATGGCTGATGATTTTTACATGTTTATGTGATTGGACGTCTGCACGTGAATTAGTTTTGTTTACCGCCTCGTGTACACTGCGCAAAACTGTTAACGCGAATAAGAGATTGTCGTTTTTTTTTCTGTTTTTCTATTAGAATAGAAATGCTGTCCTGAAAACTACTACTCTGTTGAAAAGTGCTGCTTCTACATCATACAAAAGACAGCCTGCAAACACGAGTCACCGCAATATCCGTGGTTCGAATGACGCGTGGCCAAGTTTCCCCTTGAACTCATTGTCATGCGGCATTCGAAGCACAGATCTCGCGGTGACTTGCTTCGAATCTGTACGAAGACTCTCTTTTGTATGATGTGTAAGCAGTCTGACCCCGGTTGGCACGCGGCTTTCGAACCACGGATATTGCGGTGACTTATGTTTACAGACTGTTTTTTTTTTGTTGTTTTTTTGTATGAACAATGTGACACCGGCCTTAGGGCAATGATTTAAAGGGGCTATGCAACAATTTTTTTACTTTGCGCAAATACCGCTTAGAACGGATCCCTGACGTTAATGACCTATGAAACACGCCTTCGTTTTTCACC
Source organism: Ixodes persulcatus (assembly GCA_013358835.2). Classification (NCBI taxonomy): domain Eukaryota; kingdom Metazoa; phylum Arthropoda; class Arachnida; order Ixodida; family Ixodidae; genus Ixodes; species Ixodes persulcatus. Next base: position 892,368 of record JABSTQ010009688.1, on the reverse strand, counting down.
CGACGCATTAGAAGTCCCAGAAAAAAATTAAAAAACAACGAGCAGCGTTCACGCCCTCAACTCGCAGCCAGAACAAGCGGCCACGTGATCTGGAGCCGATTATATGCCGCCAATGTTGATCATAGCCACGCGCTAGGGTTGGCAAAGCACAGGACACGCGCTGAGTTCCAGACATTGTTATGGCTCGGCTATTGTCGTCGTTGCAGCGATTGGACACGGGCCACTACTCGAATGCTTCTCGAGCTATCAATTATCACGAGCTTAAATCGAGTGCCCACGCAATGCTCGAGTCCAATCTATGAACCGCATTCAAATATCGTCATACGGGTGTACTGCGATCCCCGCGTTACGTCATCGAATTTTGCAAGGGAGAGATTGAATGAAAATGATCGCTTTTGTCCTTGAAATTACACCGCAACAAAGGAGTTTCTTGGCCAGTGGCATTGCATACGAGTATCCTTGAGTCCCACTAGTGCCAGTAAGCTCGTGTAAAGTGAAAAACATTCCAATTGAATATCGTTGCACAGCTCCTTTAAGCGGCACAGTTTAATGCCCACCAACACGTTCTCGAAGTGCGAAAAAGTGTCGATGTAGTGTTCGCGCTAACAGTTTTGCACAGTGTACATACGTTAGAAGGCTCTTCTATTTGTATATTCTTTTTTTAATTCTCATTTTATTTCTTTTCTAACCCGAGATGTCCGTGGGCACTGAAAACTTATTCTTAGTCGTATTCCCATATCACAACACCGAACTTTATTTCCGTGTTAAAACTGCGCACGGTAGCCTACGGTTGAATCTTCTTGTAATGCACTGTTATAGACCAGTAAAGGCATTACAAGAATCCATTTGATGCACTACATTATATGCACTGTAACGAAAGAATCCATTTTGAAACCTTTTTTTATTTTATTTTTCATCTTAAAAACAGTTCTTTTTTCAAGTGTTTTAAAATGACAGATTTACCATAGCAGGTGACGGACGCTGTGCACCCAATCTTTTGGAGGTGCGTGTTACCATAACCCTGTTTCAGCGTGAAAAAAACATAACAGGCTCCTCTCCCGATACCCTCCACCCTTTCTACTTTACCAGTGCGAATGCGAGAGAGGAGACGAGGCGAGGAGGGACTCGCCTCCTCTCCGGCATTCGCTCTGCTTCGCAGGAGGAGCTTTTCTTAAAGGCCGACCTACAGAATCGTCTTCTGCCGGGCAGAAAACCGGTTCCCAGTTTCCTTCTCTCCCTTCCCGCCCGCACTCTTCTCTCTCCACAAGGGAGCGGGTCTCTGGGTTACTTCCCGCCGGAAGGAGGAGGGTTTCCCTCTTTCTCGAATGGAAAGGAGGAATTGAGAGAGCGTTTCCTCCTTTCTGACTGGTTGCCAGTCCCTGCAACAGGGTTAATTTCAGGCTGTCTTTCTGCGGCCCGTCCTTCCCATCTCATTCTCCTCTCTCCCTCTGCGCTGCAGTGGTGGACTGCCAGATGTCCGAGTGGGGTCCCTGGTCCGAGTGCGACGCCAGCTGCGGTCCGGGCGTGATGAGCCGAGATCGCACCGTGCTGGGCCAGCCGCGCAACGGGGGCCTGTCCTGCACCGAGCTGCTGCAGCGTCGGGGCTGCTACGGCATGCGCTGCGAGAGCATGCCGGACGACACCCTGCACAGAGGTCTGTGCGCACGTGGCAGTGGCATATGCACGAGGGATCGCCTCGAGACTCAGATTGAATTTAGGGGAAGCGTGCTCTCGCTTACCCATGCTTCTCTATGAGGCACGTGGGGATTACCTCTGTCCACAATGCGGGAGGAGACAAAGCATCCCACACTAACGGCAAATACTTTACTAGGGGGAATACATTCCACTCCGCTCATTTGCATAATACAGGGGTGCTATGTTGCGCTTTTTGGACTCCCAGGAGACTTGGAAGAGGGAAGTGACGTTAACGACTAGAGAAACGCAGATTGAATGTTGACAGAAGAAAACAAAATCAACATCCAATCTGCATTTGCTGCGTTGTTGACGTCACTTCCCTCTCCCTAGTCTCCTGGGAGTCCAAAAAGCGCAACATAGCCCCCCAGAACACCTACAGCGCCGAATCCAGCCCCGCGGAGGGGAGGTCTGCGTCAGTCCACGCGCATTTGCACGTGGATGTTCGCGGCGGTGTCGTCTCCAATTCCACCTAAAGCCCCTTCATTTTTCAAAAGTAGCGCAAGGTGCATCGATGAACGAGGCACGTGCAACATGCAGCCCTTGGGAATATCATGGCGGCACAGCGCAGCAAAGTATTTGGCGCAGCACTGAGCTAGATTTTAGACGCCATGTTCTTCCTAGAAGTGGCGCGCGGCACGTGTCTCGAGCATTTCCACAACAATGAATTTGGAATGTAGAACAACCATCATCATTATCATCATTTACCGCCCAATAGCCGAGACCTCCCCGACGATAGATGGCTCTCGCCAAGCCCAGAAAACCTCTCCGTGCCGAGGCTATTGTATTTGAGAGTAGTGGAATGTATTCTCCCTAGTAAATTATTTGCTAACGGCACAGAGCGCGGGCAAGGGTACACAACACGAGCTCTTAGCAGTTGATTCCAGTGCGCGAGCGCTGCATTAGCGCCTCCATGGCTTCAGCCTCGCGTGCGTAGCATTCGTTTTGCTCCTAGTGTAAAATAAAGCGTAGTTCTGCTTTTCACCACATAAGTCGTGCCGATCGAATCTCGAGGCGAATAATCACCGACAGAACGAGAGGGGCGGGGAGGAGCTTTAGTTGTTTTGCCTCCAGCGTGGGCTTCCTGCCTTCGATGACGCGTCTCGTGGGCCTTGAGCGTTCACGCGCAGTCAAAGCACGGCGGAAGGCAACAAGCGCGTGCTGGAGACCAGAGGAACGCCAAGGCTGACATTCTCGTCGTGTCGGTGACTCGTCGGTCCACGTGACAAACTAGACCGACAAGCAATAAGGGCTGCTAGTGCAGGCATGTCAAGTGGACGCCTGTGACCTTGGTGGGAAGACTTTTCTTTCGGCTTGGGCGTCTTAAAAAATCGTTAGGGACGTAACCCTCAGTCGAGCAGGACATGGTCAACCTAAGGTTAAGCCTTCTACCGTCTAGACGGGTCTCAAACTCATTTGAATGTAGGGGCCAGATAGCCCTCCCCCGAAAGGTCGAGGGACAGCGTAAGGTGAGGTGGAGGGGGGGGGGACCTTGTGCTTTATGCTTTTTGTAAGCTTGCAGTTTTGCTAGTGACATCTTTAGCTTTGATTTGTTTATAGGACTACTTTGGGCCCTCGCTTAGTGTGATATAACAAGAATTAAAATGGCACCGCGCCCGGCCAACATGTTGGCATATTTTTAAAAGGACAAGAGAACAAGCACACTGTCGTTCCCCTCGCTCAATTGTCAGGAATTAAAGAAGCTAAACATGACTCTAAAAACAAAGACTGTTAGTCGACGGTTCTTGCTTTCCTAACGATTTTTTATAACACCAGTCTGAAAGAAAAAAAAATACTTGTATTTAAATGTGATATTTATTGAAGGCGAGAATCCCAAGCTCATGGATTAATCTTTGGCAGTTGCTCACTACTTATCGAGAGTTCGCGATCCGAGATGCATCCTTCTACGAAGAGCTCGCGTTAATTGAACATATAAAATAGCGCAAGAAAGGACAAGGGCAATAAGTAAACAGGACAAGCGCTAACTTCGAGCGATTTCCTGGTCGCGAAGGGGTCATCCAAAATAAGGGAATTAAAGTGTTTTAGCAGGTATTTGCTGACCTCTTGTTTCCAAGTGCCTTTCTCGCTGACAATACTTCTGAACGAAAAACCGTCTTTATGCGTCTTTACATTCAATCGCTGATAGCTTTTGCGAGTTTTGGAAGCTCTACGTTCCTACACAAGTTGTCTTTCTGCGCTATTTCATATGTTCAATTAAGATGAACCAACTCCCAACAACGTACCCTACAAGGGCTCGCATTGCAGCAGCGGAATCGTTGTACATGTGATCAACATGACAAAAAAGCTGAGAGGCAAAAAATGAAGCGAAACCCAGGGCAAATAAACACAGCTAAGTATAATCTATGTGAATACGCTAAAAAAAAAAAAAAGACTACGTTTTGAGCGAAAAAAAAAAATTTCAGCCTCTTCATTTTGGTGAAGAAGGAAGACCAGCGAAGCTGTACAACACTGTAGCTGTACGCTAGTCCCGTGTGTTTCTTCTTCGTCCTTGTCTGTTTTGCGCGCTGTTTCCTACGATGAATTCCCACCAACTCGCCCAACTATCCATTATTCTATGATAGCTGGAAAGGTTGCCGCTATCTATGAGCGACAGCGGCAACCAGACTGGTTGTCTGGTTGCCGCCGTCACTCATAGATGGCGGTAGCTGTCCAGAGTTTTGTGTCGACAATTGTTTGGTACCGGACACGAAACTGGGGAAACTAGCCCTTAACAGCTCCTCTGTAAAAACAAATCGGCGAGATGAGATGATCATGGCGCATGCCATTTCTAGCGCTAGAGAAATGGGAACGGGGACTCATAGCCGGTTGCCTGCGGGCACCGTTCGAGAAAGTCGCGGGCACCGTCCGAGAAAGTCGTGTGAGACCCCTGGTTTAGACCATCCATTAATTGCTAATATCCTTCATCATCTAAAAAAAAAGAAAAACCTTCTTTCTGGCAAGAAATTATTAGGTTTTCTGGATAGTTGAGGAATGTCTGACTACAGCAAAACTTTATGTGCACTATTGCAAGAAAAAAAAAACGCTTTTGATGATGGCATACTCGAAATCACAGACTTATGACGGTTAATAAATCAATGTCGTTTTTTACGGTGTCTCATCACTTTAGGATTAAAGTTGAAAAGGACTGCGTAGTTAAGTGACAATTACGCCGCAAACGTAAAGATTTTTTTTTTCTCGGGTTGTTTTGTGACCATGTAGATAACTCCTGATCCTGCTCTCGCACGCTACTCAGGAATTATCGCCACAAAGTTATGATGGCGCAAGATTTCTTTTTTTTAATCATAGGATTTTGTAATGGTTGCTTAATGTGATTCCCTATACGCTTAGCAATACATAGTATGCATGCAATAGGGGAAAGGGTGAAGGCGTATTCACATTACATGACAATAAAACAAAACCCTCTCCATCATCCGTCAAGAGCTTCTATATATAGTGCCTGGCTCCTGATGCTCCCTATAGCTGCGGACGCCATCAGAGATATCGGGATGGGTCATTCATCCTTTCCAAAGCTCGACCCTTCTTTCTGTGCTGGGTCGCCGGGAGCGACTGTTTCATCTTCCCAACCATCCTCTATCGCGTGATCTGAAGATACCAAAATATATATGGAGTTTCCGTCCGGATGTTTGTGCGCCCATCCTCCTGGTATTTGTGCTCAGTTTCGCCTGCGCGATGATGTGCTGTGCTACCGCGTGAATAGCCACGTCCGCTGCCCTAAGAAAACAAAAATGGACAAAAAAAAAACAAGTTAGAGGTGAATTGTAAAGTATTTTTATCCCCGTGAATCTGAATACCCCCTTCGTTTTTCCCGAAGACGTAACTAAACGCGAGAAAACACGAAAAACCTCCGACCAGTCGTTACGTAATAAAATGATCGTTCGGCCGCCAAGCGCGTGTCACTCGTGTGGGCAAGGTATATTCCCCCGCACTGACACCAGTCGCGAAGTCTTTTAGAGCGCAGCTCTTAGGCGCTCGTTTCCGGCTTGAGCGGCGTCGCCGTCGGCGTAACCGCGCGGTGCATGATGGGTAAATTTCCCCGCTAAATTTAGCGGAAAATTTTCCCCGCTAAATTTAGCGGAAAATTTTCCCCGCTAAATCTAGCGGAAAATTTTTCCCGCGAAATCTAGCGGAAAATTTTCCCCGCTAAATCTAGCGGAAAATTTTCCCCGCTAAATCTAGCGGAAAATTTTCCCCGCTAAATCTAGCGGAAAATTTTCCCCGCTAAATTTAGCGCAAAATTGTACCCGCTAAATCTAGCGGAAAATTTGGCGGAAAGTTTTCTCCGCTCCCCCCCCCCCCCCCCCCCTCGAGGTCACGTGACCACCCCCCCCCCCCCCCCGTGCCTTCCCTCCTCCTCAAGAGCTGCGCTCTAATTCGGCGTTACAGGGAGTTGTAAACGGCTTTCATTTTTTCTGACCTTTGTGTGTGCATGCACAGCTTTGATAAGCGCTGAAGATGCGCGAAAGCGGAGATTCTGAAAACTCCTAATATGACGTACCGCTCCGGGAAGCAGGGGCTTCAGCGGTACTTTGAAAATGATTTTCTAAAGCCTCCGTGCACCAAACTAAAAAAAAAAAGAAAAAAGAAAAACCTCGATATTTGTGATTTTGGAGGCCAAATAAGACGATTTTAGTGTTTTTCCTCGAATACAGAACCGTTTCAGCTTCCTTTTAAGCCGGAGTCCCACTGCTCATTCGCAACTTTCAGCGATGGTGGTACCGCGGTGTGAGATTCGCGTTCCCTAGCTCCTGGATGATTGGCCTCATAATAAATGGGCTTGCCTACACCTTCCTGGCGTGAAAAAATAACGTAAGGCTCTAATACATCTCGTATATAGCAAAGCTAGAATTACTTACGCGTCGCAGACCCAGCCTCGTACCGCTGTTCTACGGCGATCATCCAGATGACAGTCATTTTGATAGGCACCAGTGCGCTCCCTATAGGTAGTGAAAGTTGCGAATACATCATACAAAAGACAGTCTGCAAACACGAATCACCGCAATATCCGTGGTTCGAATGCCGAGTGCCAAGTTTTCTCCTTCGACTCATTGCCATGCGGCATTCCAAGCACGGATCTCCCGGTGACTCGCATTCGAATCTGTTTGCAGACTGTCTTTTGTATGACGTATAAGCGAGTGCAACCCCGGCTTTAGGGTTTCCCGCTGACGGCACCAAGAAAGTCTGCGTGTCACGAGAGGACACCTCTATTTTAGGAAAGAAGCTCCCGCGAAACGTTCGGGGGAGGAAGGCGGCCTCACGGTCGCGCATCGACGAGCGCCATTGCCGCTGTTAGAAAACATCTCCTTTTCTGAATCTCTGCCCGTCTCGTGTTCCTCCAGTCCAGAAAAAGACTCGACTTTATCGCTGAAGTGATCATTCATATAACATATGGGCGTCGATGAAATATCTTATCCCGATTAATCGCCACCCTTTAATCGATTAATTAATCGTTTACTTTCGTTCCCACGCATAACAACTAAAAAATATAAAGAAAATATATTTTTGGCTTTTGCTGAATGTGATAAACGAGGCAATGTGCAGTATCGGATTTTTAATCAATGTTTAGATGAGAAGAGCCAAATGACACCCACAATCAGAACTTATTACTTCAACCGCAGAGGCAAAGAGGTTCGTTGTTATTTTCCGGAAAAAGCGAACTCCTTTGATTGTTCACGATGTCGCCTGCTGCGCTAAACGGACATTCGCACGGCATTGAAGCGGCTAAAAGACGTATAACCCTCTCCACTTGTTTGGAGTAAACAAATCTCACCCCTACAGTTTAATCTAGGTCAAAATTTCGCCTAAAGTTCGCCTTCATACAGGTGTACTCGTTCACGTCTGCGTGCGGAAAGCGTTGACGTTTTAGTTCTTTGTTTGTCAAAATTTAACCGATTTACCGGTTAAAAGAAATTAATCGCTATGAAAGCATTAATCGGTAGGTTAATCGATCAAGTGCCCAGCCTAAATAACAAACAAAACAAAAAAGGGAAAAAGGGGGGGGGGGGAGGGGGGGGGGGCTAATTGAATTAGTTTTGCTTTAAAGCGGTTCACACCGCTGTATCAGTAAAATTGTATGGCAAATTGCTAGGCAATTGTGTTGCATACGTGTAGAGTTCTAGCATCACAAACGTATGCTACTCTCACCGCGCTCTTCATCAGATATAACTCGTACCATGTGTACACCTGATAGTTCTTCACGGAATAAAGCGATACTACCGCTAATCAGGCTACCTGGCGAGTTCTTTCTAAAATTAATTGTTCCTGGAATTAATCAAATAGCAGACCGGAGCAAGGACCCGTTCTCTCCCACCTTACCGCATCTCCCGTGGACTCCTTTGAGAGACGGAGTTCCGGTTATGAAGTCTTCCCGTTCTTTTACTTTTGGCTGCAGTGGTTCCTTTTCTTTTGTGTGAACTTAATGCAGTTACTGATCCTTAATGCATGTACTGATCCTCCGCGACCTGATCGCGGAGGGACACACACACACCGCTGTCGCACAGAAGGATCCATGCTAATATACCGGATGTCCACGGGCCTGACAAGGCGTTTCGCGCTCTCGAGTGAGCGAAAGCTGGTCCCCCGACGAGCGGTCACGTCCCCGGTTGACGTCTGCTTCGTCTCGTATTCAAGAGAGCGGGGTCGTGGTCCTGTGGAGGAGTCAACGCCCTCCGTCGCCAAAGAACACGAACGGAGTGTCGCCCGGCCCCTTTCCCTTTCGTATGCTGATGGGGCGCTTGCATCCCCCCCCCCCCCCCCTCCCCGCTCTATTGATATGGTCCAGTCGGGCGCATGCCACGCCGACAGCGGTTGTATGGCTCTTGCACTTGCGTCATAGATTGCTGGCACTTACAGTTGCCGTATTAATAAACATGCCAGTCGATCTAAAAAAAAAAAGAAAAACGTTTCGGGTTATTTCCCGTGATCTGACGCCACAGTGTCTCGCGACGTCATGGGGACACGTAAAAGCACTCATTTTTTTTTAGCGAAGAAACTTTTTTGTGTCACGTGTCTCTTACGTTATGCCACAAGTTACACGAAACAATATCCTTGATCCGCTTTAGAAGCTCGCGAATCGGCTGTCACCGTAAAACGTCTCCGTTTCTACGTTCCTCGCTAAGCGTGATAACTGGTTCCGTTTTTTCGGTAAATACCGATAAACACAAAAAATCACCCCCGACCCGGTTTTATCAAAATCGCAGAAAACCTAGAAGCCCCGAATTGGAGCTTTCTTTCGCTAAAAAAATCTTCAATTACAATTTTATTTTGTGTTTACCTTGAACACAGCCACACTAAACTGTCCGCGAGGCTACTTCTTCGGAAACTAGATCCCGTATCCCGTTTCCTTCTTTCAATGGTACCGGGACGTTTTCCAAATATCCTGGGCAAGACATGTTCCCTGGATGTTGGGGAATTCCATGCCCGTGTCCTGATTCTTCGACATACTAGTAATAATAATAGGTTTATTTTCCAACAAAAAGGTACAGTGTTGGTGGGGGCTTTGGAAAAAAGCTGTTAATACAGCTTGACTAGTCCTAAGCCTAAGGCTCGATGAACCCAGATTCCTTGTCCCACACCAAAATAGACATCGGAATAACCAAAGCAAAGAACAGCACATCCAGGGGACATATGGCGTACCAGTTAGTGTGCATTGCACTGGGTTGACTCTAGCTCTATAGCCTGCTTTAGACGTATAGCGTACGCTTCGTAACGTAGGACAACGGTGCTGCATAAACTTAGAATGAACCAGCCTTTATGCGTGCGTATATGATTGAAAATACGCTAGAGACGGACTGAGGCTGCCTTATGTGTCTTACTAACAAGAGCCGCCCATCCCGTTGTTGCAGAGACGGCGATGTTGCTGCCGGTAACCTTCTCCCAACTTCGTTACATGAATGACTCGTACGACATCCGACAAAACTTGAAGTACTTGCCGAAGAGCGAGCTCAGCAAAGAAAAGAATGCCACCAAGCCGTAAGTAGCTTCATAGATACATGCTTTCTCAAACACAGTTCAGGAGTTGCAAAGCCTTTACAGAGGATAAAAAGATATCGCATTGCACATTACTGTCAAATGCACTGAAAGTGAGCATTTGATGAAACTTCTGATGGGAAAAAAAAAAAAAAGATGTCCGTGACATCAATTTCCCCGCTAAGTTTAGCGGGGAAATTGTGACGTCCTCACGTGGTATTGTGACGTGGCATGACGTTACGTAACCATATCATGTGACACCGTGATGATTCCTCCTCTAAATTTAGCAAGGAAACTGGTGTCACGTGATCCGATTCCATGCAGTTTCAGATCGCGTGACCATTTCATGTGACCTCAGCTCATGTTGCGTCATAGTATCTGGTGGCACAACGACCTGCAACTGTGCAGACCACTTGGCACGAAACCTGCGCGATCGGATCATCCCAAAACTTCGCAGATACGTGGTACTCTTCGAGGTGACCAAGACGCGCAAGGCGTGCGAGACGCTGGAGGCCTTCAGCGTACTCAAGTCGAGCCAGCACTTGTGCGTCTCCTGCGAATCGACGGCCATGCGCAAGCACTTGGGACATCGCTGCACGGGCCATGGCATCGAGGGCATGAACACCCGGTTCGCGGCCCTGGGACACCTCCACTGCCACGGACGCTGGCAGCGCGTGGACACGCTCCAGCACTGCCCCCACGGACGCCAGCCAGACTTCATCTTCGTCTAGTCACACCGCCACATACGGGAGGCCCCATACTGTCGATGTTGCGTCTTGCCCCGATCTGCCGGAACGCGGTATTGCCAAATGAATTTAAATGATACTAAAGTAGCATATGTAGTTACGAATGACAGGGCGTCCTCTTCGAACGATCCGCCTCTGGCATTAGCAGTGTTCGATGACGTCTTAGAGTCGCGTGCAATTATTTAAGTCCACACTCCTTCGCGCGATGTTCAAGCACCACCAATAATAATAATAAATGTCTCGTGTGTTTGTTTAGACAGTGGGAAGTCAGTGTCTATGCTGTAGGCGTGAGATTTAGCCAGTGCAGTACCACCGCTATAGCCTGGGGTCTTGATCTCGCATGACGCAGGAATGGCACACGACCGCACTCCCGTACGATGCTCATCCAGATCAAAGCACCACCAAAAACAGTAAGCTTGCGCCGGAGGTGGGAAAACGGAATCGTCCGATTCCCCAATCCAAATTTATGTCCTGTGCATTCATACGGCAATTATTAGCATTCGCCTGAGAGAACAACCGGTAGCATGCGATAGAAGTGTGTGTAGGTTATATGATATCATATGTACCTTGATTATGAAACGTTGAACCAGCGTGGTCCGATAAAGATGCAATTCATCCACGTGAGCACTAAACAAAACACGCAAACAACCTGCCTTAAATGCAATTAGTGCCCTGCCATAACGTTTCTGCGTCTTGTCCCCTAAACTATATATATCATCTATTATCTTGTTCCTGTTGCCACGCGTTACTCTTCCGTGGATACATAAAAAGAAAGAAAAAAAAAAGAAACAGAAGGTATAAAGTATGTTGATATGGCTTCGAGTAATAGCTGATTAAAAGTCGAAATGTAATCAGCCTCCGATAAATTTATCCTGCTCGCAATAATGATTCAGCATGATACGCTGACATCACCGCAGGACCCAACGCCACAGCGAAGGTTTGGCGAAGGGCGCGACCGCCTCTCCTATAAGATGAATGGTGAAAGTTCTAAACTTAATTATTGACGGTTTTTTTTTCTATATTTTTTTTTTGTTATGGTATTAGCGCGATTATATGCAGCTGGACTGTATACGTATTTTTTCATATGAACTCCATAAACGCTGGAAAGCTCTAGTAGATCGTTCCGATTGCTCCGATGAACGATATCTGATACTCCGCCGCCTTTGCGTCTACTGACTGTACCAAACCGCGATCCATCGTCGGCTTCCCCCTCCATATTAAAGAAGAAAACGCCCATTTGTACGGGAACTGTGAGTGTGCGTATGTGCGTGTTTTATTCTTGTTGTCCATTTAGGAAGGTCGTCAAAAGTGCCACGTCTCAAGGTGTTGTGTAGGCTATAGTGCATCGTTCAGAACAGCTAATCCCTTATTATTTCGATGCAATAAACGATCCTTTTGAGTTTTACAGACTCTCGTCGTGCCTCACATCTTGCATGCGGTGGTTTATGGAGAAAACATGCACGGCAGGGCAGGGCCCACGCAACCGACCCCTTGACAGTCATGCATTGACTTTGGCGGCGCACATGGCTTGTTTGTGGCATGGAATTTGGTTTCCGACAAATACGTAGCGGCGTGTTATAAAAGATTTTTGCAGCGCGAATTTTGGTGTTAACCTTTGCTTCAGTGAGTTCATTCAACCTTTCGATGCGAGCCGGTAATGACTATACTTCGTCTCACCCTAGCATGGACTAACCGCGAAGGCTATGCTAGCGCGAGCGGCCAGCCTTGACTGCCTTGACTAGCACATGCTGCACGAGCGCTCGTGCAGCCGCCGCTTCTTTATTGAAAGCGACTAGCTCGCGCTTTTAGCACGCGCGCCTAACAATAGTCCATACTAAGGTGAGACGAAGTATAGCGTCACAATATTCACGAGTCACGGTCGTAGGTACAAAGTAGCTTCTGACTGTGGTGACATATTCAGCGCTTGTTCGCTTTGCTCGCTTTTGGAATCGACGAACACGTGCGTGCTGAGCTGTGAAGATCGCATGCTGAGCAGTGCGATCTTCACAGCCCATAATTTTGTAAACAAAGAGCTTCTGGCGAGTGCGATCCTCAGCGTTCGTGTGTATGGCGGGTGCTTTGCTCACTTTTCGGAACGACGAAAAAACATAGCAGTCCATGGGTTGTGATTTTGAAATCATAAAAACGGCGTATAAGCTACTTTCAGCATCAGCGCACCAGCGCTAATAAAGCATTAAAAAACAAAACAAAAATAGTGCACCATATTTAGCGTTTTATCAAAAAGCAAACAATGGTTTCCTCTCGTTTTCTTTTTTGTGTAATTATTTTTTTTTTACTTTTATTGCTCGCGTGCAACTTGAGCGAGCGTGCTGAGGCGCGGGGCATTTCTGAAGAAGTGAAGAGCGCGCATGTACACATCGCGACACTGTTAGCGCGAACACGACATCGGCGCATTTTCGCATTTTTCTTCTAAATAGTATTAGCGAACACGAAATTTTATCGCTTACATTATAGAACTAAATGAGCTCTTTCCGTAGCAACAATAACTTGGATGACATCCCTTTGTTTCAAAGAGAAATACTGGAAAAACCGACGATCGCTTGTTCGCGCTAACAGTGTCGCGCTCTGTACAGCTTTGAGCGACGCTGAAAGTTGCGCGACTGCATGGGCGCCTGTAGCATTCGCGTCATAGCCAGGGAAAGTTGCGCTACATTTGTGCCAAGCGAATGATGCACGACACGCGTTGTATATCTTGACACCGGACGCGGGCGAGTTCGGTTTTGCCGGTTAACTGCAAGATTTTCTTGCTGTCTAGAGAATGTGTCTGAATAAACCCACCTAACACAAACGAAGCCTGTGCATTAGATTTGCGGTGTCATCACAATGAGATCGAGCACAGACACAAATTGGAAACGAGCGCAGAGTCAACGCTAGGCCATGGAAGTCGTGTCCAGACAACGCATCGAAAGACGCTCCGTGTCCGGCTCGGGCCAAATTAGTGAGTGGGCGCCATACGAGTGTGATGACGAACCGTTGAAGAAGACGATGCATGTATAGATTGGTGATGCCGTGACAAAATGCCTCGCGCCTCCCTTTCACTTTCAAAACTGACGCAGCGAGCAACAGCAGCGAGCAACGGCAGTGAGCTCTCAAAGCAGGGTGTCTGCAGGGCTCCAATCCAGCTTGCTTTCTGTCATTTCAGAAAAGAGTGCGCGTGTACAGATTTAAGCCGCGCTCAAGCCGCGCGAGTGCACGGACGCCGAAAGCTTTGGCTTAGTGACTCTAGCTTTGGCCATAGCCTCTTATTATATGGGACTGTGGATTGGCTTCATAGCCAATCCATAGTCCCATAGAATAAGAGGCTATGGCCATATAATAGACCCTTTCCGGAATTCAGACTGGCAACTTTGATCACTATCATCATCTGAAAAATGGCCTATGTGCTATACTAATGGCGGCCATCTGTTTAGTGATGAAGGAAGAAGTTGAAGATGCTCCTAAGCAGATGATTCGATGCCTATACATTCTAGATGTTAGCGCGACGTGAAGCAGGAATCGGATGCAAGAGCTGCGTAAGCGTTCATTTCTAACTCGGGTCCAGTCAATCTGTTAGTAGCACAGACTCGGCTTCAAAGCTCCTTGATGTATAGAAGTTTATCAAGGCGTCTATGTGGGCTGGCGCTTCGTTCTGACTGGTTGGATCTTTTTCGCCATCGACACTGAAAGAGATTTAAAAAGAACTGGTCAGTGTCGCGCACATTCTCATTTACCGTTGACTTGCGAAAGTGACGGTGCCCCATACAGTACTGCAAACCACAGGTTCATCGCCGCCATTAGTACGGTGAAAGTCAAACTGCCATTTGAGTCACCAGATGGCACTGAATTCCGGAAAGGGTCTATAAGAGGCTATGGAAGTGGTGTCAAGCAAACGGCGTGCGGCACGTGCCGTTTGCTTGACACCGGATGCGGCCGAGATCGGCTTTGCTGGAGAACTGCAAGATTTCATGGCCGTCTCGACTTACAGAATAGTTTTGAGACGACGCATGACATAGTGACGCCATGGCAATTCGCAATGCCTTGCTAGCGCTGCCGCGCGCCTGCCTTTCACTTTCAGGAGTGTATGACCGCGGCCGATGCAGCCAGCTCCACGTGACCTAGAGCTCCGGGAATCGCAAGACAAACCCAGACAGTCCCATCCCTTCAGTGCTGGATTGACTCTGGTGGCTTGTAGCGTCCTCATGATACGTCTCGGCTATTCAGTGGCCCCTTTTTGTGTTTTCTAATTACATAGACTTGTGCATCTCTCGGCAACTGTGCATGGCAGCCGCCATAACAAATACTTTGCGTTTTTGTTTCCTCTTATTCCCATTACTTCACTTCAACATTACCATAACAGGTCAGGTTATTGTCATTTTATATTCTACTATGTCTTCTTCCCAGCATTGGCCTTTGTGAAGAGGCTCGTCAAACGCCCGTTTCAGTGCTTGGTATGTTGGTAAGACAAGAGAAAGTCAGCAATGGCGGCTGTAATCTGGCGCTTGTCTGAAGCGTCTATGCACTCAAGGATTCTATTTCAACATTGGGGCAAACGAAGCCGAAGGCACGAGCGCTGCGGTTTCATGGCCTGCACTGACGTCACTCCAGCTGTTATTGTGGTGGCCTTGTAATGTTTGCCGCGTAAACTGTGTACGGTCGCTTTTTTACAGCGGAGCTGGTTTCCACAGTTTCGAGTCCGTGGACAAATAAATCTCGACACAACCCTCTACCGCTATCTATAAACGACGATGGCAACCAGACAACTGGCTTGCCGGTTGTCTGGTTGCCGCCGTCGCTCATAGATGGCGGCACATAGTGTTCTTCCTTTTCATCAAAATGAAAAAAAAAAAAAAAAAAAACTGAAAGTAACTTTTTGCAAGAGGAAGTAGATTGCACAGCGGCATGATGCCAAAACGTTACGTGCAAGCCACGTGAAGCGATAAATCGGCCGAACTTGCGTCTTTTTGTCTTCTGAGCTACGCGACGCCGTAGAATCCAAGAGCTGAGTTGGATGACCATATTCACGGTTGTCACGGCATCGTCATTAACGCCCGCCTTGGTTCACGCACGTACCGAATGTGAAAAACATGGCATTTCTAAACAGATAATTAAATGTAATATGGCACGAGCTCTCATGTTAAAATAAACCACAGCGCTTTTTTTTTCTCTCAAATTAAATAATTAAATAAGCATCACAACTTGTCTATCTACGTGCCCAGAGCAGTTAATTGTTCACCGTTCTACCACAATATACACAAATTTGTAAAGTAGAAGTTGCAGTAACTCGATGTAACAAGACTTTTTCTTGAGCTCTTCTGCCTCGCGCCATGCTGTCGATGACTGGGTTAGGAGCGACTCCCCGCGGAGAGACGCCGCCTCCTTCTCTTTTTTCCGATTACGCCCTCTCCGCACGAATGGGACGGCCGGAGAAGCGTTCTCGCGCTTCGGGATCTCGGAGGCCATGGGCGAACGCGTGAGAGAGGCGCACCACGAGACCACGAGCGAGACGCACCAGTTTCCTTTCAGAGGTCGTTCCATAGCCGCCCATTTAAAGGGATACTTCAACGAAATTTGAAATATACCCGTCGTGCTCACAAATAGGCTGAATATTATACACAATATCCGGTGATGGCAATCGCACGTTTGTATTTTGAGCCTGATGACTGTATTTTCCGTTATGAACGGCCCACTCTGGCAAGTGCTCGGAGAGCAGCCAGCGGAGACTCGAGAGCACGTGACATCCGCCGCAATCGTGACGTAGTTAGTCTCGGGGCCTTACGTCCGGACGCAGCGGACGCTGCCAGCTATCCCAGCCAATCCCTCTCTGTGGACGTAGCCCGCGATACGCTTTCCGCGCGTCGCTGTGCCACCTCTCCAAGGACACGTGACATTCACACAGCCTTGGATAGGCCCCGATGGCTCGTAGCATCCGCTGAAAGCAGCCGAAGCACACCAGTGATCGGGCCACCACAAGTAACCCCAAAGTTGCCTTTGTACGGAGATGAAGAGTTAATCTACGATAATCTTGTAGAGGGACAAGAGTGACTTCTGGGACACACAAGAGAATCTCAGGGAGGGGGAAGTTCCTCTTTCAGCTTTTCTCTCGTCGTTGCCGGAGGCGAGACAGCTATCGTCACTACTTGTCAAGGTTCCTAGACGGGCATTACAAACGAGGCGTTAGCGACATCCACCAGGTGCTCCTTGCTAATCGTTTAATTCGTTTTAAAATACTTTTTCGTGTCTTTTTCAACAAGGGATTGGTGTGTCTGATGGGATAATGCTTCCTCGAACACAAATAGACCAAGAAATAAGCGTCGAAATTTCGTTGTAGTACCGTCTTTCGTCATATAAACAGAATTTTGACCACCGTGCTGGAAGTCTTCTTTGAGTTCGTACTTCAAGACCATCACTCGTCGGCAAATACATCCATCTTATCACTACACTCCACCATTATATTACCATATTCCTTGGAGCACCATGAAAATTGCTGCCAGGGTGATCGGGGTTAGGGACTGATAATTCGGAGATAGAGCTGCGCCGCCATTAGCCTCCAAGTGTCGCGTGGGACACGGGCTCGTGCAACGGCGTATTTGATTATTTCATGACGCTTGCAAGACATACAAACATATCAAGGTGCTTTACTGAGGGCGTCTGACACTTCGGTGTGACCTAAAGTCAATGGACCTTGGGAAAGCAGCGCCAAGCTCACCGTATAGTCGCCATCTTGGTCCGTGAAATGAGCAATTTCTCCCTGACCCCTCCGTTCTTGGTGAGCCGATCTAAATTCGCTGGTGACGGGTAGCTTTATGGAGACGTTTCTTGTATAACGAGATTTTGCTATCCACACACCGGCGAAACAAGCGTACATCTTCGTACCACCACCATATGCTGTGTCGGTGCTTGGAGGCACTGAATAATAATTTTTTACTGTTTTGAAATACGCAAGCAGAACAATATATTTGTAAGAATCCGTGGAGATGGGCATGATTGATAAGTTGATTGCATACACAGTGCCAAAGACTCTTATATTGGCGAGGAACGCATCCAGTACGATGATGCTCCGAGTCCATGGTGATCTTGGCGCGACTGGTTTAGAACGACCCTCTGGAAACATCAAAGATTTGAATGGACCAAGATGGCGATTTCCATGGCAACGTAGACAGATTAGCCAATCGCCTTGCGAGGTTTTGGTCGTCTGCATGTTAGTATACGTTTGTGTCCGGTTAGCAGGTAGGAAAGGCAATGGCGCTACTTTCCCAGGATCCAGTTGCTTTAGTGTGACGGGACACGCCGAGTGCGAGGTTACGTGGCACGTTCTTGCCCCTATAGATTGGCTGCGAAGGTCATCGCATCGGCCGCGGTCACTATAAAATTAAAAGCTCGTCGCGCGACAGCGAGACACAGCACGTGGCCATGGCATCACTGGGTAATACGTGCGTCGCCTCTCATTGATCCTATTTTTTGTGGTGCAGCAGACAGAAATCTAACGCAAACAATTCTCCGGCAAAACTGCAAAACTCATCTCGGCGGTATCAAGCAGAAGACTCGTGCCGTGAGTCGCCGTACGTGCAAGCTCGTGAAAACAGCAGCCACATCAAATGCTCTGGCTTGGGGCCAGTCGCGTAGCCAGCTAGGATTTTGATTCGGGGGGGGGGGGGGGGGCGGCCGCCCCCCTTCCCCGGAATTTAAGCAGGCACGTAGTCAGGGGGAGGGGCGCCCATGACAAAATGCTGTATGAGGGGTAGGGGGAGAGGAGGCCCCAGCAAAATGAGATTTCGGGAAGGGGGAGGGGGGGGGGCTCGGGCCCCATGCCCCCCCCCCCCCCCCCCCTGGCTACATGCCTGCTTGGGGCATTTGGTACTGATGTCGCTATCTCGTTGAACCAATTGAAAATAAATCTAGCGAAAACGGCCTTATCAAATTTATAGTCATTCATTTCGTTACTTTTGTCATCCAAGTGATTTTCATTTAAAAATTGCCTCAAAATGCGCTTACAACAGTCAAACTGGGCATATTTCTGGATTTTATTAAGCTCCAGCGCTCAGGGAAAAATCCAAGGGTCGTACGACCTTCAATATATCTTTCGTAATGAACCTAAACAAAGAAAAAAAAGGATGAACAACGTTTACAACACCCTGTAACGCCGAATTCGAGCGCAGCTCTTGAGGAGGAGGAGGGAAGGGTACTGAGGGGAGGGTATACCCCTCCTCCCTCGTCCTGACCTCCTCTTGGTCCTCCTCCTTCACCTTCTTCTCCCCTCCTCCTCCTCCCTTTGTGGGGAGGGGTCACGTGACCTCGGGGGGAGGGGGAAAATTTTCCGCTAGAGTTAGCGGGAAATGTTTTCCGCTAAATTTAGCGGGGAAAATTTTCAGCTAGATTTGGGTAAATTAGAAAAAGGTCTATTGGGACGCTGTCTGCTTTTGTGTGCTATCAATACCCGGCCGATTGAGTCAAGGCAATCCGCTTTCCAAAGACGTTGCCATGACAATTATCGCGTTCACTTAGGCTTAGGAATGGCCAGAATCGGAAGACTATCTAAAAAATGCGGCGAGGTCATTGTTCATGCTTTGCGATTTAAGTGAGGTAAGGCAAAGAAAGCGAAAGCCTCCTGCACCGATCGTTAGTAATAGTAATAGTAATAGTTTATTTTTGCTTCATTTTACAAAGATATAAATCCGTTCTCACGAAAGCACTTTTGTGCTTGTGTGAGTTCGGGCAGCACACCGGAGTACAAGTGACCCCCCCTCCAAAAAAGAAACTACAACAACAAGAGTAAAATAAAATACACAAAACGGGGCAGCTGCGCCGTTGAAGTTTATACAATCATTGACACTGAACGGGTCACTATTTCGAAGCAAAAGAATAAACACATTTCAAAAAGAACATGACAAAAGCACAACGAGTTCATGTTACGGCAAATCATAAATGAATCAGCAACACATTGACACCATTTCATTATCTCTCTTTTTGCAATTTTATACGACGGCAGGTTCTGCAGATTACTCGGTAGTTGATTAAAAAAAGTTGCTGACTAACGCGCCCGATATTGCAGCTACAATGACATATTAGTTCCAAAGCGAGCGGCGCTCACTCACTGGGGCTCCGCCATGTTTCCCCGCATCCCTACCAAGCCAGTCACGTGATTTCAAAATCCCTCTCCTAGGTACTGCGGCTAACTTTGGCTGCAGTTAGCGCTTCGAGCAAACGGGCCCAGGATGCTCACGGATATATGGAATGAATGGGGTGAGCTACTGGGAACGAACCCAATTTTTTTTATTGAAATCTTCATTATCAATAATAAATTTCAATAAAGCAACGGCAAGTTCGGACTGAACATTTGGCATCTGGTCCGGACTGCAGCACTGAACGTTCGGCGACGAGTACCGGAATCGCTTTGTACTGGTTTTGATTTTCGGCAGTTGTTCATGGCCTCAGCTTTCTCCTTTTGTCGTTTTTCTACCCCGTTCCGCGCTGATTACCTTTGGCATTTTCGAAATTTTGTTGGTAGTGGCAAACCAATAACGGATCCCGGAGAAAAGCTCACCGGGGAAAAGCTCACCGGAGATAAGCTCACCAGAGAAAAGCTCACCGCAAAACCGGCGGATGCGGAGAAAAGCTTACCGGCCATTGAGCGTATGCGGAGAAAAGCTCACCGAATTTTTTTTTCTCCTCTTTTTATATGGAAGCTGTTGGATCATGCGTAACATATATCAGTTTATTATCATTAAAATTCGTCAGCTTTGTAAAAAAGAAAATGTCCTTTTTTGTATTATCTTTAAGCTCCCAAATTGATCATTGCGGGCGAGTGTTTTCTGTGGCTTACTCTGTAGGCCACAAAAGCCTAACTCAAATTTTCATGAACTTGAAGAACAGGAAAAAGTTCGAAAACTTAAAAATGTCTGCCTAAAACCTAAAAATGAAAACTGTAAATGCCGAAAATCCGAAAGTGCATGCGCAACAACGCGGTGCCTGAAATTCTCTTTGAAGCTTTTGTTAACCGTTGACAATAGGACAAAACAGTCAGTACGATATCGAAACTTTTTTCTTTCACGGAGAAGCACGTTTTCTAGCCGTTCGTGCTGGTGTTTCGACACGTGGCCTTTGTGTGATAGTGCCTTTCTACGGCGAGCCTCCCATGACCTTCAGAGCTGCACACTGGCACCGTTAGTCTTCTGTAAGGTAGCAAATAGTGCGAGTTGGTAAACGTTATACATGATAAAAACCACTCAAACGACGACGACGGAGTAAAGACAACAAACACGACAGGACGAATCTGTTCTCGCAACTAAAGTTTTGTTAGTGAAATTAACAGAAAAAAAAAAAAAACAGCGTAGCCGACACTGATTACATCAACAAACACCTACTTATCTATTAGGCACTACACAATAGTTGAAAGTGAAACGGTTCACACACCGCTATTCATATTAGCTCGCAAAGAACAAACATCTTTATTTGACCGAGCTACCGACGGCACCCTGCCAGTTGTCAATAAATTGTTGTCTGTTTTACCAGTGTACGATGTTCTGATTTTATACTTGCGGCTTCATTAATATACAGAATGGGTGATTACAAATTTCTGATGAATTAGTAAATATGCCCAATGAACTTCAAGAATATTTCAAAAAGTGGACATATTTTTAATGAAGTGACGAATGCGAATTATGTTAAATTGCAATGTTTAACGCAGAATCCGCTAAGTTAAAAAAAAAAAAAAATCGGTGAGCTTTTTTTCCGCATCTGCCAGTTTTGCGGTGAGCTTTTCTCCGGTGAGCTTTTCTCCGCCGCCCACCAATAACAGACTGAACACGTGATCGTCAGCCTTTTTGTCTCTCGTTTTCTCATCTACAGTGGGTAACAATGTCGCCGTGTTCCTGCTTTCCAAAAAGAGCTCCTGGCCGCTTCCATTTTCAGTGTTCGCGCGTATGGCGCGTGATTTGCTTGCTTTCTGAAGCGACGAACATGCGCGTGCTGGGCTGAGAAGATATCGCACGCTGGATTGAGGATTGGAATGGTGTATAAACAGCCCTCGGTTGGAGAATGTCATACAGTGGCAAGAAAAAAGTTACCAGATTGAAAAGTTTCGGCGAATTATAAATAGAATGAAGAACACTTCATTTTATTTTAACATTGTTCCGAATTCTCTCGCGCGCCTTACGCATCCCCAGAGCTCGAGAGCTCCTCGAGCCCCAGGCGTACCAGAGGACGACGACGCAGACAAGGAGAATGGAGTTCGAGGACGAAGCGCGTGGCTCCCTCGCCAGCAGGCACCGACCCGAGCAGCAGCTTGCCCCGAACCCCCGCTGCGAAGGCGTTCGGAACCCACCAGGATCCGGCAGAGAGAGTAGCCCCATGCTGTGGCTACTGCTGCTGCTCATGAGCCTGCTGTCCAACACCTTCGGCCGCCTCGTGCTGCTAGCTGTGGGCGCGCTGCACCCGGCCTACGCGTCCTGCAAGGCGGTCCGCTCCCGCAACCCGCGCGAGTACGTCCGATGGATGATGTACTGGATCGTCCTGGCCGGCCTGCTCAGCGTCGAGCCCCTCGCAGACATGATGTTCTCCTGCTGCCTGCCGCTCTACGCCGAGCTCAAAGTGCTCCTCGTGGTTTGGCTCCAGTCGCCGACCACCAAGGGCGCCAGCCTCATTTTCCGTAAGCTGGTCCTGCCGCAGTTTGTGCTGCGGGAGCACGAGATCGACGCCCACCTGTCCAAGCTCAAGGTGCGCGCCTCCCGTCTGGGTACGTCTTCGGCCAAATACATGACCAATGTGGTGATGCACTCGGTGTTCAGCCACATCCGCCAGAACTGCAGCGTGGCGGACCTGATGCCGTGCGACATGAAGCTCAACTTTGACGCGATCACAGAGACCTCGTTGTCCAGCGAGGACAAGTCCGAACTGGCGCTAGGTGACCCGGGCAAGCACAGGAGGCTCAAACCGGACGAAGATTCCAAGAAGGAGGCGGCCAAGGCCGGCCTCAACTTGATCTGAAACAGCGCTTTTTCGTCGAAATTTAGGCGACGGGGAAGGGTGGGGGAATTAATGATGACGACAGGGTAAAGAGCAACACTAAAGTGCAAAATGGACTGTCCCAATTCATTCTTCGTCCGAGAAGGTGGTCAAGCGAGCGCGATTCAACAGGACTCGAGGGACAAAATTACTGGACCTGCAAGGTCAGGGTAGCTGCAAAAGCTAGACCTTTGGACAAATGGCTTTTGTTCTAGTCCAAGGTGTGTCGATATGACACAGACTTGCTACAAGCCATGTGGTTGATAGTCGGGACTTGCAATGTTGAACATTTATAAAATTTATGTAACACTTCTCATTTAGAAACAAAGAAGCTTATAATTAAAACAGGCCATGTATGCGCGTAAAAAGTTTATTTCCATCAACTCGTTTCCAGTTCATTAAAATTCACCTTTAAAAAATTAATATACAGATCTGAACTGTGAAAAAAGACCTAATTAACGTACATGGATAACGATGCAAGGTATACAATTTTACAAAGAATTTAAATATGGGAACTGCCTAACTAAACGTTTCTTATTTTTTTTTTTTTTGCATGATTAGGAACGGCTACAGCAGAGCTTATGTGAATTATTGTTCGATTTCTTTTTCTCTCACCTAATGAATGCCCAAACAGAGCTAAAGGACCGTTACTATTGCTGCTCTTTTTGTTTCAAGTTCCAACAATCGGTGGCAAATTTTAGCCAAGCAAATGTTATTTCCACAAATGTTTTTCTCACCTTCGTACAAAGAGATATGTGTACAAAAAATAAGAAAAAGCTCCACCAACCACTGCTCCATAAACATGGTTCTCAGATATCTGATTGTTCTTTCCCTTGACACAGTCTTCAGCAAATCAGCACAAGCACACACATTACGCAGTAGACTGACAGCAAATGCACAAATACAGAGAGCATATATGTTCATCACAGAACCCCAAATTTACAACATAGCACAATAAATATAGAAACAATAAATATAGTTTCAAAAGGCCAACCACAAACTGCTTCAGGGCCCAGATTTAAAAAAAAATAATATATATATATATATAGTTTAAAAAAACCAACCACAAACTGCTTCAGGGCCCAGGGCCGGCTTGCTAGAACCAGCGTCTCAGCTGAGACTGGGTGAAAGAAAGCACTGCCAAAGCCAGCGCACGAGCTGAGCGGGACTCAAGCTGCGTCTCAAGACGCTCGCGCGCCCCAGCCTTTGCAGTGCTTTCTTTCACCCAGTCTCAGCTGAGACGCTGTTCTAGCAAGCCGGCCCTGATGTCAGTTTTGAGGGAAGCACTCAACAGCAAAGGCAGAAAAGGGCAGCTTAGCAAAATGCATTGTTTGCAGAAACACTCACGAGAGAACAAGCATTTTCAAAAGCCACATGCTCGCGTCTCTGCCTCCTATAATCCCCAGTATTACGCAGAACCCTTGAGATGCTGGAGATTCTGACCTGACAATGCCACAAGCTTGCTAATATATATAAATATATACATAAATATAATCATTGTACAGTTCACTTGCTTGAAGGGTATTTAAGACTAGCTAGAGGGAGTTGAAACAAATGTCAATCAGTGAAAATGGTTTACATACTTTGTCCACCTGCTCAAACAAGTGAACATGAAAATCCTGGTATGCACAACCAAGAGCGGTTTGCCATGATTGAGACAAACAGCTTTGCAGCAAACAGGTCCTCTTCCACTGCCAAACAGCGGTGAAAAAAATGGTGCAGAGATTTCAGAAAGGTAAGACATAAACAGTTGCTGAGAAAAAACAAAGGTAAGAAGGAAGAGATTTTGCTTCTAATTTCACTCTCTTTGAAAAAAAAAAAAAAAAATAAAACAAGGTGAGAATTTTTGTGCAGAGGAAAACAAAGCCAAACGTTTAGAACAAATCTATAGATGACATAAATAAGAAGGTAGCAAAAATGCTGCGATAATCTGGTACCACAGTACCAGGGGCGGATTTAGAGGGGGGGGTCCGGATGTCCTGACCCCCCTCTTGATTTCTGCATGTGTAAAATTTAGGGCGTGAAACGAAGGAGAGGGGGAGGGGGTTCCTAAACATATGGTACGCTGACCAACACCTGACCCCCCCCCTCAGGAAATTCCTGCATCCGCCCCTGCACAGTACAGACCCAATCATACTGAACTGGAGAAAATGCTAAGCCCACTCTTGTCATGCTTTGGCCAATTTCCATGCGCTCGTACAGGCTCTTGCACTAGCGTCCGGTTATGTCTTCATGTCCCATTAAAGTACATATATTTTCGATTCACATAATTATGACTGGGTGCGGTTATGTATGAATTTTGTTCCGCATTAAAATTCACTCCCCTGCCCCAGTTGAGTGTAATGGGGACTGCACATGAATGTAAAATCTTTAAAATGACAAGAATGAAAAACCAAAAAACACCCGTGTTAAAAAATCAGATCGACACAACCAAAGAATACAATTGTAGAAAATACTGTCGCAATGCTTTTAGAATTCTACTGACAAGAAAAAACCTCAGCAGTAAAATTTCATTCCTGCAATGGCAATTTTCTCGGCCAGACAACCCAGAACTGACAGAGGACACCTTGGTACTAAAACTAAATGGGGGTAACTCCCGCAACAAAGTGGGCAAAACGTTTAACTGCCAAAAAAAAAGTAAGCCTTTACCTCGTTTTTTTTAAAAAGCATAGGATAGCAAGCAAAGACTCATGCCTGAGCGCGTGCCAACGCTCAAGATTAGGCAGTTTCAAAATCGAACAAACTGCCTGAGGCACCCAGTGCCCAATTTCGTCGAAAGCTTTCAATAAATTAGGAGGGATTTGGCATGGCATTTTACGGTGTTACCTCCGGGAAAAGAAATTTGAGGTGCCCTGATATGAGAAGAGAGGGAAGCTGGCAAAGAGACGATGCTGACAAAAGTCCCAGCTTAATTATCTAGTAGCTATGAATATAACCCCCTATAATGGGGGTCATATAAACAAAGTGTCAGACTCCGTACAAGTCTCATGCAACAAGCATCTAACCACGTTCTGAAGATCCACAAGTGTTTACGCCCGACCTTGCTCGGAAAAGAAGCCTCGCAACTTTCTTAGAGCAACATAAAAGCCGGAGACGCCGTCTTTTCCAATGGCCTGGAAAACGCTCGCACACAGTCACACGCACATTTTCACTCGAAATAAATGCACACACTGTCTACAAACTCATTTCTACTCAACCCCACAGCTGGAACTGCAGTAGCACCAACGTCACCCATTAGCACCGGAGCCTCAATCCTGAACACAAAACAATCACAACGCAGAGATCTCCTCATAGCAGCACTCTCACACAGACTCTGCATGTAATTTCCAACTCGGTGTACGTACCGTCTGCATTCTCTTTCGTAACCTCCTTACGTATTGCAGCACACTTACATTACAGCCCTAAAAAGTGGCAACCCTCTGGTCATGACCGAAGATCCGTTCCTGCAGAACCGACAAGCAACTTCCCTCTTGCAAAACATGCACAACCTGAACTCGTTGCACAAACCCGAGGTAGAAAGAAAGGAGTGAAGCGCGCAGCGAGCATGTGCACTGCAACGCCATTAGTTTAATGCAAACACTATGTCGTAGAGTGGTCCCATTTGTCTTCCAAAGTCTGTAGAGACCCCACACTGGGGGTTAGAGAGCCGGTGTTTTCGTGCACCACGGCAAAAGTCGATTCAAAGAGCAAGGACCTACAGTAATATCCCGAGAGATAGCCCACCTAAAATCAATAGCAAATCGGATGAAAACAAGGGGTGAACTAACTTTCGGTATGTCATAAAAAGAAGTAGAAAAAATGCTAGTTTTAGATTTTGTGACCCTCAAAACTTGCGATCGCAGGAAGGGGCAATGAACCAAAGATGACTGTCCTTTTCAGTCAGCAATGTTTGCTTATCTCCCGCTGTGGTTTAAGTAACACAATTTTTGTCGAAATCACCATTGGCAAGGGCCCTGCAATTAGTTGATGTGGGCTATATTTCGGTGATCCAGAAAAAAATAGCAAATTATGCCAAAAATAGGGGGCAGGCTATATTTCGGGGGTAAGGCATCTCTAGGGATATTACGGTACATTTGAATCGGTAATTGAGGAAACAAGTGTTGGGCCCAAAACAATGTTCGAGATTTCACTTTGGACCAACAACCGGTTTTGTTTTCTAGCAACCTTCCACAAGTGGTGCCAGCTGCTAAATTAAAAACGTCGCTCATTACATCTGGAAAGACGGCCTGACTTGCTCATTTCTCGTTTTCCAATTTTTTATGACATTTAATTATAATTGAGTTTAGAGACCTTAGCAGGGAGCACCTTTTGAAATTGCAGAAAATTAAAAAAGGACAACGAAATTGTCTGGAGCAGTATACTAGTATTCTCGTAAACCACAAAGGCTCTACATTTGGTACATTTGCACGGAATGGTAAGCCATAGGTAGTTACTAACCAATTAGTTGTCAGAAGTGTGGAAAGTCAAGTTATGTCTGCACAAATTCCTATACCGATGTTGCAACATGTATTAACATTATAGTAGTTTGATTCTTGGCTGTACGCTTCAACACAGAAAAACGGGACTGACTGGTTGTTGAGTGTTTGCATTAAACGTGGCTGTAATCCGCACATGACCACGAAGAGAAAGCCGAAAAGGGATCGGCATGCAGAAATTATGCATCTTGCACCGCCTAGAATGTGTATGCTATAAATATTTGCTCTTCTTTTTATAAGCTTTAAAGACCTTGCCTGCATTCCTAAGAAACCAGCCAACATGTCCCACAAACAAATCTCCCTCGAAATGAAAAAAAGAAATGCAGTTTTGCATTATTAGTAGCAGCAGCCTTCGCATGGAAAATTTGTCGTCCAATTTGGTACTGATTGGCATGCTATTACTCACAGTTCATAGTTTCTGCACAATTAGTAGAAACAGAAAATGAAGTACACAGTGGACAACACTGATCATTAAAACCTAGGTATCTGCTCTTGAACAGAAAAATATGCACATGTGCCACATGCCTGAATTTCAGCTGTTAGTGAGAATGACCATTACCAGTACCTCTCAGACAAAACCTCGCCCGTGTACATTCCGTCAGATGAAAAAGAAGAATCAACTTGGCCTTTTTTAGGTTAACCACTGTGCTGCCTATTACAAAAACAACAACAACAAAAGAATCAGAAAAGTCACACCTATTGTAATACTTTATGCACATTCTCACCACTTACCATCTTTAGTGAAACGCTTATAAAACCCCAGAGAAAACAAACCACGAACGGTGGCGTGGCAGATCACATCATCCACCAGATTCGTCTACAATATCTCATCACCCGAATATTTGCGTCAAAACATCTTTTGCGGGCTTTGTGCCACAAAACGACAGTCTTTCGATTCCGCTCGGTCCCGCCGGTAAACTCCCCTCGTAAGAGAACCACGGTGTCAGACACGAAAGGGTGCCTCGTTCCGGATGAGAGAGGACGCCTCGGCAACGCATCAAATTTTAGCTCACACGCACTACCGGAGCCTGTGCTCGGCTCAAACGTCCTCGAAAGCGGGCGTCCTAACCGAACATGTTCGACAGACTCTTTCCGGCCCGCGGGATGAACCTCAAGCTGACGGTGGTCGCTCCGATTGTCGCAACTATGGTGCCCAGAGCGCATATCCGACCGGTGTGTCTAGCGTCCGTGCCGCTCATGCATCCAAGGTAGACCTGAGGTGGTAATTAATGATGTCGCGAGAGCTGGTGCACCACGCAGTTGGACGTTGCAGTTCGGGCGGTTGGTCGTAGGAGTTTGGGCAAGACGGGCAAGCAAACGCGAATGTCACTGTCGTAGCGACGTCCCAATTACCGCATATTGCCACATAACAGTAGTCCTTTTCAGAAATAGGTATCGTATTTTCCGGACTATGGTCTGCAGAGGACAATTTCAGCTGAAGAAAAAAGATTTTCCTTAGGTATTCAGCATGCGGTGCGTAGTCCACCCATAGTGCCTAATCCGAAAGTAAAAATATACGCAGCACATGTTCACAGATGCCCGCTGTATTAGTTCACAAAGGAGCCTGCATCATACGTAAATCACCATTAATATACTCTGTTATTCGTGAAATTCTTCATGTCCTGTCACAGTGAACGATCTAGAAAAATATGAAACCTCGAATAGTCTGCCCTTGTAGATGGTCCGCACCAGGTAAAATTTCAACTTTTAAATGTGTATAGTCGGCGGGCCATACACCGAAAAATACGGTATCTCAAAAATAGGTATACACATAAAAAAAAAGTATAAACGAAACAAAAAAGCTTTTTTTTTTGTTGGTCAAAATTAGGGGGGGGGGGGGGGGGGGTTAAGCCTATATTTCAAGTCGACCTTTACGCGGCAATATACAATAGTCACCACGGACGTTTTTGTAGACCGTGGAGCCAAGAACGAGCCGCAACGGAACTGGCGTCCGGGATTGCAACGGGCGACGGCGCGCCGCTTCTGCTAAGCCGCCGGGCGAACATCCAGGGACCACGTTCGAGGACGCGGTTGACGCACTGGTCGGAGATGCGCCCCTGGCCACCAGCGTGACCCAGAACGCAAACGGCACGAACGAAACGGGAAACGAGGAGGGACGTCCCGCGTAGAGACTCAGACAGAGCCGTTGACGGGCCGTCGTGCCAGCTGCCTGACGGAAGGGCCCTCGGTCGTGCCGCGCCGGTGCTTCAACTTGGAGGCCGGCCTGAAGCGCCCCGTAGGGTCCGGCACGAAGTAGCGGTGCCAGATATCGGCGTAAGGGGATCTGGAGCTCCAAGGCTTGAAGCGCCCCGACCAGTGCAGCAGCTTGGCGGAGCTCACGAACAGGCGAGAGTACTGCGTCCCCGCCGTCACCCCTGCGAGTCCCGGACGACCCGCCCCCAGTCGAATTCTAATTCGTCGAATTCAGGGGGTGCTTTCTCTGGATTTTCTTTTGTGCCTACCTTAATATCCCGAGAGATGTCCCACCACTGAAAGGTAACCCTCCCCCTATTTTTGGCACGATTTGCTATTTTTCTCAAAACACCGAAAGGTAGCCCGCTTCTAGTAATTGCAGGGCCTTGTCCAATGGTAACCTTGGCAGAAACAGTGTTACTCAGCCACGGCGGGATATAAGAAAACATTGCTGACTGGGAAGGACAGCTGTCCTTGGTTCATCGCCCGCCCCGCCCCCGCCCGCCCCCCCCCCCCCCCCTGCAATCGCAAGTTTTGCAGGTCCCAAGATCTAAAACTAGCATTTGTTTTTAGCTCACTCCTTATTTTCACTTGATTTGCTTTCAATTTTAGGTGGCTATATCTCGGGATATTACGGTACAATAGTTGTGATGTTCTACACCTTTGTGTCTACATACTCAGACCTTGGCCCTCTTCAAATCAGACCTTGGCCCTCTGACGTCACTGTACCCTCTGTGCAAGGAGTGGATGATGAACTTCAGTCTTTGTGTCTACAGAGTATAGGAAGTATCTACTGGCAGCCATATCTGTGTGCGCGGCTAATGAGTGCGTGCTGACGGCGAGCTTCCGCAGTTCTTTTGCAACGTGCATTCCGCATCATCGAGATTGCCAGTCTTAGCAGGCTATTAATGTGAGCTTGCTTTGAACATGCACTCTAAGCATCGCCCTCAAATATGGCATCCAGTGAAAACCCCCTATGTACCCTACTTTCCAATCAGAGCTTGGCGGTGTAGTATTCTGCCTTTGTGTCTGCACATTGCAGTTAGATTTTGTTAATAGGAACTTTGTTAATAAGAATATCCCGCTATACAGATAACAGTTTCGGGATGAACTGGTTAAAGACATGCATCTTTGTCTGTTGGCGGGAACGGAAATGTCTATATCAGCAATCATCAGAGCCTGGTTCTGTGACGTCAGTCTGCCCTCTGTGCAAGAAGCAGACAAACTTGTTTGCCGCATAGCTTTGTTTTTGGTTGTCTTCGAGAGAACAGCCACGACTGAGTTTATGCTAAAATTGATTGCACGGCGTGGCAGGGACTACAACATTTTGCAGACATACGGAGTTACCATGTCCTGACAGCAAGTGACAGACAACTCACAACTCACCCAAGTTCCTCACGTGCCACTGGGGGTCAAGAGTCGCTGTCTTGTTGTGCAGCGCTAGGAGCAGCGCTGGTACTGGCCCCTCCTGCTTGAACAGCTTCTCCCTGGGCGAGAAATAGGCAGAGAAGTTGGTCCCGGCTGGTTAACCATGGGAACACACGCCACCTATGCTTGCTACAGCTTGTGGTACTGGGGAAGGCAGAAGACGAAGACAAAAATTGACCGCATCTCCACGTGGTGAATGATGTTGCTTGGGGCGAAGCTCTGGTGGTGCTTATCTGCGTAGACGCCGAGCCGCAGCATGCCGAGCCTTTTCATTCATGTCAGTAGGAGAATGTGTGGTTTTCTTCTTTTTCTTTTTTTAAGCAGACAGATGGGATGGCATCTCAGAACCCCCTACTCTTTTTTTTCTTCTTTTTCTTTGAGCCTTTTCATTCATGTCAGTAGGAGAATGTGTGGTTTTCTTCTTTTTCTTTTTTTAAGCAGACAGATGGGATGGCATCTCAGAACCCCCTACTCTTTTTTTTCTTCTTTTTCTTTTTTCATAATTTTTTTCATCTTTTTTTTTTTCCAATTTTTTTTTGCCCTACACGAGCACGTGAGCATGTGCTCACGTGCTCGTGAGCACGTGATCTCACGAGCAGAAGCACGAGCACCTGACGCCGGCCTACGGCGGACGAACATACGGACATGGCTAGCCCCTAAGGAGCTTCACCCCTAAAACTTAGCCATAGCCTACTGAGTGCAAACCACGGGTGCAGTGGCATACCTAGGGTGTGGCATGGGGGGGGCACATGTCCCAAGCGCCGGGCCCTCAAGTACTCGAGAAGGGCGCCCCAAGTTAGGATTGGACAAAGAGCACCGCGGGCCGAAAGCTCTCTGCCCGAGTGGCTACAAGTGGCCTGCGAGAGGGTAGTGCAGAATGCCCTCATTGTGCCGAAATTTTAAATTAATACTCTCAAACTTGGAGCCTCCATGAGCCAGGACAGACCTTGTGATCCCGCTCTCTGGAGTGTAGAGCGAGAGGCAAGAAGAAACCAAGCAAATTGACTTTAACGACGTTGTTGATCAATTCACTTCAGCGGAAGCAAGGAAAGTTATATTGTAGCTTATTGCAGTGCCATGATGTATTATTTCCATTTCATATTTTTTCCCTTAATAAAAAAATGTGTCTCATAAAACTTCAGAAACCTAAACTTTTCCGCTGGTACGATACGTCTATTACTTTATCTAGACGCTTAACGGTTAACATGCCCACTTTGCTTTTTACCTTCTGTGTAGTTCAAAGTTATTTAGAACTAATATAGTTTTATATGTCTAATTTTTTATATTGCCGCGAAATATGAATACCAGACGAGCACTAGGAGGTGGTTTGATAGGAACTTATCATGTTTGGTATCTTCCTTCCACATGTATTCAGTGCAATGCAATGAAATGAATGTCCCAAGAGCCAGTCCGTTTTCATGGACACGCGCAATTTTACGCAAAATAATGATTATAATTATCATCATCATCAGAGGTGCAAATAAACTACTTGCCCTGGGGGCCACCAGCCCTAGGTACGCCACAGCATAGGTGCATGAGGCACTGATTTCTATGACAATTGCTGGATCACGCTTCTCGCTCCCGCGAGTGAAGCCATTGGACGGCTATCTTGCTCATAGACAAATTGCAGTTTTGCTAGCGTTACAGAGGCTGGCGGCAGCGTGCTGATGACACGTTTTCCACTCGTTTATCGCCATTCGCCGAAGAAAATTGTTAAGACCCTGTGTAAGCATTGAGACTTGCCGTTGAGAATACGTGGAAATCTTTACGAAAGCGCAGTGCCGCAGAAAAAAGGCACAACTCGTCAAAAGCAAGTTTCGCCGGTCTTGCAGCGTGATCAAACCTTCCTTGGCACGCCGAAGTGCTGCATCTCTGTGCCTTCGCACGCTTGGATATTGATCAAGAATAGACTCCGCGGCCAAGTTTCGAAGGTGTGCCGCGCTTAAGTGTCTTTGCATCATATATCGGCCACGAAGTTCTGAATCATCCAGCTGTTCCGGCGAGTTGCTATCAATAAACGGGGTGAAAACAATCTGTACGGTTGCTCTTATGCACTATTAATATTAACCATAGCTATGTTCCAAATCTACTCTAATGGTTCACATGGCAGCACAAATAGAGCAACGCTGTGGAGCAAGGATGGTTTTCGAAGGCAAAAGTACAAGACGGCGAGATTGAAAATCTTTGAAGCACGTCCCATATGGTCGTGTAGAATCTGTTGACCAATCACAATTAGGCGAGCTTCACTCAAACTTGATGTCACGTGCAATTGTTGATAATGAGCCAAACCACTGATTAGTGATGAGCTATTGCGCTGTATTCTGTAAACCGCCTAACGACGAAAAAAAAAAAAGACGTACCTGTTGTGTCTGGTGGTCTGAACCAGAAAGAAGAGGCCGGTTATGTAAACTGATAACCGTCTTTATTCATGTTGCCGAAATGGATCCCCTTGGATTCACTGGCCTTTCTTTGGCTTACAGAACGCAGGGTGTCTAGCAAAATATTATCTTGAAATTCTCCTGACTTTTCCAGGTTTTCCCTGACAATTTCAGGTGAAATTCCCTGACCACTGTAGGGCGTCCGCGCCCGCACAGGTGTGGGCCAGGAAGCATGAAGTGAGGTACTGCGCCTTCAACAGTGCCATTGGTAGTGTCGTCCCAATATTCGACAAGCACATCCATCTGTTGTTTCTGAGTCACTTTGTTGAGAGACTCGTCAAACGAAACAACTACGAAATGCACACTGGCGAGGCTTGATAGCAGCTTATTCCGAAAGTAGGGCACAATACTATGGCAGACGGTATATCCTACCTTGTCTTTCGCTATACTTCGTTTCACCTTATGTTGTACCGCAGCGAAGGCTAGAAGTGCGAGCTCATAGCGTTGGCTGCTGCCCTTGGTGCACGAGAGCTTGTGCCGCCGAGGTGTGCTCTAGAGCAAGGAGCTCGCGCTTGTAGCCTTTCCTGCGGTACAACACAAGGTGAAACAGAGTATAACTGAAGTTTTGCAGCGATTTCCTACGCGGAAAACACGAGAGGGACGACTGAGGCCGATGCTGCTGTAGACCAAAGGGATCCGTGAATCACTATCGAGTTTAAGCACCAAATTATTTCGGCCTTTGTCACAGCGCTCTTCAGTAGAAAGCCGCTCATCAACGTCTTCACACTTGTTGTGGTGGCTGCAGGCTTCTCAGGGGCACATGTGCGGTCTCCGCTACATCCGGCCAAAACGTTCGTTGCTGTCGTAAAAATTGACAGAAGTCCAGATTGGGAACGGATTGACTGCGACTTCAAAGCAGCAAGGTGCTTTTTGCTCGATGCGTGACTGGAAACTGCCGTGTTTCCCATGTTGCTCAAAGAAAACATTTTGCGGCACATTGAGCACTGAGCACTGTGAGGATCACTTTGCACGGGCTTAATCCAACTTGCATATCCCGATATATTCGGATTCGTCCAGTCCGGATTAAACAAGCACTTTCTTGCCGCAGACATCGTCAACGAAGAGGCCACTTCCGGAAACACGACGCTCAACGACACACGTCAATAACCGAATGTATGGCCGCATGGCCACCAGATGCGCACGACTGTGACGCGCACTTTCGGATACTTTCGGATCGGATTGGATTGAATTGCGGTCTGCGGCTTTCCCATTTGTTACTAAATCTAGTGACTTTAACTGGATGTAGCCTAGTGTCGTGACCTTAATTCAATCCAATCCAATGCATGGCTTGGACTGAATCTGTCGGCTATTCCCTGTGCATCGGGTAGCACACACTACATCGGGTGAGCAAAGCCCGCGTTCCGCTCTAAGCAGTATTGCCTAGTTTTATGCCCCCTTTGCTCAGGGAAGTCGATGGCGTTTTTGGCTCATTTTCCCTGACTGGGCTCGCTTTTTGACAATTTCCCTGACAATTCCCTGATTTTTCCCGGACAATTAAAATTTCCCTGACAATTCCCGGTTTTCCCGGTTTTCCCGGTCGCTAGACACCCGAGAACGGCTTGCTAAAATATTGAAACTGAAATTGAAACACAACATTCCCCCCTACCTTAATGGCTGAAGCAAAAAACTTAGGAGTGGTGTAAAAAGAAAGAAGTTAATAATGAAATACAATTGATGTTCAAACCCTTTCAACAGTTCACTGTCAGTTCCGCTAGCGTGGGGGCTTGAGCCCTCTTGAAGCTCTGGCAGGGTACAGTGAAACCCGTTTAGAACGAACCCACGTACAGCGAATTATTGTCAATATCGAACTCACGGAAAATTTAAATAAAAATGCATGTAAGAAGTATGTTTTATAACGAACAACATATTGGCTATATTGAACTTTTTCACCCCAGAAAGGCTTCCAAAAATGTGCAAACAATCGTCTTCTAGCCTGTCCCTTCCCCCCAAAAAAAAGTAGGAAAGAAAGAAAATTCCAAAAGCTCAAGTTGCAAAGAAAATTGAGCGAAGAGAAGCGATTCAGATGGGGAGAAAGCTAAAAAATACACTCTGCACGCACGCACAGAAAAAAAACTTTTCATTACAAAGCGTCAGCCCACGAAGAGAGGCAATTCAAAAAGGGAGATAAGCTAAAAAAAAAAACTCTTAACGCATGCAAAAAAAAAAAAAAATCTTTTACGCGCGTGTTACAAGGCGGAAGTGAAGAGATGACAAAGAAAGAAGCTCTAGCCTTACAACAAACTCATCGTGGAAGTTCGTTGTAAATGTTTTTTGCTATATCGAACTGATCGTAGCGTTTCCTGCTGTTTGTTATAAACGGGTTTGACTGTATCGACTGGCTGTCTCCTGACGGTCGTCTTGTCCAGCCGTTCCGGTGTTTTGTCTTGCTTGCTCTGGGCTGTCTTCAGCTGGAGGGTGGAGATCGTCATCTTCATCACCGTCTTTCTCGTGCCACTTTAGGTCAGAGTTTATCTTCTTATAGAAACTTACGTTTCGAGTTATGTCTCTTTCTCGTCGTCTCGCCGTGATCTTCGATCCCTTGAACCTTTGTCATCACGTAGGGGTCTGGGTCGAAGTAGGGCATTAGCTTGTGCTGCTTCTTTTGTTTGCACAATACTATATCCCCTTGTTTCAATGAGTGTTGTCGAGTGTGTCGTCGCTCGTCAGTGTATTGCTTAGATTTCCTTTTTGCAGCTTCATCATCTTGACGCACATTGAAGTCCTGGTTCACTCCTTTGTCTGGGGGTCGTGGTAGTATCGTCTGCATCTGTCTGCCAAAGAGAGGTTCGTACGGAGATCTCTTAGTTGTGGCATGTGGGGTTGCTCTGTAGCACATCAAGAAGTCATCCATGCCCTGCATCCAATCTCTTCCCTGGACAAGCAGAGCCTTGATGGCCTTGGTTAAGGTTCGAACAAAGCGCTCTGCCTCACGGTTGGCTTTGGGCCAGAGTGGTGTCACCCTGTGATGTGTAAATCCCAGTTCGGCTGCAAACTCCTTGAACTCGCGTAAGTTGAAAGGCGGCCCATTGTCGCTCTTGACTTGTTTGGGGATGCCCATTTCAGCGAATGTTTGTCTCAGGAATTGCAGAGTTGAGGTCGCATTTGTCGAGGCTACTTGTCCCACCAATAGAAAGCGCGAGTACTCGTCGATAAGAATAAGCAGGTACTTTCCATTCTGAAACGGTCCTGCGAAGTCGATACACAGGTTTTCCCATGGCCCATGAGGGAGAGGCGTTGGCTCCACATGATCACGATGTGATGTGGGTGTAGATGCCTGGCATGGAATACAGTTTTGCACAGCTTGTTCGATCAACATGTCCATCCTGGGGAACCACACCGGGGTGCGGAGGAGTTGCTTGGTCTTTACGATGCCCATGTGGCCTTTGTGCGCAAGCTCAACGGTACGTTGCTGGATACCTGCTGGCAGCATGATCCTTGTGCCTCGAAGAATGATGCCCTCAGGCATCACGGCAAGCTCTGTCTCAAGGTGTCTGTAGGGTTTGAGTGTGGTAGCACTCCACAGGAGATGTCTCTCTGCACCCTTGGCTTGAATGGCTTGTCGCAGCTGGCAGTATGTTGAGTCTTTTGTGGCTGCCTCGATTACTGGTTTTGTGGTCATCGCCTTTGGTATCGCTGCCTGTGACAGGAACAGAAGATACTCATCAGGAACCTTATCTGTCCTGTAACCGTTCCGAGTGAACTTCAGCGGGTGGCGTGACATATAGTCAGATGGATTCTCTGTGCCCTTTTGATGATGTACTGCAAAGTTGTAGAGTTGAATCCTCAGGCAGAGACGTTCGATTCTTGCAGATGGTCGTGCAGATGGGTTGGTCAGAATGCTGATCAGGGGCTTGTGATCAGTGTGAAGGTTGAACTGAGTCCCATACATATACACGTTGAAGTGTTTGATTGCCCACATGACAGCCAAGGTCTCTTTTTCGATCTGGGGGTAGTTGCACTCCGGATCCGTCAGACTATGGCTTGCGTAGGCGATCACTTGGAGTCTGTCACCATCTCCCTGTGCTAGTATGGCTCCAAGACCTTGCGGACCTGCATCCACAGTTAGGTGGGTGGTCTTCTCGCTGTCGAAGTAGGCCAGGGCGTGGCTGCTTGTGAGTGTGTCCTTAAGCTTGTCCAGCGCTGCCCGATGCTCCATGGTCCACTGCCAGTCAACATCTTTCCTTGTGAGGTTGCGAAGAGGTGCGGTGAGGTCTGCCAGGTTGGGGATGAATCTTCCCGAATAGGTGATCATGCCCAGAAGGCTCCTCACTTCTGCTGGACTGTTTGGTGGGGCCATGTCAAGAAACGCTTGGACTTTTGCCAGGTCAGGTTGCATTCCTTTCACTGAGAAGATGTGCCCAAAGAATGTCAATTCCCGTTGGGAGAAAGAGCACTTCTTCAGGTTGAGTGTGAGTTCACAATCCCCGAGGCGTTGTAGCACAACTTCCAGCGAGTCATTATGTTCTTGGTGTGTTTTTCCATATACTAAGATGTCGTCGCTCATGTTAATGACTCCTGGGATTCCAGCGAGCACTTGTCGAACCGTGTTCTGGAACAGCTCTGCAGCAGCATTAATTCCAAAGTTCAAACGCTTATATCGGTAGAGTCCGATGCAGGTTGCAAACGTTGTGATGTGTCTCGAGTCCTCGTGCAATACTAGCTGGTGGTATCCGTCGTTGAGATCTAGTTTCGAGAACACAGATGCGCCATTGAGGCTTGTGACGAGATCATCCAGCGTTGGGGATGCATGCCGCTCTCGGTTGATGGCTTGGTTTGCTCGGCGCATGTCTACACACATCCGAACAGTGTCCGGTGCATGTGGCTTTGGCGCAATGACGATGGGAGAGACCCATGCAGTGGGGCCCGAGGCTTTCTCGATCACATCGAGCTCTTCCAGCTGCCGTATCTCTTTTGTGACCAGCTCACGTATGTTGAACGAGATGGGTCGTAGCTTCTGTGCCACTGGTGGAATTGATTGATCAATGTGCAGTTTCACTTCAATTCCTTTGAGCTTTCCTAGTCCTCTAAATAGCTCAGGGTAAGTCTCTTGGATGCTCTGCGAGGAGAAACCTTGTACACGATTGAGACAAGTCCCAGAGCTTCGGCTGACTTGAAGCACAACAGTGACTCACTTGGCGTCCTTGTCACCAAAGTGGTATCCCGCAACTTGGTGTCTTTGTAGCCGAGTTCAGCAGAAAACTTGCCCATTAAAGGAAGTTCTGTTTTTGATCCGTATGCAAACACTTTTGGTACTGGGCCACTCAGGGTCGGTTTGCCTGGGATCTTGCTGTACGTGTCATGGCTGATGACGTTTACCGAAGCTCCTGTGTCCCCGATAAAGTCAATGTCACGGTCACCGATGGTCAACGTAACT
This sequence comes from Ixodes persulcatus, assembly GCA_013358835.2. NCBI lineage: Eukaryota > Metazoa > Arthropoda > Arachnida > Ixodida > Ixodidae > Ixodes > Ixodes persulcatus. Next base: position 854,036 of record JABSTQ010009688.1, on the reverse strand, counting down.
TTTGGAGCCTTTGAGTTGTTGCGCTGTAGCGTGAAAGCTTGGTCGTCCAAGTCAGAGTCCGAACTGTGCTCAGCCAGCCTGTGAGCCGTGTTGGGCCCATTTTGTTGGCTCTTTCCTCGGCATACGTCTGCGAAGTGTCCTCGCTTTTTGCATACTTTACATGTTTTGTTCCTTGCTGGACAGAACTTTCCTTGCTCGTGGGGCCACAGTCTACCACAGTTGAAACACTTTCTTTCAGTTGTAGTTTGTTGCTGCTTTGACGTGTGGGTGGATCTCCGCTTCCAAGACTTCTCCTTGCGCATCAAGTGATTCACCTGGTCGGTCGCGGATGTCTCCATTTCTTTCAGCAGTCGCGAGGTGACTTCGCACGTCCGTCCTTGTGTTAGAATCTTCTCGAGCATCTCGTCGGTCTGGAGCGCGAAACGTCGTGGTTTCGTGGATGACGTACCGAGCACGATTTGCGATTTTATCTCTGCATCAGTGTCCGCAAAAGAGCAGTGCCTTGCCATTGCACGGAGGCGCGTGTAGAAGGCATCGATGGTCTCACCATCTTGTTGGGTCGTTTTTCGGAAGTTGAAGATTTTGTAGTCTCGGTTAACCCTTGGAGTGAAGTGGTCGTGGAGCAGCTGTTTTGCTTTTTCGTAGTCATCTGGTGATCCAGAAGTGCTTCCCGCTTCGCTTTGACTAGTCTGTCCCGTAGTGGTAACTGCCGTGGTTACGCTGGGTGGGGTTGCCGTCAACGGTACGAGTGACGCGTACACGTCGTAGCCTTCCTCACCGATGTAGTGGAGCAGCAGAGCCTTCTTTTGCTCTGCATCCTTGACCTTAAATGCCGTCAACAGATTCTCGAATCTGTCGATCAAACATCGCCACCGATCTCCGAGCGTTGCTGGAGACGAACTGACATCGAAGGGCGGGAAAGCCGGCAAAGACGGAGCAAACGCCATCTTGCTTTTGAGCCCACGCTGCTTGAAATTTTCTGAGCGTCGGGAGCCGGTGAACTGACCTTCCTTGCTCGTTCGGTGGTCCAATAGGAGGCACGGGGTTACCTTGTCATGTTGGATGCATCGCTCGTCGCCAATTTGTTGTGTCTGGTGGTCTGAACCAGAAAGAAGTGGCCGGCTATGTAAACTGATAACCGTCTCTATTCATGTTGCCGAAATGGATCCCCTTGGATTCACTTGCCTTTCTTTGGCTTACAGAACGGCTTCCTAAAATATTGAAACTGAAATCGAAACACAACAGTACCTTCCCCTCCCATTTCCTCCGTTGCCACTTTACGCTGGATCAAGCTCGTTTCTGGACTGCGAGTGCCGCAAGTTACAGATACAGTCGCCAAAGTAAAACGCTGCTCCAGAGGCACATATGGCTCCACGCACATTGCACTCGCAAAACACGCCCACTCAAATCTTGATCGGCATCCAAGCGTGCGAAGGCACAGAGAAGCAGCATTTCAGCGTGCCAAGGAAGATTTGATCACGCCGCGGGCCGACGAAACTTGCTTTCGACGAGTTGCACCTTTTTCCTGCGGCACTGCGTTTTCGTAAAATTTTCCACGTGTTCTCAACGACAAGTCTCAACGATGTGGGAGCCGAGGGTGAAAGACGAGGCAGAGGGCACGTGACAGGCGGTCGGCGGAGAAGTCACGAGCTGGCGCGAGATAGTGCGGGCTGAACGAGGTTGGAGCTAAGCAGGAACGACGGAGCCGGGCTGCCTGGCCTGGCCTATGGCGAACCCCGGAGCGGTCCACCAGCGAGGTTGGGAGACGGACCGATGGAAACTGCGAGCCCTAGGCCATCTGGCCTAGGCCACGACGATCCTGGGATGGTTCCGCAGCGAGACTCGGGCAGTGATAGCCCGGGACAGCCAGCCTATGCAGGCGCTGGCGTGGGAAGGACGATCCGCAGGCCTGGACACGGACTCCGACTGCGAGCTTTGAGCGACGGGCGACAAGCAAGGATCGGCGTGCCTGGACTGCCGGCTCTCGACGACGGGCAACCGGGAGGTACAGTAAACCCATTTGCTGTCTTCTCGTTGTCATGTCACTCCCTGGGTGACGAGCGAAACGCATACCAATCGGGCGGCGATTATTAGTAGAGGGACCTCCATAAAGAGACCCACAACGATTACACAGGGTCTTAGAAATCTTCTTCGGCTAATGATGACAAACGAGTAGAAAACGTGTCTTCAGCACACTGCCGCTAGTCTCTGTAACGCTAGCAAAACTGCAATTTGTCTACGTGCAAGATGGCCGTCTAATGGCTGCACTCGCGCTGCAGCGACCAAGCGGGGAAGCACAATCCAGCAATTGTCATAGAGATCAGTGGCGTGAGCCATACTCAATGTACGACTCCTGGCAGTCAGTGCCGGAACATGAAACACAATCAAACAAAGCAATGGCATATAGGAATTTTTTTTGTAACCTTTTATTGACGAGATATACAGAAATTGCTTAAAACTCTTTTTTTAAGATATTAATGTTTAACAAGATCAAATTAAAGAACAGAGCTGAAATAAAAAAAAAGAAATGTGAGGTGAATTTGCAAGTTATGGCTTCGTTGCGTGTAGAAAACACCAGGCAAAAGTCTGAAGGTGGCTCCCTTGCGTAACCTCTGTGGATCACTATAAAATGTCAATAATATCTGCACATACAAAAACCTCAAGAAAATGGTCGCCTGTTGTAAAATAGTAGAGGCAAGAAAAAAACACTTATCCATGCTTTTTGCTGTTCTGCCGTTCTCGGTCGCCGTGTATTTGCGCGCCAAGCTTCTTTTTTGTCGTCAACTGTTTGCATATCGTTTTACTAGATGGCGCTGTAGTTTCGATATTAACAGGGACATATATTGAGAGAGTTTGGCCATACATTGGTTTGAATAGGTGAGCATCTCGGGGCCAACCACAGGCCGCAAAACAGCCCCTAGCGGTGATCATGAGCTCCAAAAATGAGATTCGACTAATTTAAGCCGTTTTAGTGTCACTCGAGCAAGAAGGTATAACTCTTGGTGACTGAAAACTTGGCGCATGTGAGGTTTTCGTTGCGTCTATATTTAACGGTATAATAAACGAATGTGCGGTCCAAACCAGGGCCGCCTTGCTAGAAGCAGCGTCTCAGCTTAGTCTGGGGGAAAGAAAGCACTGCCAAAGCCAGTGCACGAGCCGAGCGGGACCGTCCCAACTTAAGCCGAGCAAACCGGGTCTCAAGACACTAGTGCGCCCCACCCTTTGGGCTGTTTTAATAATAATAATAAAAAAATGAAAGCCGTTTACAACTCCCTGTAACGCCGAAATAGAGCGCAGCTCTTGAGGAGGAGGGGAAAGCACGGGGGGGGGGGGGGGGGGTCACGTGACCTCGAGGGGTGGGGGGTGGAGAAAATTTTCTGCTAAATCTAGCAGGGAAACTTTTTTGCTAGATTTAGCGGGGAAAATTTTCTGCTAAATTTAGCGGGGAAAATTTTCCGCTAGATTTAGAGGGGAATATTTTCCGCTAGATTTAGCGGGGAAAATTTTCCGCTAGATTTAGCGGGAAAATTTTTCCGCTAAATTTAGCGGGGAAAATTTTCCGCTAAATTTAGCGGGGAAATTTACCCATCATGCACCGCGCGGTTACGCCGACGGCGACGGCGACGCCGCTCAAGCCGGAAACGGGCGCCTAAGAGCTGCACTCTAAAATAAGATCTTTATTTGGCTCTGGAGTCGCTCACTGGGGTCGAAACATCAGGCTCCAAGGGGTAGCCCAGTCAAAGCAGAAAGCTGCCGCCTCCGAGGTGCCGAGGCCCAGGGCTTAGATTGAGGCACCGCCTACGCCCGGTGTGGCATCCTCTCACCGTCCTCGTCTTCCTGTTTTCTTTCAGCCAGTCTCAGCTGAGACGCTGCTCTAGCAAGCCGGCCAAGAGCAAACTGTCACCGAGATGCCGAGATTGAACACTTCTATTTCACGCTTTATATGTTGTTTCCAATATTGTGACGTCGCAGGTCTGCTGATTGGTCGACGCTGTGTCGCACATTTAGTTTACGCCTAACCGCGGGAGGAGTATTTGGTGCTAGTGGCAGCCTTTGCTTTGCCCATTGGACAAACTCTCCCAACATACGACCCTGGATCTTAAAGACTGCTGCCAGACTAGTAAATAAAAAAATATGTTGTTTGTTTCCTGTAGGCAACACTCGTCAACAAAGGGTTAAGGGGGTGGGGGCTGAGTGGTTTGGGGTGTTAATAACTTGGGGTGATGGGGGTCAAAATGCATGTAAGGTGGGGCTGAAGTCCCATATCCCTGGCAGCTACGCCGCTGAAATAAAGGAGTGTTCTTATTCTCTGCCTTGTGCGTCCTTTTGGCGGGTAAACAGTACACACCAAACCCCACAAACTTCTAACACTAGGTATCAAAGAGCTGGGGGTAATACAGAGGTGTAGGAACTATTCGGGAGTGGGGGAGGGGGGGGGGAGAGACAGTGGTGGTAGTGGGGGTCGAGCGAGATTTTTGCCCCCCTTTCCTGTATTGTTTACATGAAATTTTTTAAATGTCTAGTGGGCCGATCGCTTCTTTTGCCCCCCTTTCTGACATTACTGGCAGTAATGATAGCGACACACTCTTTTGAATTAAGAAATGCAGATTTTACACGGTGAAACAACCGACAGAACCTCGTCGGCATGCCTAACGATTGGTTACTAGGCCTTGTGTGACCGGAACACTCCTGTGATTTCAGTACTGTGAACTAAAGTGGCAGGTTACATTGACCAGTATCGATCGTGGCTTGCAATGTAATTGTGATTGGCACTGATGAAGGCACTAAACTGGCCGATCCACCGATCAGCCAGTTTAGCTCTGCCAATGCCTTCTACTGGGTGACCCAAGGAGAGGTCAGGTTCTTTACATCGACCGCAAAATTCGGTTTCTTAACCTATCGTGCTACGATATTGTGCGGCGTTGCCCACAGATGGTGCATTTTTTTTGTAAAATTTGCAAAGAGCAAACTTACCTGAGGAAAAAATAAAGAGAGAAAAAGGCTTAGCTCCTATGGAAACGCAGCGAAGCCACCGGTCTTCAAACAATACGGCGCCGCTTCGCACGGGAGACAAGAGATGGCGCAAGCGGTCGCGATGCCAACTGCCGCCAAGGAATGAGCATACGGCGCTGAGAGCCGGCGTCTTTAGCAGACAATATTTTCGACTCAAAAGCGGCGCGAGCTTTTCTGATATCAGTTGCCAATGCATTATTTTATCATCCTAATAAAACATATTGAATGGACAGAGAATCAATTAAAAAAATGGTTTGTCGGGATATTTTGGCTGTTTTTTTTCAGGGTACTGATGTCGTCTGCTTTGCAGTTTCTTGTTGTTACCGCGCCTGTTTTTGTTTCTGCGACCGTCGCCACCTGCCAAACGCGCGCCTCTTTTGAGTGGAAACATTATGGGCGAGGTTCCCCAGCGGATCCCGTGCCTCTTGTGTACATATGTCGTGGCACGCCAATTTTGGCGTGAAAACTTCTCTGCCAAATCTAGGTGAGAGTTGCAGCATCCCGACATCGCGGCGTCATGTGACGTCGTGTAACGTTCCGCCACAATTTCCCCGCTAAATGAAGCGGAGAAACTAAGTTAATTTACGCCAAAAAGCCCCTCCTCTAAATTTAGCGGAAAAATTTGCCAGGAAAACTTGGCGGCAATTTTAGCGACACTCAATGTCACGAAGCCGCGCGACCTCGCAGTGCTAGCACGAACGCAGCCTGCCGAATCCGACGGGACGCAAGTCTGCCGAGTCTAAACGCCGCGGTGTAACCGCAGGCGTCTCGGCCGACACCGCAATTCACTAGGGTACCAAGAATTTATTTTACACCGGGTCGAGGAGGTTGGCACTCACTTGATGTTCAGACGCATCCAGGCCTCGGCGCTCTCGGTGACGTTGAGGCGGCTCCACTCGGCAAGGTCTACCACAAACACCCCCAGGTTGAGGACGCAGTCGGTGGCCGAGATGCCCAGGGCTTGGAGAGACGGACGCCTGGCCTCCACGTACTGCTCGTACCGGCTCTGCGCTTCCGAGGAGCCCGATGAGCGGCGCGGGGACACAACACCCGCTATGTTTGATCGCCCCACACCTCCCGCACTGGCTGCGCTGGGTGTGGTGCCGCAGCGTTCGATTTAAGAGCGCGGCATGTCTTGGAACGCAGAACGGAAGTGCGCTGCCCCACACTTTTCTGGCACCAATGCGGGCTGGAGCAGGTAAAACCGTACAAGCCCGCCATGTGGAATGCCGGGTTCTGGCCGAGATTTTTATTATTACGCAAAACGTGCATAAGGCTAGGCCTTCAAAAGAAATGTCTCGAAAAAGTGTAGCGACAGTGTTAGATAGAAGTGTATAACGGAAGAGTGTGGGAAAGCTTTTCTGCTCAATTCATATGAAAAAGGCTTCCGTACTAAATTTAGCCAAGAAATTGAATTGGTGTACAATTATAACCAATTCAGGTTTTCCCCGCCAAACTTTGGCAAAAGTGGGTCAGCAGCTTTTAAATCTTCGATCTTACCAACCATAGAGTATGCCAGCCATGTCCGGGAGCCATTTATATACCTGCGAAAACATCCATAGTCTAGAGAAAATTAAAAATAAAGCAGTTTGATTTATTTATAACAGCTATAGATCAAGGGATTCTGTTACCATGCTCAAAACTTGAGCAATTTTAACCAGAATCGAAACCACCATAAAAACAAGCAAAATATGACGCTCTTTCTTCAGATACTTCATGACCACCACCAGACAGATGCCTTAAAACATATTGCGGTATCTGAAACCTTGCCGAAAAGCACCCAAAACGACTGCCATGTTAAACCATACTGATATTCGACAGATAATTTTGAAACACTCATATATTGTCCGATCTATAGATTTTTGGAGTAAGCTCCCGTCTTGCATTGTAAAGTGTGCTGACGTAGTAGCATCATTTGAAAATGAACTTGTGTAAGCTTTCGAAGCACAGTGTTTTTCTCAGTATATAAAATCTCCTGCTCTGGCCTCACGACTGGCAGTAAGACTAAAAGAATAAGAAAAAAAAACATGACGTCATTGTTGAGATGGCAGTCAGGCGACCCGACTTCCCCTCCTTCCCTTCTGTTCTTGTTCTGACACCACTGTTGGAAGCTGAAATCATGGCTGCCGGTCAAAGGCGTCGGAGCTATTCGATTGATGGGATGGGCGGGCGACGGTGATGGTAGTAGGGGGACAAGTGTCGTAAGTCTGAAGCATGGCTCGTTTAGAGACTCTAGTCGGGGCCTCACAAGTAGCATTTCCGTGAAATCCCGGGCACGCATGCGTGCGTCGTGGGGGGCTCTGCGAGCGAGTGGCATGGGGGGCGTCCCTCACCCCGGCGGTGTTGTACCTCCGGGAGAAAGTGTCGCAGTCCCGGGAGAAGAGCCCCACGGCACCCTTGGGCAGGTGCAGTGCGGCCAGCTCGGCAACGTCGCCTGCGAGAGACGTGCAGCGGGGTGAACCTCCGGGCGTCCAATTGAGAGGCACGAAATACTCGCACAGACAAAGAGAAAACCGTGATTTACGCTTCCTAGAACTATACGCGACTGGAATAACCCATTCCAGAATACTGTGTCGATCAACTGTCCACGAGAATTTTCAAATGTTTTTTCAGGTTTAGGCAATATAGCCTGTCAGATGTGATTTTTCCTTTTTGTTCTTGTCAAAGGATAAACTAGTGTTGACTGTTTGGATTTATTTCTTGTACAGTAGAACCTCAATGATACGTTTCACGGGGGACTGCAAAAAAAAAAAAAAATTATAATCCGGGAAATGTAAAAAACAAGAAAAGGGAAGAGGGGGGGGGGGGCTAGGGATGAAACGGAAAGCAACTATCATAACACAATTTAATTTCATGCGAACTATTGTGGGCGTGTGTGAACTCAAATAGGTTTAAACAAAGCTTGCAATCTCTGCCTGGCGCTTCGAGCGACTGCTTGACAGTAAGAGTTCCTTTTCGAGCCGCCGCAACCGTTTCTCACTGTCTGCGCAGCCATGAACACTCGGGTACCTGCGCAAGGTGTGCAGGGCCATGATCGGCGTCCACGAGTGTGGGTGTTGAGTAACCGGTGACTGCGTCCTCGAAATCCTCGTCACATGCTCAGTGGTTCAGAGGCAACGACGTTCTCGGCAACCGACAGGTATTCTGAGCACGCGAGGGGGGCTCCCACTTTCTTCATCGCATCCTCCATTTCTTGCGCGTGTTCGAGGAATGTCCAGCTTCCCCTGGAAACTCACGCCTTTCTTTTCCGGGACACCATGGCTACCAACCAAAGCAAACTCACACAAAACGAAACTGGAGGAGCCGAGGAGCGAGACCACAGACCACAACCGAAAGCATTGACCAATGCACATGTGGCGCACAGGGTGAAAGTGCATAAGCACTGCACACGGTGAGAGATGAAGAAATGAACGGCGGTTCGAAACGTTCAAGGCCCCAAGCTCATGTTTTGCGCAGGGCCACAGGGCAGCAGCGGGTCTCGGGTAAGCGTGGGCGCGAATCAAAAGGACGAGAGTTACTTTAACCAACTTGTCAATCCTACCAAAAAAAAAAAAAAAAAACATTTTTGGACAGCGCATAACAGCGGATGAGACGGTAGCAGTGTTGCGTAGGCAGGCGCGTGCAGAGTCAGCAAAGAGAAACAGAAGCATTTATTTTAATGTGCTCAATGCTGGCGTGTTTCCATCTCCTTCGAAGTCATTCTGCCTAAAAAACATTTTCTCTTTCCACAGGGACATGGCAATCCGAAAAATCTGGGATATGGCAATCCGAAAAATTGTGGAAGACTGACATCTTGAATTTCCGTTTGACAAATGAGTCCCCTCTGTACTCACTGTGTTGTAAGACGTGAAACAGACTTGCAAATTACGTCTGAAAACACTGATGGATTCAAATGAATTAAATTATAGACAAAAAATATGTTTGCTGAATTTTAAATAGTTTTGTTTTGCCCTACCACAGTGGAAGCTATGGCTGCATACAGATGGCGGTACGTTGACATACGCTGACGCTCCTCCGTGCTGCTCTCCTCAACAACGCTTACAACTCTGTGGTGCGGATGGTGTATGGTCCAAAGACCACCAGGCGCGCGTCGGTGGTCTTTGGACGCAAGAAGCGGGAAGACAAACGTAATAAGTAGGAATTTAATATAGGTATTCCTATGGGAGCAGGGCGGTACCGGCGGTTTTGAACGTCAAAGCCGGGAAAACATAAAAGCCGAGAGCGTATCAAAGAGGTTCTACTGTACTATAAAAGAGTAAAGTGTTTTAATCATAGTTTTCTTCATATTGATTTTATACACTTATTGTAGGCCTAATGAGCGGTATTGTTTTGGTTCTCTTTTTCTTTCAATTGTATATTTTATGTGAACTTGTATATTTCAAGCGAAGTTCTTCCCCATACCTGTCACACTCCCCTGTTAAGAGTGAACAGTACTCAGAAATAAAATAAACAAAATAATTAGCAACCACTGCAGCCTCAACACTTCCTGCAATAAAATGCAAAAAATTAAAAAGAAGCGAAGCAACCACTGATCTCTATTGTAGTAGGCTGGATCGCGGATTGGGAGCCCGTCGGTGTCGCCACTGGCGGCCATTGCTTGACACCAGGCAATACACACAAGTCTATGGGAGAAACGCACAAAAGTAAGAATATTGAAGCATGTACGCTGTGCTCGGAGGAGAGTATTTGATGGTGGGCTGCGATCCTTATGTCGGGTGTTTAGAGATCGAATCGGTATTTGTCAAATGTTCAAACGCCCATTAACCCTTTGCGGTCATGTGTCGGGCCAGGCCCGACATCGGAGAAACGCGCTTCCGGTCAGGAGTCGGGCGTCGCCCGACACGCGTTCCCGCGTCCTTTTAAACATGCTCCTTCGCTCTTTTTGCTGGATTGGTGGCGCCATCTCTTGGAAAACACTTCAATCACGTCACTCTTGAAAGGGTTCGAGTTTCTTCTCATGGAGAGCAGGACTAGTCATAAAAAAAAAAAAAGAAAAGAGAAACATGTTTTATGTTGTATGTTTTTTTGCGCAACAGAGGAGCACGCAAATTTCAACTTTGCTGTCACGACGGTTATAGCCACGTTCCAGCCACGCTTGTTTTATGTAACTCTCTGCGTGATGTAATTGAAAGTGACAACGATTTCAGTGAAGAGGACGACTGTATCCCTCCATTAGATGATGGAGAGGCAACCTCTGTGACTTGAGTGAAAGTAGTGATGAATATGAAACAACTGCGCCATAAACATTGTTCCAGAGTTTGTACACAAACAATCTCCGGGACTTTCCTTTCCTTACGCTCAATGTGAGACATTACCTTTGTACCCCAAAATAATTTTACTTTTCCGGGGCCCATGCATCCAAAATAGTTCCTGACCGGAATGACCATTAAGTTGGTCAGAGTATCTGACCGCAAGGGGTTAAAAAAATCAAACGTACCGGAGCACCTAAGGCTGAGCTGCCAAGCTTGCTCTCGTAGTAGAGTAAACAAAGAAACTCGCCGTCAATGAGACCGTCCTCAGAGAAGCCCAGAAGTTGATGAATGACAAAGAAGTTCCATCTCGACAGCGGCTTTCCGGGAGTGAGCGAATTCCGCGTAGCAAAGCCTTCGAGCTTGTCATCTGCTAAACCCAACTCAACGAAACCGCCACCGACCCCGCGGTAACTCTAGGTGACTCTCGCCTCATTGAGCTGCACTTCATTTTTCGGCCAGCAGAGTCACTCTCGACCACAAAATATTTATTTATAAGAACTGCGAGGGCTGTCAGTTTTAATGTTTGTAAGCAAGCTATTTGACGGGCTTATTGAAAAGCAGCCAAAACGTTTCAGTGCCGACAACAACTTAGAAACGGCACTTTTTCTTCTTTGTCCCATAGAGTGCCATGCATTTGGTGGTGTCAATTAATGGCCCCCGGTGGCGACACTCAGCCCCAGCTGCCGAGGCCGCGGTCCAGCCTACTACAATAGAGATCAGTGGGAGCAACGTTAACATGCAATGGTGTTGCCGGTCACTATGCTACTCCTAAACCAGCCAACTTTTAGACTGGTTTTCGTTTACTGTAAACGACTAAATTTTCGCGAATTTCGCGAATCGCCTACGATTCGCGAAAAATACGTCCCGCGAACAATTCGGGCAATATGTGAACGCTACGGAAGCTAAACTCGATTCGCAAAAATTAGAACCCGCGAATAATTTCAAAATTTCAGCTTTGGCCCGATTCGCGAAAATTTGAGCCTGCGAAAATTAAGTCGTTTGCAGTACCTATATGGGAGTTAGAGCACATACACTGGCATTAGAACTTTTCTAGTGCCTGTTTACCACCCACTGGACACAGCGAGCTTGCTATGGGCAAGGTCATAAAGAAGACTCGCATGAACATAAGAGCAACCCTGTGTTCCAGTTAACCCCTTAACTTGTTTTTTTATGCATAACCATGCATTGGACGGTTTTTGAACTCAAAATCTTGAAAATTGTTCGTGCATCAAAACTTCGAAACTTTCATTCTGAGATACTATGAACGACTTTATTTTCGTGGACTCAATAACTTACAAACTTTTTTAAGTGCAGATTTCAGGAATATTTTGGCAGCAAAGAATTTTCTGACTCAGTGTGATATGCTGTGTTAGTTACCACGGGCTGATATATTTGCACGATTGATTCTTCATGATACTTTCAAAAGTGTGAAATTCTCTAAAATTAGCTCCTTGAAAAAATTAAGTCGACTACAGTAACACATTGCGAGGTGTTCATTTTCACACCTTCCTTACTGCATGGTAAGTCGGGAAGCAAGCCCTCCAAACTCCATTGTCTTGCACAGCAATATGCATGATACTGATATGCTTGACGTTACAACATTCTCAACGTCTCCTCTGTCTTTACTGTTGTCAAGTGACCGAATGACGCTGTAACTGACCATGTATTCATTGTGCAACTGCATAATGAATACATGGTTCAGTTGCAATTTCTGCATCTGTCAATGCCTTGCACCATTTCTGACCATCATGTGGTCCAGAACTAGAACAGAGATTTTCCTGCCAAAGACAATTCAATTCTGTTGCCACCTAGGTACCACAAATTAAGCTAAACATGTCTGTTGTTGCATTTGATAGATGGCAGCATATATCCTCCGCTTAAATTCAAACACATTTAAGGGTGCTCTCTCTGCATCCAAATAAAGTGTATTGGGTCTTCAGATATACTCCCTATTTCAAGACACACTCCCCAGTTAAATGGTTAAACAAGGTTATGGCTATGCAGTGAAAACCTTGAGGCCCAATAAAAGATGTTGTCTAAGAAGAAGTGCTTGTTACCACAGTAACTTCTCATAGGAGGTCCTGTTTTAAACGAGTTGCACTGTATTATCAACATCTGCGACATTTACGAGTTGCAAAAGAAAAAGGATCATCAGACACATAAACAGCGCAACACAGTTTACACAAAAAAAGCATTACAGCATTTCTCTTATTTTCTTTTATGCCTGAAAGGCTTTCATCAAAGCTACTACTGTAGTGGAACGTGCTTGTCTACAACAAAAATCTGGCATTCGTGGCTCCTGAGTTTGAGCTATGCATGAGAAAGCCCGTGTCATGTTTGTGCTAGCTGTGTCGTGCAGCGCACACACGGGAGCAGGGACAGCCACAAGCAAATCTGTAAAGGCCACCCCAGACAGCATGCAGGCACAGCCGGGACACATTTTCCAAGGTGTCGCGACAGCCTGTTTTCTGCAAACTCAACCCTTGCGCTTCGCCAAACAGCATTTACTGTGCATACACACGGTGGGCAGAGCACCGTACAATGGTGCACTGACCTTGCACAATGACATCATCGTCGAGCACCACCAGAGTTCTTGCCACGGATGGCAGGAGACGACCCAGGTAGAGCTTCGCAAAGGGCAGCTGCAAAGGGACACAAGGAAAAAAAGAAAAGACATTCTTCATTCTGAACTAGGACTACAAAAGAAAAGGTATGACTCAACCCCAGTAAAAAAGAATAAGAACATGTATTGGGCACATGGCAGGCACTCATTCAGTGGCAGATGGCCCTCAAAGGAATTCATATCACTCAACCAGCCAACTGCTTCCATTCGCTTACATAATGCTCGCTGCATTTGCTTAGACAAAGGACTTCACCGCCGGATAGCAGGGTTGGGCAGAAATACAGTGCGATCCACTTATAACAATAATGAGAAAACCCGAAAATTCAATCGTTCGAACCGATTATCGTTATATCTGGACTAGATTCTGAGTGTTTATAGTCTAAAAACTCTAGAAACTGATCGTTATAAACAGGACATCGTTATCTGTGGTATCGTTATAAGTGGATTGCACTGCACTCTCAAAAGTATTTTGAAATACAAATACTGAGATACATGGCAAAAACAGCTAAAATACTGGAACTGAAATACATTTATAAAAACGTATCGCGATACATCTAAAAAAATACATTTGGAGAATAGAAAAGTATTTGGAAGCACAGATACAGGAATTCATTTTGGTGGGGCAGAAATACAGACACCGAAAAACATTGTTATAAAAAACAAAACATTATTGTAGATGTTTTGGTGCACCCCCTAGTGATAGTGAACACAAAGAACAAAAAAGAAGCATGATCTAGAATATGAGATTTCATTTTTAAACCAGCAAATGAGTACTCACTGCAAGATGGAGCCTGAATTTTGACATTGGTGTTTTTTTGGCCCGAGTCAAATTTACTGCAGAATTAACATGTATTTTAGAAAGTAGTAAGTAAAGCAAGTGATTTTTTCACCATGGCTGGAGCATGGTCTCATTTTTACATCTCTTATCTTTCCGAGGCAAAATCCCAGGAACCTCTAAATCCGCTTCGTGTCCTCCCAAATAACCTCCAGAAAGAACTATGATTATGTTCGATCCAAGCGCCTTTCCTTACAACGTCACCATGGAATGAAGTTCAAGGAACCCGTATCCTTTTATCCATTAGATGGGCACGCCAACAGAGCCTTCGACTTTTGGAATCTACAGGAATGTTTGACGATCCAAAGTTCAAGAAAACATTTGTAAACTTTTGTACAATAGAAGGAGTCATGTATCGTCAGAGACACAAAACGTCCCGGAAGAAACTTGGTCTTGGCCCTCTGTGCAGAGATCAAACAATTTTAAAATTGTAACGAAATACGCCGGCCATAATAGTATCGCGATACCAGGAATACACCCGAAAATGTATTTCGATACAGGAATACAAAATACAGTTGAAAAATTGTATCGGACTACAGAAATATAAATACACAACGTATTTATAAAACTGTTGAAATTTGGGCTAGTTGGTGAAGCATGTTTACGGGGAAAACAGCGCGAACAAGGACACAGAACAGAGAAGATGCACACAGACGGAGCGCTCCGTCTGTGTGCATCTTCTCTGTCCTGTGTCCTTGTTCGCGCTGTTTTACCCATATTTATAGAATACCATCGCGATACTGCCCAACCCTCTCGGATAGTCATCTCGTCATCACGGCCGGCCTGCACCCGTGATGCTCCAGGGAATTTCATGCACTTCGGCCGTGACTTGCATGCTCCAACCGTTGTTTTTCCGCACACCGCAATCCAAAACTAAAACCAGCTGTGAAACTTCACCTCCTTTCAGAGACAGTCACTGCAACATTGAGGAGGCCATCTCAGGCTCAGAAGGTCTGAATGCTGCAGGAACGCTGCGGAAGTCAGAATGTGCAAGAATCGCTGGATCCGACACACTTTGCTCGGAGTTCTCCACGATGGATCACAACAGAGGGGAATAGTCTGCTGAGACGGGAGACCTACAGCCAGCTTCGGGCTGTTTTCGTCGGAATGCATTTCAGCAACCGGAGGCCAAGGCGTTCTGGAGTCCGGTTGATGAAGCAGTCTTTGTGCCGGCGAACCGCATGCTAAATACCCCAGGCCACCAGTTGTACTACACTGACTAAATTACTCATCTACAGCCTAAACCACTGTTGCCATATCCCAAAGGGGTTGCCCTCCCTCCAAACAAGGACCCAACGTCTAGCTTGCTTTGCTCTTTTGCACTGTCTCCAAGTGCTGCTTTTATTTCCAATTACTGTATTTTCCGGACTATAGTCTGCACCCTGTGTAGTGTCCGCAAAAGCAAAATTCAGACGAAAAAAAAAAAAAAAAAAATTATTCCTTAGATAGTTTGCACCTGGTGCTTAGACCACAACAAAAAGAATTCTCGTACACAGCACACCTTAAAAAACTGTGAGCTTTACTAGCTTACAAAACGGCTTGTATCATACAGAAGTCATCAACACACTCTAATTCTCAAAATCCATCAAATCTCGTAACGATCGATCTAGTAAAAACCAATCCTCGCACAGTCCACACCACGTAAAACTTCAATCCTAAAACATGTATAGTCTGCGGACTAAAGTCCAGAAAATACGGTACCCGCCACCAACCAGCCCCAGTGTCCACCGGACCACGGCTCACCTGGAGAAGTCCGACGAGGTTGGGGCTCACCAGTGCCGTCTGGGGAAATGTGACCACCTCGTAGCTTAGACCGGACAGACGTGGGTCGTGCATCCAGGCGTGCACGTGGTACTGAGTCGCGTTGTCGGTCACCAGGTGGAATGACACGGGGCGTGCCGTGTTGCGCGCCACGCTCGCCATGAGCGCTACGGCGCCTCCCAGCCTCGCGTTGGACGTCACGACGGCCACGTGCACGGGCTCGCGCACTTCCCCCGGCCCTCCCACCAATTCGTCCTCTGGAAAACATTGCAGCGAGTTCCTTTTTTAGACACCTGTCCAGCCCATATGTCTCACTACACCACAATAAAGACCTTATTTATTATTAGCGCCATCTCTCAGCAGCCGCGCGCACTATCGAGCTTCTGCGCCACCTTTGCGGCTTCCCCGCAGTCCACGCTCTGCCTGCTTAGCGTCCTGCGCAATAGTTTTTATGATGACATTTCCACAATGTGGTGGTGACGTTAGGCATTTCAAAATAGATTATATTCGCGAGCCTGGTTCAGACAGTTGCGTTGGGGCAGGGGCAACTGTCTCAACACTGACGGCGTAGTCACTGAGAAAACTGTTTTGCCACACACAATGTGACAAGCTACGGAAAAAGTACCTTCGTGAAACAATCACGAGCTGCAGTTGTCCCAGTGTCTACGTTGTTGCTGTCGTTTTCGTTGCTGGGGATGCAACCGACACTAATGTGTGAACCGCATTTAACCAGCCCTTAATGAAGCACCAGGGAACGCCACATATTGAGAGAATTTGACAGAGCCTGGGGTCTAAGCAACCAGTGCAGGCTCTGTCATTTTACCACACGGGTAGTACCAGTAAAATGGTACTGCTCCAACATTCACTATTGAAAAAGAAAGCTGTTGTTGATTACGGGCTTTATGGCACAAAGCTACTATGGCCATACTGCGCCAAGCTTGTTTAGTTGAAACATACTCGGGACTTATTGATACAAATGATCTAAAAAATGTTTATGTGACAAGGTTAAAAGTCATAGAATTAAAATTACAACTCCAGTAGGAAGCCGATTTTTTTTAAGTAATTTATGACACGATCAAGCGGTACTATAGGAGTCTCCCCAATTAGCAGCGCTGGGTGAAAAGGGATCTGGTGTGAAAAGAACTCGGGGAAATGTGCACGTCGTTCTTACTCAAGCCCTGAGCACAGCCACAAAATGTGTAAAATTGTTAAACGCTCCCCACAGTCATCACACAGGGGCGGGGCTTCCCCCCTGAGTAGATGTTTATGGGTGAGGTACGAATGTCCAATTCTAAGACGACACAAAAGAACTTCATGGCGGTGCGTTCTGTGGGATGCACTCTCCCACATACCAAGAGCTGGTTTAATTCTGTGAAGTTTGTTTTCGCATTCCAGACTCCACTCCGATTGCTATACGTAGCTGGAAAACTAATGATTTTACTAAGGGCTTTATGTCTTGAAATGGAATCTGTGAGGTAGTTGGCAGTAGGTGCTTAGATCTAGTGGCCAATTCGTCTGCTCTTTCGTTACTTAGGATCCCCATACGGCTAGGCACCCAGCAATATTTTATGTCTCGGCCAAGCCGCAGACCACATTGTACCTTAGATCGGACAAGTTGTGCCAGTCTATTTTTACTTTCCTTCATTGAGCAAAGTGTGGTGAGTACACTTTGAGAGTCCACGAATAAAATAGATTTCATTGTCTTGCTGGTGAGAATATACTCCAAGGCCATCAACACCGCATAGACCTCAGCCGTGTAAATACTTGCACATTCCTTGAGATGCTGAACCTTACTGAATCCTTCAGAGTAAACTGCTGATCCTACAAAATGCAATGATTTGGCACCATCAGTATAAAACTGGGAGTACTATAGTTACCATACTTCTTCTGCATTTCAAGGAATTCTTGCTGAATCACCACTGGGGGGATGTTATGTTTGTTAAATCTAGTAAAATACCAATCACAAAAGACGGGCAACATACTCCACGGAGCTTCGTTTTCACCCTTCTGCAAAAGGTCGGTCTCGTCAAGGGTGAGGTCAAGAGATGTACAAATGCCCTCAAGGCGAAGGCTTAAAGGCGGTACAACCCTGGGCTTATGTTCGAAAAGACGAGCAAACAGAGAATGTTGCAAAGCATCATAAGTTGGGTGATTCGGATAGGACAGAATTCTGGAAGCATAAGTCACAGCAAGATAACGTCGTCTGTGCCAAAGTGACATCTGATTAGATTCAGCGTACAAGCTAGGAATGGGCGATATGTGGAAGGCACCTGTAGCAAGCCTTAAACCGAGATGATGCACAGGATCCAATATTTCGAGTGCAGAAGGCCTCGCTAAGTCGTAAACTATAGCACCATAGTCCAGACGTGACCGGATAAGGAAGTTGTATAGGCGTAGCAGACATATTCTATCGGATCCCCACGACTTGTGCGCTAAGACTACGAATATTGGCTGATTTAAGGCACTTCTTTTTTAGGCCCTCCAGGTGGGAAACAAAGTTTAACTTTTTATCAAACGTTATGCCCAAACATTTATGCTCTGTTTTTACACTAATAGGAACCCTGTTTAATGTCAGTTCTGGATCTAGAAACAGCCCCCGACACAGAAAAAGACGGAGAGGTGGAGGTTTCCCCGTTTCTTCTCCAGCGTTCCGTGTGCTTTTTCCTCCCCGGCCTTCCTTACCCTCGCCCTACCTTCTGGAGTTGCAACGGACTATAGATGTATTAGCGTTGTTCACACTGTGACGTCACATGCCATCACGACTTCTCACCGAAAGTCAAGTGACATTGTGACATACTTGATTGTCATGAGCCCGAGTCGAGTGCTCGGGTACTTGACAATCAGCATCGCCAAATATTCGTGTTGGCTCGTGTTCAATCAAAGATTAGAATAGCCGAACTCTAACACTGGCGGTATACAATTAGCGTCAGATCACATCACCGCTTCTTCTAACAGCGAGTTGAGGAACGAAAAGCTATTTCTTTCCTTTATTTTTTCTGCCCCTGCCATTGAGCGGAGAGAAAAACTAATGGGTGTTTTTGCAAGCTATCAACGTCAGGGATTAGCTCTTAGTGGTATTTACTGAAAGTAGAAAAATTGTTGCATGAACCATTTTATATGTACAGATCATTGAGCCAGCCAAACATGTTTTTGTTGTTGCTGAACTGTCTCATGAAAGTTTTCCCCGAGAATAGAAGGATCGAAAGGACCAAATGTGGCTTATTAATCTGACAATAAATAGAACTACAAGTGAGTACGGCAGAGATACCTGAAACGAAAGATTCTAGTGGCCTTAAAGCAGCCGCTCAAATTCTCGCAATTTTGTTTAAACTTCACAGTTTTTTTTATGCAAAATAAAATAAACGGAGAATTACTGTTAACAAATGACAAAAATATAATTGTCGAATTGGCACCCCCAAACGGAGGAGGGAGTGCCTCAGAAATAAAAAGTGTTCTCTGTAGGGGCATAGTAAAACAAAAAAAAGGGGGGGGGGGGGGGGGAGGACTCTTAAAAACATACTGTGTTGTAAAGGTTCCTCTGCTCCGCATCTTGGGCGCAGACCAGACAGCGTGATCCCGCAAAGCTACTTCGTTTGCGAAATCACTTCTGCCAGAAAGCGAGTTTTCGTGGTGCCAGACGCTCGCGCCGTTCCTCACGACGCTGCACCAAGAAAGAATAATTTTTTGTTTCTGAATACATGAGTTGCACTGAGCACAAACTTTCTGCAGCGTGCATTGTGCACAACGGGATTTGATTTTCTCAGCAAAAAGAAATTTCTGACCACTAGCACATAGTGCGATGAGGTCAGGTGCGAACCATGTTAAACAGTTCCGTTTTCTGGTTAAATGTGATGTCCTCAACACAATACTTGGTTTCACTTTAAGTGTGAGCGTAGCAGAAGCTAAAAGAACGAGCTCCGGGCTTTCAGCGTTCTTGCCAAGCATGCGCGCTCGTGCAATGCAAGCACTGATCAGGATTACATGCTCGCGCTTGTAGCATCGGCTCCGTCTGCCTGCCAAGCGTTTCTGGCCGTTTTTTTAATTTGCATCGCGTTCGCTCTAACTAGCGAGTGTGACTCTAGCAACACATTAAACATAAAGTAAAGAAAAAATCTGACGTATTTTCAGTGGCGTAACTAGGGGGGGGGGCAGGGGGGTACAAGTGCCCCGGGCGCCGAGTCGAGTTCACCCATAATAATAATACTATAATGATGATGATGCCATTATCACTATCATCATGAGGGGCGCGAAATTTCATTTGTCATGGGAGCCGTCATATCTAGTTACGCCACTGCGTATTTTGAACATAATATGTGAAATAGGTTCAAATTTTTGAGCACATTTTCTTTAGTTGATGACTTCCTTGGTCTGAACTAACAGAGAACCTAAACGACAAGAGCGTGCAACGACCATGCGCAATCTTTCTAAATTTCGGAAATTAACATCCAGTTATAAAGATGTGAACGCCCCACCAATTTACGGGTGTTCCAAGCAAAAATTTGAGTGAGAGTCACGTGCTTGAAGGGATCAGAAGGGGTCACTTGTGCCTATACAGTCGGTCCTTCCTCAAGAATTCTATGTCGTCATTATCTGACGCTCTAGACCAATGTCGTCAACTGAACGCTCGTGTATGACACTGACAGGCACGCCTTTCGAAGCAGCATTTGGTTTTCTTCGTCCCTTTTCAGTGTCCCTTTAAGCTGAAACCACGGTGGTTGAAACAAAGTATAGCAGAAGGGCCCGATGTCCAAATTGTAAAGTTTTGCAGTTTATATAGCAGTCTCGCAATGATATGCGGCAGCCTAATAAATGTTGGAGCGCGCATGACTGATAAAGCACGGAGTTGTAGAATGAGGCCACAAAACAAGTGCCCGTAAAACCGAATATAACTTTAGCCTCCCGAGAATGTATTCTGCGAAGTTTTGAGCTCGTGCAATCCGTTGTCCAAATGTGATTTAAATTAGAAATATATTGTCTGTTCTTTGCGATATTTATGTGTAATTAAGAACATTGTTGCACGCATCTCTATTAGAGAAATACGGACGATAACCAACCAAGTCCTGAACAGTTAGGAGTTTGAAGTTTCAAAACCGGTTTGACATTTTCATCAGGGGCGACTATTTGCACGTAGAGAGCTGCAGCTTCTTTTCCATCTACAGTGTGTCGTTTGCTTCCTTCACTTTTAATGCGAAAGCATTAACTGTCCCATGGAGCGAACCGACATCATCAGCTTTGAAGCTGCGCCAAACGGCGCCTTCCCCCATCCCAATGTCGCGTGTAGCAGAAATCTGATGGATAGGCTCCAATTGGCTAGCGTGTGTCATCAAGGAACGAGGCCCCCATTGGCTCTCGTGCGGCGTAGTTCCAAAAAAACGCCACCAGAGAAGCCCTCTTCATGGCGCTGCAGCGCACGCAGCAACCCGGCCACCGGTAAGAGGTGCGGCGGTGCGAGCCTGGCCGCACGGCCCGCTCGGGCAAACTTCGAAGAAGTTGCACGGCCGAGCTCAGCGCGACGAGGCCACTTCACAAGAGCGCGTGCTCGGCCAGTGGCCAACGAAACGGGGCTGTCCACGCCACTACATTGCAGACAAACTAAAGGAGCAGAAGAACGATATTCATGATTTCGCCTTCACAACTCATAAGAAGTGCTTAGGGGTCCTCGGACTTTTTTGTTCTTCAAGTGCCCTAGTCCGTTGACGTACGCTGATGGTTAAGTGGCTGTCGAGCTATTGAGCCCCACCGATTGAAACGTCGGCTCCTAAATGTCTAGGAATTGCTTGGTGAATGTCTGTATTTCTCTCATTTTTGAACCAACCAGACAGAGTTCCGTCAAACCTGTTTACGTTTAAAACCTCCATTTCTATTCATTTATTTTTGCAGTAAGGCGTCCTGCATGGGATTATTCAGAAGAATACCATTTATTATCTCTCTTTCTGCACATTTCGTGTATTTGCCTTCAGATCTATAATGTGAGCAAACAGCCGTTTTTGGCGTAGCCCGCAACCCGGTGTTTCCCACTGCCGAATAGCGAACGAAAAAGCACATTCCACAGACTCAACATATGGTGTATTCTCGAGTATCATCCTCCCGTGTCAGTCTAAAGCGGTTATGTTCATACAGTCAAATTTATTGATGACAATAACAAATATTTTATTGCTGCCTGAAGACTTGACAATAAATAAAGGGCCGATCACCCTAAAGATATACATCGTAAGTAAATGCACCCCCAAATTATCTGATATATGCTCTGCAAATCTTTTCCGGCGTTTTTATCATCGATAGGCACGTCTATAAGTGATTTGGGAGAACCTTAAACCGATGTTTTATTTTGACGCTGATGCAAACAACATATGTGTTCCTGACGCGTATTCAACTTCTGAAACATACAGAAGTCTGTTGCTCCTTTTATGTGATGAACAAGAATTTTATGTGTCTGTGGGCTGGACGAAAACCAAGTACACAGTAGCGCGTGGTGGAACTATGACGATCGTCGACTGCACACGCAGACCGCCAGAAAGTGACCAATTAAGTAGTTGTAATGTCGAGCAGAGTATGAAATACTACTTTGTTCTATTTAACAAAAAATAAAAAATAGCAAGGGTGATATTTATTTGCAAATTGAATAGACCGTCATCTTGACCAGAACAAACCTCAAACGCCAACCTACGGTATGTCGAAAATGTTCACTTCGGTACGCGCTATTTTAGGCCAGATCCGATCTGAGTACTAAGGTCATTCTTTTCTACATGATTATTCGCCTACATCACGGTGCTGAGTGGAAACAATATTGGTCAGGAAAACAAGCGTTGTGATTGCCGCTCAATGTTTTTATAAAAGGTAGACTGAAAGGGTTTGTCCTCAAACTTTCCTGACATTTTGAAAATATTGTTGCTTTTAGCTCAGTTGCGTCATCATCATATATATTCTAAAACATATTTTGTATACGAGATTTCAGGATATATATGACGAGGACCTTCCCATTTCATGATTTTATGCCCTGTAATTAATTCCTAGGTTCAAGAGCACAGCAGGATTTGACTTTTAATACTGCAAAACAAAGTTGTAGCATTAACGGGTATTTTAGGCGACCTACCAAACTGATAACCTTTAGATTCAGATAAAATATATGCAACTGAGGTAAAAAAAAAAAAAAAAAAGTGGTGAGTCATATATGTTAATCTAGCTTTCTTTTACTGTTTCATAGAAATTAAATAACGCAATTTATTTTTGTACCTGAAAATAAAAGTGGATTCTACGAATGATAAAAAGCTACATGATACTTGTTTCACTGTTGAAATAGTGCCTATTGCCAAGGAAACGCGGAAAATATATTTTCAGTTTTGCGGTTCAAATTGGTTTGAACCGGTTTGAACCGTTATTTTTGCTCCCCGGAACTGAACGGAAAGCCGTGAACCCGAACCGGAACCGATAAAAATTTCGGTTCGACACCCTGCCGTACAACAATGGCAACACCACCAAAGAGTGGTCTGAATCTTGATCCTTTCTCAAAATGCGGTCGCTACGTATCCCGGCAATTGTTTCATCGGCATGTGCCGCGAAAAAGTAGCCATCAAGTTAGAGCAGAATGAGTGATAAAAAAGGCATGCGGCCACACATTACAGAGTTTGCGGGATGTGTATCATAGCAGCGAGTGACAGCGCTCTTCTAACGTTGCTTACGTTCGTGACGTGGGTGCTCTTTGCCTTTCGCTTCATCACCTTGTTTCCATGCTTCGACCATACCTTCTGGGGGCTCCCTTGCCGAGTATGGGCAAGTGCATCGTGCCGCGAGCCCAGTCAGGCAGTGGCCCGCAAGTGCACACTTGCCGAGACACCGTCGCCGGAGGTTCGGCCTGTGCCGTCCGAGACATGGTAATCCTTGCGTTGCTCACCCATACTTTGCGAAATCAGAGCAATTTGACTACTTGGAGAAACTTTCGATTGCGACTTCTTGAGTAAATGCCCCGAACTGTGTAATGAAGCTCATTTTGCTGGTACAACAGCCCTTCGCGTCCAAACTTCGTTGATGGCATATCAAAACTTTCAGCTTTTAGCGCAATCGCACCAACGCCGAAAACTTCTGCACATACTGACTGCACGTCATCATAGTAAGCTCGGCACATTCTTTTAAAGTTGACGTGTCCGAAACTAGGTACCAATGTTGAAAATATGGTGCACGTCAGCCAACATCAGAGCAGTTAGCATAATGCTACGCTTTGGAAAGTGCATACGCATGGTACAAAGTCAAACAGCAGCATGGTGCGGGGTTCGTCACTCCCTGGCGTGATGTCATGTGCAAGGCATGTATAGCACGGAGCAAGCGCAAGTGGAAGTGAAGCATTACAAAGCTCAATACAATCATTGAAGAGCTGCAACATTATGAGCAATATATGTACAACCTTTTGTGTCAAGACAGATGCGATTCATTGCATGAAGTTGGAGTAGGGAAGTTTGACATTAGCACGCACCAAATAACAGGCTTCATGAATATGGTGGTTAAGAGAAAGTGTCGAAAACTGTGAATGGATAAAAGGGCAGACACGTCTCCATGTTTAATAATAAGCAATGGTGACATATAAATGCCACGAAGGAAGGAGACTAACAATTTTCTTAAAAGAGGCATTCCTCTTTGTGAAGAAAATCTAGAATTATTGCACAAAAAGATGCAAAAAGAAAAAAAAATCTGATTATGTAATTCAGCAAAAAAGAAAGGGAAAAACAACACCACCTTTACTTTGTGAGCCATCTCAGTCAAGGATAGCAGTTTCTTCTCATTAAATGAATTTGGAAGAAAAAAAAAAAAAAAAACACTGAACAGCGTAAGAAAAGTCAGCAATGACCCATACGCGTTGCTGACACCCGGCTTCTTTGAGTATGCCACGGTGTTTAGAAGGTTAGCATGCTGCTACTTCCTTCCAGTAGTTTCGGCATGATTGACAGGGCCAGATGCGTACTCACCGACAGTCCTTCCAAATGTGTGGATGGCTTCGTTGGAGACCATGAGACGGTACCCGTAGTAGAGTCCCACAAGGCACGTCACTGCCAGTGAGGCGAACAGGCCTGAAAAGCGATGCATGTAATGCATGCGCTTGGCGAGCTCGGATCCGACTGGAAACGGGCGAAGCGTAGCAGCCGAATGACCTACCTTTCACCAGGCAGGAGTTGTGAGAACGTTTTAGCATTCCCATTTCAGCTGGAAAATCTAACCGTAGCACAACTTCTCGGGCACACTCAGAAATTGAGGCTACTCATCATCAATGTACAGCCGCGTTTTAGCCCCGTAGAAACTCGGTCCTCGGACTCCACGGGCCTCCCGGATCGCCCGTACCCCTTTTCCAACATAAACAAACCCAATGCCCAATCCAAGCGCTACAAGAAGGGGGGCGAGGGTGCGGCGCAAAAGAAAAGGGGCAGGGAGATGGGTAGATAGATTATAGTAGATGTATCTGTTGTAATGGGTAGTAGCTAGCGCCTTCTATGGTCAGTTACAGCTAAAGAAACGTATTTTTGGGAAAGTAGGGTTTGGGGAGGAGGGAGCAGACGGAATGCTGGAGAAAAGAGGAGGAAACCGTCCTTTTTCTCTCTTCAGCGTTTAATCTATTTCCTCCTCTCCATCGCAACTTTTCTGCAGGCGGTAACTGACAACTCCCGGTGTTGTTGTGCACGTGTCGAATGCCAGTTATTCCACCCAGACAACCCAGTGACCCAGTGGCGTCACAAAGGGGGGGGGGGGGGGGGGGGGGACGAACCGCCCCGGGCCCGGGTGCAGCAGCGCTCAGGGGGGTGTCGCGGCGGGCCACGAGAGGGGGGGGGGGGGGAGGAAGTCGCGGCGATCTACTGCAACGCTACCGCCCCGGGTGCCGCTGACCCTCGTGACGCCACTGATTCCACCCAACGCGCTGGTCGTTTTTGTTCTGTGCAGTGATTCTGTGCATGCACGCTGTGTTCAACACGCTCAAATATGGCGTCCAGTGAATGTAATTGGGGTCCATATCGCATGAGCGAATGACGTTTTAGCGAACAGCGCCATTTGAGCGAATAGACGTTTCAGCGAATAACGGGGGCGCGAAACCGCGCTGCGCTCACGCCGCTTCGCGGCGTCAGTCTGCGGCGGCTCTTAAAAAAAAAAAAAAAAATGTTAACTTATTTGGTTCCCTCGTAAACGCCGCTTCGCGGCGGCCAACTATTCGCTAAAGTGTCTTTCGATGAAAAGTCGGCGTTCGCTAAAACGTCGTTCGACCAACTGAGTGCCATTCGACTTGGTTGTACGGGCTTCTACCATTTTGGCTGCGAACAGTTTTCAAGGACGAAAGTGCTCTTCGACAGAGCTCCCACGCACCCTTGAGCAACCTATTACCTCAGCAAGAGGCTGCAAAACTGGGTACGTTCCAACATCCCCAAAACCAAAAGATAAAACAGCTAGACTGAGGAGAAAATTGCACTTCCCTTGAGTTTCGTTCCTTTGAAAGCGCTACTTTCCACGAAAATATGTCTTCAAAACGTTGCCCTTCACTTTAGCACACATCTCAACCTACAGTATTAACAGCAACTTTTTTCGTTGTTGGTTTCGTAAGTTTACGGCGCTTTGAAGTTGGCGCTTTCCGCACGTGGTCGACGTGGTTCCAGCTTCTACCCAGTGGCGGCGCGAGTCGCCAGATCACGTGACCCACGCCGTCCTTCAAACTCCCGTGCGAGTGGTCGGTGGGGCAATTCGCAGAGGGATTCGCGCTTCTACACGGCTTGCCACAATCTCGCCGAAATGTCCGAAAACAAACCGGATGCCCAGGTAGAAGAACGCTCCAACCAGGACCCCCTGGTAAGTACGCCCATCTTTGATCCAAATCGAACCGTCGGCAATCTCGCAACCGCAGCGACCTGACGCACGGCGCGTCGTGGTGTGGCGTACAACAACAACCGTTCGGCCGAACGTCGCCGCTCGCCAAAGCCGTGTGTTCGGCACGTGGTGCGGCGTGTTCAGGCCTCGTGTCGGTACTGGGGCGATCCCGCGGGCCCGGTGCGTTAGGAAACGTCACCGGTGTCGGCGGCATCACAACGGTCGCCGCAATTTCGAAAATCGCTTTCGGCGTTCTTCCCAACGTCCATAATGGCGGGCGATCCGTGGAGCGGGAGTTTCGCGAGCCGCTCGTCTCGCCATCTGTCGTAATGAGATGCAATT
Source organism: Ixodes persulcatus (assembly GCA_013358835.2). Lineage (NCBI taxonomy): Eukaryota > Metazoa > Arthropoda > Arachnida > Ixodida > Ixodidae > Ixodes > Ixodes persulcatus. The sequence goes on along the minus strand of JABSTQ010009688.1, from coordinate 827,377 downwards.
TCGGAGCGTCGTCATGGTTACCAGCTGCGACGCTTTTTCGGTTGTCGCTGGCGCCGCTTGCCAGCTTCAGCATTTATTACGATCGCGACCGCTCGTGATTCTGAATATACTGTGCCCAAATTTTCTTTTATGGTGCAGCGATGATAGAAACACTGGTTCTAACGCTTTTGGCGGCGGCCCCCTTCTAGCGCAGCTAGTACCGGAACTACGATCGCGGCGCGGCATTTGTCGGATTTTTTTTACTAGAGTTTATGTGCTCTCCTAGAGTGAATGGACTTTATGAACTTAATCGCTATTGCAGTAAACTTTTCTTCTATGCGAAACATACGGGAGAAGCTATACTGGTTGTTAAAAATTGAGTTTTTCACATAAAAAACAAAGGCGTGAAAGTTATACAGCCAAGGGGACATAATAAAAGAGTGATAATTATCACAATAAATAGGATTGTGAACTAATATATGTTCGTAACTTTTTAGTTAGCGAAAATAAATGTGTGCTTCCTATTAAAATCTTGCTGAGCATCGTTGAAAACTTATATATCAGTCAATTTTTAGAAACACTTGAATCGGGGATGTGCTAGAGTTACCACTAGTGAAACAGCTGCAAGGCTGGCAGTACGAAAACACGGACAATCTTGTCATCTGCGTTTTTGCCTCGCCAGCCGTAAGTAGGTGATCTTTCATGCCTGGACTGTGCAAGGGTAGTACTTTCCTAGTACCTGGTCTGTCTTCGTCTCGTAAGAGCTCTCGTTTCACAGGCGTCCACAGGAGAGGAGGACAGGGACAGTGGAGCTGCGTCGGCTGCCAAGGACGACGAAGCCAATGGCGACGGCCCAGCTGCCAAGAAGTCCAAGGTGGAGCCGGCTAGGGTAAGGAACGCCGCATCATTCCGCGGGGAGCTGTTCGATCATGTCAATGCGCCAGGGGTTTGTGCCGGTCGCTGCGAGATCTAACTTGCCTCTCCTGGAGCAAGCGAAGGTAGGGTTCGTAGTCTGTTTGCCCTCTAATGCGAGCGAAGAATGCAGTTCATCCACCAACTGGCTTGAAAAAGAAGTCCATAGTCTCTGCAAAACAAGTGCTGCGGCGAAGTGAGATCGGATGCAGGTCAAAACTGCGGTCGTCTGCCGTTTCACGTGGTACGCTGTCGACAACCTGCGCTTGTTTGCAGATCTCAAGTTGTTCCGCTGCCATATGCGACCCAACATCGACCGGTGGACGTAGGAGTACTAGAAGTAGGCACGCCAGAGGCCGTGAGACCCCTGTCGTTAATTGTATGTTGGTGAGACGTTCTCGCCAAAATATGTCTAGATTGTAAAGTCCCAAACTGGTAGAGAATGTCTCGAAGGCTTATTGCACTTAAACTGTGGTGCCACGTCCATTCGGCAGCCGAGAACACTCGCTTTTAGTATAACCAAAATCGGGCCCCAGGTGGAATAATATGGTGCCCGATCGCATCTCTGGCGCGTCTAGCATGTCCTCAAAAAAGTTGCCTCGGTTTCTGCCTGCTGATGTCGTAAAAGTGTCACGCTGTAGCATGCTGCTATCCAGTGTTGCATGAAGCAGGGTTCCTGGAATGCATTCCTTTTAGGATAGGGGTCTCAAGCGTACGTGGGCCACATAGGCCACTCCTGAAAGGTCAAGGGTCAACGTAGCCGGGGGGGGGGGGGGGGATTTTTGGGGCTATAAGTTATAAGAAAGGGATAGAATTTTTCATTAGACCATGAGAGTGAACTGTCGTTGCCCTATCACTCAACTTGGGAATTAAAGGGCGGGTGCAGCGATTTTGAGATTAAAAGAATTTGATCTCGTCATTTTTACGTTGTTTAGCGTGTCCCGGAGGACAGAGAACATATCTCCTTCATTAAAAAAATGTTGCGATTCTGCTGCGTAATCGCAAAGCAAAAGTCTAGCTTTTTACCCCACCTGCAGCCGCTAGTGGCAGCCGAAGGAACTACGGCAAGAAGCTTACGTGACCTTGCTCGGCTCTAAGCTGCAGCATAACGCCCGCTACTGTCAGCAGAGGGAGGGAGAGGAAGCGTCCCCCGAGAGAGCACACGGGAGCCTACTCGGCACCCCGAATTACGTCACTATAGTCCGTTGCAACCTAAGAACGAAGGGCGAGGGTAAGACGGGCCGGGGAGGAGGAAGCAGACGGAACACTGGAGAAGAGAGGGGGAAACCTCCTTCTCTCTTTAGCGTTCAGTCTGCTTCCTCCTCCCCGGCCTCTCTTACCCTCGCCCTTCGTTCTTAGGTTGCAACGGACTATAGGAGTGTGACCAGGTGTGACCCTGAAGACTGGGAGTGAGTTGAGGGGTTCCAGAAATGCCAATATTTATCTTTTTTTTTTTACGCAACTAGGACACGCAGGCGAAATCGGTTTTCTGTTCTTTACTTCAGAAGTGTCGGAGGGCAACTTCCACAAATTGCTGACCGAAGTCTGGAAACCGTTGCACCCCCCCTTTAAAGGGAAGCTGAAACACTTCTTGAAAAAAACGAGTTAGAGGTGAATTCTGGCATATTTGTATCCCGTGAATCTGAATATCACGTTCCTTTTCCCCGAACATGTAACTAAACGCGAGGAAACACGAAAAACCTCCGACCAGTCGTGACGTCATACTAGGATCTTTGGGCCGCCAAGCGCGTGCCGCACGTGTGTGGAGCGCGTGCCGCACGTGTGGGGAGCGCGTGCAATTGCAAGCTTGACAGGTATACTTTTCCACACCGACCCCAGCCGTGATGTCTCTTTCTGACCTTTTTGAAAATAGCAAGAGTGCGCGTGCATAGCTTTGACAGGCGCTGAAGATGCGCGAGAGCAGAGATTCCGAAAACTTCTAGTGTGACGTCACGCCCCGGGAAGGAGGGGCTTCGGCGGTAGTTTAAAAATTAATTTATGCAGCCTCCGTGCACCGAGTTGAAAGATAATCTCGATATTTGTGATCCTGGAGGCCGAATGAAGGCCATTGAAGTGTTTTTTCTTAAATACAGAACCGCTTCAGTTTCCCTTTAAAGGGGCCCTGCAAGGACTTTTTTTTACTGGTTTTTAATTTGCATTGAACCTGAGCGCACTGAATGTAGTAACTTAATGAAACTTTTTTTTCACGAATTTCGCTTTATTTTAAAAGTTATAGGCAAATTAAAATTACATAAACAAGCAAAAAATAACCTCCTTCGTGACGTCCTTGGTTGCTTGAGTGGCCGTGAACTAGAGGGGGGGGGGGGGGTAGTGAGCTCAGCGAGCGCTCACTGGCTGCTGCACTCCGTGTTGACGGCTCGAGAGGGCGCCACTAAAGCATGTTCTGGATAGGCTGTATGAAGCGGGGAGCCAGGGCGGCTCGCATTGCATTTGCTGCGTGATTAAACATTAATTCGGCATGACAGTTCATTGGCCACAAACGACAGCAAACACGGGGTAAAGATCAGTTCAGAACGGGAGCCACTTCGCGCTGCCATACCGCCAAACGGCCAAACCGCAAGCAAAACCTGTCGCCGAATGCCTTCGGAACGCTCGGAACCGGTCGGATCCTCGAGACCGTATACGACCGCAGCGCCGCCGCATACATCTGGGACCTTTCAATGCTCGCTGCTCTTCGGTGCCTGACCCACTACACCTTTCTAGTATGCTGCCGCCTTTTCCACCGCTTGGTGGCGGGCATGTCGACGGGTCATTTCTTGTTTACATACTTTATAAACTGCATTTGTTTCTTTTCTAATCTAAAATACTGAACGAAAACTACTTTTATAAATAATTGGAACGGTTCGCGTCACCTATATTTTTTATTTCGACTAAAAAGAAGCTTTTAGCGGCTCTGACCAGTAGTAAGCTTAGGACCGAAGACTTCACATTCTGCGCACTTTCGGCACCGCGGGTCGTCCCTGTAGGTGGAGGAGGTTTCTGCGTCGTCCGGTTAAAATATGAAGCACTGATATTTAGTTACTCTCTCCGTGCCCGCTGGCTTGCCCGAACCCCAAGAGACATGGAAACCGCAAAAAAGGTAGACGCTTAAATATGATTGCAGGGCCCCTTTAAAGGGGTACGGAAACAAAAATTGAAATATTCATATTTCATTTGGAAATTAGTTAAGCATGGCGGATATTAACCGTAAATTATAATTGCACGTTTGTATTTTGAACGACTGGCTATGTTTTTCGTTCCAAACGGTGCTCTCGAGCAAGCGCTTAAAGAGAAGGCAACGTAAAGCGCGATGCGTCCTGGGGTATTTGGTGCAAACAAACACAGAAAGAAAAGATTCCCTGGCATTCGTGACGCAACAAGGCTGGCGTGGTTATGAGCTTTGCCGTTGGTGGCGTTGTCAGCGTTGTGGTGGTGTCAATAGCGACAACACGTTACAACCGAGCCATTCGAACTGCCCGTGGGGTGACGAGCGTGTGGCTGGCCCAAGGAGCACGTAGCTTCCACTGCACTCTCAGCTTAGGGCTGAACGTGGAGGGGAAAGCAACTTGTGTCCGAGTTTTGAGCGACGGGCTAATCTTCTAGGGGGAGAATGGCTTTGTCCGGGTACACAAACGAGGGTCCAAGCAAGAAGGGAGTCCCTTTTTTCCGTCCTCTTGGACTGCTAGGTACCATGCGCGATTTGTGAGTTGAGGGGGAAAGCTAAGAAGGAAAACATTGAAATTCTAAAGAGCGGCTCTGCTCCGATGGAACTTGCTACGTCATGACTACGTAGCAAGTTCCCTAACATTGCTAGATTACCTCCCAAATAGGCTCTAGATGCATCCACCAGGTACACATTGAAAGAGTGTTTATTTAGCTTTAAAATTAGTTGGTTTGCTTGTGGCTTTCAACGAAAGACTGGTATTTTTGAGGTTATGCTGCAACATGCGACACATTAAAGCTAAAAAATTGAGTTCTGGAATTTCGTTTTTGTACCCCTTTAAAGGGTAACTGCAAAGAAAAAAAAAAATTGTATTTTTAAACAGCCTAATTGGGACAAGCATGTCACAAAATAATTTTTCCGCCAAAAATAAAATTTTTTACAGCAATATTTATTGCGCAAGACTGATTTTAGTTTGCGGCTCTTTCGTACGTTTTAAATCGCGCGCCACAAAGTTGGTATTATACGTCACGTAGTGGCTGCTATACGTAAGGGAGTGACGTATAACAGCCACTCCGCACTCGTCGAAGAGCGGGAGTTTCAAATGTGGAAAAGTTGTGACCCCGTCTAAATTACGTTCTGTGGCGTAAATATTGCTAGAAAAAAATTGTTTTTTCGCGGAAGATTTGTTTTGTGACATGCTTGTCCCAATTAGGCTGTTTAAAAAACACTTGTTTTCTTTGCAGTTACCCTTTAAGGGGACATGCGCCAGGGGAAAACATTTTTTTTAGAATTACTATATTGAAATGAAACTTTTACAGTTTATGGTGCTTAATCTTCTCTGTAGAAATCTGGTGTTGAATATTTTTAGATTCTTCATGCAATATACTTGCAAAAAAAAAAAAATGTTCTTGTGCACATGTGAGGCATGGCAACACACCTAAAAAAGCCTAATAATATAAACTAGGATCGCCCCTTTTAAACCGCTGATGCAATGAACAACAAAAATAATGTGCTATACTTCATGTCTAAGCTTCAGTGTTGACCACTTCGCTCTCAAAGAAACTTCGGTTTTGTATGGATTCCTTTCCTAAGCGAGGTAATTGACCCCTTGACATTTTCACCGATAAAAGGGGACGTCCGGCCTTCTCCCGAAGGCCGTGCGCGGCGTTACAAGAGAGGAGCGCGTGCAAGCACGTTGCTTTCGAAAGTGCTCTTCTTGCACGATCGCTCGCGCAGGTATAACGTGGCGTAGAGCCACACTTCGATCGTGCCCGCCCTCGACTCGTAACGTAAAACGTAACCCGCCGGGACGCGCGTTCCGAAACCAGTCTTTGTGGTCCTTCCATACTCCATTCGCTCATAAGTTGAGAGTGCGGTGGAACCTACATGTTTGTTGGACCAGCGGTGCATTCATCTTTCGCCGCGTCATTGCGTTTCTGCACATAGCCATGCACAGAGAGCAGGGTCGGGCGATGAGGGGAGTTGCTCGATTGGTCTGGCAAGCGTGTAACTTCCACAGCACTGTCAGCTTTCAAAGCTACTGACAACCCCAACATCAATATTTTTTTTATTATTGCAAACGACTGAAAATGATTCCCGGGGAGTGCCCTAAAATATTGAGCTTGAGAACTGCATACTTATGGAGAAAAAAAAATTATATTTTCAAAAAGCTTGATTTGAAACGCCTGCCCGAATCTATGACGTAGTTAGCGAAATGGTGCACTCCTTGACTTTTTTGGATGGCTTCTAAGAGAAAGTGTCCTTACACTTTATCTCTTTCCCTCTTATCGTTTATGAGCACGCACACGTGCCAACTGATCATCCACAACAGTATTTCGCGAGACCTTTCTTTGCTTCTGACGACGGATCACTTTTCAGTGTCTCTTTTTTTAGCGGTGTTAGTTGGTCTAAAACAATTTTTAAAAAGGTAAGGAAGATATTGCAGTGTAGCAGCCCTTGGTGAGCAACGTGAGAGGCGATGTCGCAAACGTGCTGCATGAGAGGTTATTTAAAAGGCTATCCAGCACCAAACAAAAAAAAAACAGCTTGTCCCAGCCGTTCTTGACTTCCCCGTCGTGCGCGCCCCCTCTGAACGTCCTTAGCACAGCCACCGGGTGCAGGCACGTAGCCAGGGGGGGGGGGGGGGGGGGCATGGCGCCCGGGCCTTCCCGAAATCTTCCATTTTGCTGGGGCCTCCTCTCCCCCCTCCCCCTCATACAGTATTTTGTCATGGGCGGGACCCCCCGAAACAAAATCCTGGCCACGTGCCTGACCGGTTGCCATTATGTTGAAAGTACGAAGAAAAAGCTAGGAAACGGCCGATGTTCCGTCATTAACACTTTTTTTACAGCGGAGCTGTTAAGGGCTAGTTTACCCAGGATCGTGTCCCCCGCAAAGAAATGAAGACACCAAACTCTGGACACCTACCGCCCTCTATGAGCGACGGCGGCAAGGCGGCAAGCCTTGTATCTGGTTGCCGCCGTCGCTCATAGATGGTGGCAGCCTTTCCACTCTGGCTTGCCGACTTGCGGCTGGCCATTACTCTCCATTGTACAGCTCCGCTGGTCTTCCTTCTTCACCAGAGTAGAAAGGCTGAAAGCTTTTTCTTATTTTTCGAAATCAGCATTTTAGTGCCTTTGCAGTCGTTGTAAAAAATATATTTTATGAAGAACAATAATAATTATTACAGACGGTCATTCATAACGTCAAAAAGCGTTAGAGCCAATAAAGAAAGAATGATGCACGAAAAGAAAAAGGTGATATGCGGAAATTGCGAGTGTGCCACAGCTGCCCGACAGATGGCGCCAGCGTGTCTTTTCGTCGCGAGAGGTCGTAAGGCACTCTGTCGTAAGCGGTCGCAAGTGCACGAAGCCAGCCTTTGGGGGTTAACGGGGCAGAGCCCACTTCGTCCGGTGCCCAACCTCTCTCTCTCTCTGTTCGTCCCGCCTCGCAGACGTCGTCGGGGCGTCCTCAGCGGGAGAGCAAGGCAGCGGCGTCCCGGCGCCTGAGCCACCTGGAGGCTGCGGCCAAGGAGGGGGAGGCCCTGCTCAAGGAGCTGGGCCACAAGGACAGCAGCGACCCGGACTCGGGCCGCAGGAGGACCCGCTCACAGACGAGGGGCACCGCCCCGACCCCCGCCCGCCAGCAACGCCAGCAGAAGCAGGTTGGTGGTGGCGCCCCCCGGCAAAGCGCGTCAAAGGCTCGTTCGCGCATGCGCCGCTTTGCTAGCTTGCTGCTCTGGACGCGTGGTGGAATTTCTCGACCTTGCAGACATCGTCTCGCCGACACGTGGCGTTCCGCGTCGCGGAGGTTTGGCTCTTGGCCGCGTGCACCAGCGCGATCTGCAAGGGTGCTCCATTTGCGAGAAAGTACAAAGGGAGAATTTCGAACGAAGGCACTCGTTTTCGGCAGGAACGTCGAGCTTCCATTGTCGTCCGAAACCGGCTATGCGAAGGTCTCGGAGGCTCAGCACGGCGCGAGCGACGCGCTCGATTTATTAAGTGAAGCCAGTCTTCAAATTGGGAGACGAAATTCTAAGCAAATTTTTTAATCTTTGTCCCGAATGCGCCTCTGCCATAGACAAGACTAGAGTTTGGAGACAAAACCGCCGATCACTCAATGAGCAAGTTAGGGAGTAGTGTAGCTCATGTGTCAGTCCATGCAACACTTTGCATTCGTAATAGTTAGCTCAAAAAGCAAAAGACAAAGTGGAGGATGCGAATTCTGTTCATCCGTCAAGAACGGTGTGAGTTTGTGCAGTTGAGAAATCAATGTATGCATGCGGCCAGTCTAAATTGAGGCTGCTAAAATCGAAACAGAAGCCGGTAGCTAAGTTGTCAGCATGCTTATAGAAATTAAAACTGCAAAAAAAAAAAAAAAAACATTTTGAAGAGATTTAGTCTGTCTGATGCTCAATACATGCTAATCATGGAGTGCATTTCTGCTGCAAAGGAGAGTGGGTGCACAGACAGTTGACTTCTTTTGTGCCTTTTGCTACACATTTAAACACAAGCTGGGTAGAGGCTTTTCAGAAAGAATGACATTTTGGCCCTGCCTGCTTTGGCGACTGTGCAGTGCTGTATTTTCATGGTTGGCTAGAGATGTGGTTTTTGTGAGGAGTTGTCGGCTTCGCTGTAACACAGCCTGGTTTCTTAGCCTGAATTTTCCAGACATGGAGTTATCCTTTTTTTGATGAGATCTAAGTGTAGAAAAGTAAGTATGTGAGCTCAAAGGCACCTGGCTATGTAGGCCTTGTAGATCGTGGCAAAGACAGGAAAAAAGAGCTCGACCTGGCTGACCATGAGTTGGCATTCATGTTTCACCCTTTGGGGGAGAGGTCTGCACAGTGGACTGGTGTGTTTGGATCAAGGAAGGCGACCAGAGGAACAGTGCTTTGCCAGCTACTTTTACAAGCAATAATATAGCTCGAGGCAGGCAGTGCTATCATTGATATTGTCAATGATGGTACCACTACCACCAACAGAACAACAAAGCTGAACAGTTTGTGGAATTGTGCAGGGAGAGTCGAGCTCACTCTACAGTTGTACGACTTGTTTGATGCTCATCATCTGTGATATCTAGATGAGGAAACTGCCTGGAAAGTCCAGACTTAAGGGGAGATGCTCCTCGAGAATATTTTTTTTTCTAATTTTGAAGCTAGGAGGCTGCAATTTGCACAGCTAGTACATCTTGAGCTCCTCTTGTCATATATGTAGTCAGTTTTCTGATACCTGCCTTGGTGAAATATCTGTGCACGTATGAAGGCATATAAAATGCCTTTTTTGTGCACCCTTTTTCTTCCAAATTTACTTAAAAGAGAGCGTCCTAAAACTGCCTGGTTGCTTCCTTGTGAACAGTAGAGTGTGCAAATCCACCTGAAAAAAAAATATCTACGCCTGGAGAGAAAATAAAAATTGTGAACTATTGAGTCATCACTTTTTATGTTTCACTTTTAGTTTTATATTTTTTTATAAAAATTCAGTGGTGCCAATCGCATAACTAGCAAGATTTGCACACTCTATACATCACTAGGAACAGCTGTGCAAAATTTGGTTGCAATACAGTTACCACAAATGGTGAAAATTGTGTGCACAAACTCTGAAAACAGACAAAAATACCAATTTGAGAAAAACGCAAATGAAAGTTTAGTTTTATGTGACATACCTAAATTCTCACTCAAACCACACGAAACTTGGTGGTCATATAGTTCCAAGTGTCAGAGCCTGGACCACCAAACTAGAATTCCCCCGCTGCATAGCACAGCTCCAGAAAAGATGCCAGTCCCTTTCGCGTAGCGGCCGATTCCTGGACGGCGAGTTTGCGCTTTCATTAAGTCGAGCATGCCGCGCCACTGACGAGAGCTTCCATCGCGCCGATCTCGCCGATCGCAGTACTTGCACGCTCATCTGCAGCTCTCTCTCTCCGTTTTCAAACATCTTCTTTTCCGATGCACTAACCAGCTCGTCAGCGCTGCCGATGAAACTCGAGCGATCGGACTCGAAAGCGTCGCCGCGCCGCCCCGACCGAGGTTAGGGTTAGCTGCCGCGGATTAACTTTTCTTCTTTGAAGCTTTCCGCTTGCCCTTTTCTCGACTTTCTTTGAACTTGTGTGTCGTCCGAAACTTCCAAGCTTGAAAGTCGCGTTTTCCGTCGTCGCCCATCGCAAAGAAAGCTGAATGATCGAACAAGCCGTTGGTTCTGGTATCTGGAGCAGTGCGACGCTAGAACCGCAAGCAAGCTTCGCCGCGCAGCATGTTGCTCTTGGCCAATGGCGGGGCCACAATCGCATCACGTGATTTAAAAGTCCAGTGGCGACGCGCGTTTGCAGCGGGAAAAACATTTATTTTTTATTATTTACAACCGGAATACGAAACTGTCGACGACAGTTTCGGAGAGGAGACGGCTAGGCCTACGCGCCAAAATAAACGCGATGGCGGGCGACGCCGCGATCCGAAGAATTACGCGCTCGAAAATGGCTCAGATTTGCGCTGTTTTCCATCGCGAGACGGGCTTCAAACTTATATCTGACTAATTGCGCGATGATATCCAATCTTGATTTTTTTACACGTAATAGAGGAAGGTTCAAAGATAATAGAACACTAAAAAAAGCAAAATCACTTTTTTCGAAAAAAATTGCCGTTTTTCGACCCGCATCTCCCCTTAAAGATAGTGGCATGTGGCATCGACTGGCTCAGCAGCTGGGGATATTAGTTGGGGAACGCTGCCATCTCGCATGACGTGTTCCTCATGCGGGGCACCACAGAAGGACTTCATGTCACTCTGAAATCGACAATAGACCTTTCCACGCATTTGCTAACTGTGTGCGACTTCGTGCCAGTTTACCCAAGACACCCCCCTCCTAGAGATTCCTTGGTAGGGTGCGGAAGACATCGGGAGAAAACGTTCATCTGGACATGCCAGCGTTCCTGATGGTTCACCATACGTTCACGTTATGCAGCCTATTGAAACTGCCGAAGTTTGGTAACTGCAAAGTGTAAAAATGTTTAAGGACATTTTGTGGAGCAGGACTGCTGACATCGACGTTCAGCATCTCGCAAGGTTGCGAGCAAATATAGATGAACTAATTGCGACTGGAAAGAGGGAGTGTGAGAATGTTCTGTCTATCGACAATGATTTTCCTGAGGTTGTGGACTGCATAATCTACTATGTCACTGATTTCTTGTCAAGAAAGATGAAAATGGTGTTCAGCTGTAGCGTCTGCAGTGACTCCCCATCTCCGACAGCAAATAACGCTAGTGAGGCAGCCTTGACCAACTCGAAGGTGCAATGTGGTGTTGTGCAGTCTAACTTGCTAAGTATAGCTGAGGAATACTTTTCGAAGCATTGTCCTCTGGAACATGATCAACCACATAATCAGGTGGGGTGACATATTGTTCACCCGCAACAACCACAAGACCAACACCATGGTTAGGATACTCCAGTACCACCTTCTGCGAATGCGACAGTACAGCAGAGAAAAAAGTAGTGATGCCAAGAAGCAATGTCGAGAAACGAAGGAGTCTCGTAGTATGGAACAATGAAGTGAGAAAGCAGGTAGACTGTGCCATTTATTGGTAAATTGCAAAGTGAAGGATGCATACCACGGTCGGGTGGTAGCTTGTATGCAGACTGATGTTTACTGTAATCGAAAAAGCCAAACATTCCTCCGGATAGCCCAGGCTAAAAGAGGAAGCAAAGTTTCTTTGGCTAGCGTGTCGCGAGGAAATCTTTTGCATCAAATCTGGTCGGTGTAGCGATTCAAGAACTATTACAGCATCGTCAGGAAAGCTGCTTCAGGTGAAGGTAAGCCTGTCGTGAGGAGCCATAAAAATGGAAAAAGGGTGTTCTGAAGACTGGCCACAGATTCGTTCAAGCTCCTCTCTGGACGTTTTTATTGCCGACAAAACGGGACTTCTCTGGAAAATGTGGACGATCAAAACCCTCGACATACAAGACAGCACATGTCATGGCTGGAAGACAATTAAGGTGTGCTGGCTTATGCTTCTGTTTACGATAAACATGGATCTTGCAAGCTCGGGCTCTTAGGAGCTGCCAAGAGCAAGTTGCTGTTCCCAAAGAATTGCAAAGACACCCTGATCCGCTATGGCTTCGACAGAAAGGCGCGGACGACATCTGGGCACTTCTTGGAATAGCCGGGGGTGTCAAGTTGGGCGGGTCTGGCCACCAAGCGAGCCTTCTTGACAACTGCTCAGCACATCACAGCACCTGTCATTCGAAAAACACTCGAGGTCAAATTAGTACCACCTGACCCAGGCTAGGCTTCCGAAGTCCTCATCAACTTTCGCAGGGACTGTAAAGGGGTACTGATACCCATAAAGAGATACTTAACTGAAAGCTGAACGTTTCAAAATAACCCCTGGGCTAGCCTTTAGGGCAGCACTGTACCTACAAGTGCTATTCATGCAAAAGGGTGGTGATTGGGTTATTGTATTTTCTCGAATAAAGGGTGCTGATCAAGCAAAGCAACATCCAAAAGCTACCGGTGTGAGCGAGACCTTCTTGGTGCACCCATGACGGAACTTAAGTCACAGTGCTCCCAGTTTGCATCTTCCTAAATGGGAACCTGGATTGCTGTAAAGTCACTGAATACTGGGAAAGTAGAGCCAAGCTCCCGTGAATGGGTGCCAGTTTGGTTCATGGAATGGACAGTTTTTCCCTGACCTCTCCATTCTTGGTGAGCCTACCTAAATTCGCTGGTGATGAGTAGCTTTATAGAGACGTTTCTTGTATAAGTCGCCGACCGATTTTTCGAACTTAGAGGGAACCCCGAAATTGTCCGAAAAATCAATTCCAGCCAAATTACGAAATTTCTGCGCATATTCTGCTGCGTATTGGCCACCTTCCACTTGCTTGATGTCAAGTTTAAGCTCTCGTGCAACTTCCGCTTTATATTGTTTACTTTTCACTTGTTTGTTTATCTGTTTGATGACGGTGCTTCGCTTTGTCGATGCCTTCATTGGCACAAACAGCGAAGTTGAAGTTGGCACCATTTGGCACTATTTGGAGACAACGTTTAGTCCACCAAGCCTATCAGCAAAAAACCTTCACGCTCAAAGACCACAAAAAAAAAAAATTGGGTTGTGTGTATGTCTATACAGCCTAGAACTTGGTCTGCCTCAACGGGCGACGAGTCTCCCAGCTGTAGATGAGAAATTTAGCCAGTGCAGTACAACCGCTAGCCTGGGGTCTTGAACGTGCATCACGCAGTAGTGCTACACGATTGCACGCCGGTACGATGCTCATCCAGATCAAAACAGGCAGGGGTGGGGATTGAACCCAGGATCCTGGGTTCTCAAAGACAACAAGAACGGCAAACGGCCGCTCTTCTCGCGGTCGCACCAAAAAAAAAACACGGACCACGAGAACAACTGGAAGAACCATAAGTATGGGCAGACGGCGGCCTCGTTGGCTATGGCGGAACCGGAAAACCCGACTATAGCCTCAACCCAGCTTGTTTATTGCGTGGGACGTGGTATCGAGGCTGCAGTGCAAAATCAGAACAACCAAAATGGCGGCGACTAAGCTCGCAGCGGCTGTTTTGTGGCTGTAAACTGAGGAAATCACGCAAATTATGTCAGAAATATCGAGCAATAAGCTTTATGGCATCCGAAATTTTGGTCAATGTTATACGTTAACTCTATGAGGTGAGTGACAGTTCGGCGAAAACATCAGAATAATCGAACATGTCCGAAAAATCGGTCGGCGACATATTGAGATTTTGCTATCTACACACAGACGAAACAAGTGTAGTACGTCTTTGCACTGCCACCAGATGTGGTGTTGGTGTTTGGAGGCATTGAAAAATGATTTTCCCGTCTCAAAATACGCAGTTAGAGCAATGCCATTGTAAGAGATCGGTGGAGATAAGCATGATTGATGAGTAGGTTGCATACACAGTGCCAAAGATGCTTATATTAGCGAGAAACGCTTTCAGTAGGATGATGCTCCATAGCGAGCTTGGCGCGACTGCTTCAGAACGACCTTTTCGAAGATTTGAGTGGGCCGAAATGGCAATGTCCATGGCAACTGAGGCAGATCAGCCAGTCACCTTGCATGGTTTTGTCGTCTGTATGTTAGTATATGTTTGTGTCCGGCTAGCAAGCAGGGAAGGCAATGGTGCTACTTTCACAGCAGGGTCCAGTGACTTTAGAATGCCGTAGCAAGCACTGAGACTGCTGCCAGACCCTCTGTCAGGTGTTTTGGCGACCGGCTGTTCATCGCATTCCAACAGCCCGAGGAAAACGTCAAAAAAGCGGGAACCAGGCAAAAGAGCTATAAAAGTGCCCTTGGAAGTCTCTTTGTGCTTAGTTTGTAAATATGCTTTTCTTGCTAGAAAAATATTGAATATTTTCAATGCATGGAAATTGTTGTTTATTTATAAGATTGCCAGATAGAATGTTGTATTATGTATTTGAACATATTTTGACAGGGCCTTGGAAGTTTTTGAAAACCTTTGAATTTTTGTCTTCAAAACCTACATGAACTTTCGTTCCGCTTCTGCATTAATTAGTGCCGTCCGAATTAGTGACCAGAAAAGAATTTATTGCCTTGAATTGACGACATGCTAAATACACTTTGGAACACATCTTCTTTTTATTATTATTTCTTCGTTGGACCTAAGCTGCAGCTATTGGGAAATCCCACTTTCTAAGGAGGACGAGCCAGAAATAATATTTATTACTTCTGACGGTGATCATGTAATGCCTCCACAAAATTTGCATGAACCATGGACATTTTTTCCAGGGCTTTACCTGGAATATTCTTTATGCTATGTAAGGGTACAGATAAAGACGACGAATCGGCATGACAAGTGAAGACAAAGAGAAAAGGGGTATTGTAAATTAACTTTATGTTTTTTCTAATCTACCACCTCAGTTTCATATTCCGAAACCCTAAAGAATAGCACAGCCAGCAGGATTTCAGTAAGCCGAAATCTCTGCAAAATGCGGGTGACTTGAAACTGAAACGTAAGACTGTGAAAGTCTTTGCTGCACCAAATGCCAGCTGCAAGGCGAAGAGCCCGTGGTTCTACCGCTGACAGTAAGCGCCAGCAACTTGGTTCACTATTTACTTTGCAAGTCACGCTGAAGCGTGCAACATATTTCTGGGTGTCTACCAACCTGGATAACCTGGAAGTGTTAGGAAATTTCAAGCCATCTGGAAAAGTCAGGGTTATCGTCAGAAAGTTTCCCAAGTTGGGGAAATGTGTGCGATAAGGGTAGCACAGTGACGTGCATCAAAGTGGGATCATGTGGCTTGCAGTGCCTTAACTGACCCTTGCACCTGAATAAAGTTGCTCGAGGCATCACTAGGCGGCGTAGGTCGCTACCGGATTCAGCTGATTACACGGACGAACACGGCCAAAAGAACCACCGCATCTTCTTCTTTTGTAATTGTCGGAATTGATTCTAAATGTTCAGGGAAAACCTGGAAAGGTCTGGGAATTTGAGAGCGGCAATTTGGTAGACACCCTGTATTTTTTGGCCGAGGGCAAAATCAAGGTAAAACATAAATATGCGATTTTCAAAGGTTATCAAACGAGATTAGGAGCTTGGCTGTCTTTCTCGGTAGAATGGCCAAAAAAGTGGTACGAGGTTTGAGCGCTCTCCGAGAAAGTGTTGCGAGTTGTTTTCCTCCTTCGGCAAAAACAAGGTTAAAGTTTGCGATCGAGTGATAGCCTAAAAGTACAAAGGAGGACCCCTGCTGGAATATTTTTTTGGGGAGAGGATGCTTCTACAACTTGCAGATTCAAAACTGCTGAATTCTTTACTAGTTCCTTTAGTCATACATTGGTTGACAAAGGACCTGCAAAAGCAAGTTAAAGTGAAGATCCTGAGGCGGTGGTGACACAGCACATTTCTTGGCACACTACCACTCCCGGATGCAGCCCACATTATGTAGTCTACGGAGAAGTAGATAGCCAATCAAGAACTTCAGAGAAGTTGAGGGTGGTTTGGACATATGCATCGAGCGCGATAGCTACGACTGTGTCCGTTGTGACTGGAGCGACCGCTCTGTGCCGTGTGTGCACACTCCTGCAAGAAGCGCAGCAACTCTGGCAAACATGGCGGTCGTCAGCATGGCACCCGCTTCTCTGTTGGCTTTTTCTGCGGTGCATCAACAAAGGGGGGGATGTGCTGCCACTCTCTGGCATAAGAGAAAACGGTCAGACAGTTTTCTATAGCCTCAATCTTTATTCACTTTTCTTTTTTCTAGAATATAACTTGAAAAACTGGGTGGTCTAAAAAAAAAAAGATGCAGTAAGTTGTCTTGGGCTGTTGCACACAACTTTACCGAGACTAAAACTCGCCATACGCTTTTGCTACGATTGCAGGAGACGATGTAATATTAGCAGCAATGCAGCAAGGTAGAGATACGATTTCAGGATCACAAAGACGTTGCACGCGTTCGGAAATGCTACCACTAATCACTTTTCTCGGATGATGAAAACTTGCAATAATTCGCGTGCTTCGGTCACATTTTTGAAATCAGTACGAACTAGTAGTTCCTTAAACTTGAGCACACTTATGGAGTACCGTAAAATTCCGAGCAAGCGCCCCCACCCGAGCAAGAGCCCCCCCCCAACTTCACTTCTAATTTCACATTTCCGCGCCGTTCCGGGAAAGCGCCCCCCTCCCCGCTCCGCACCCGTATTACGCACCGCGCTGACCGCGCCCAGGCAACACTGGCCTGCGAAGTTCAGTCTAAGAATTCAATCCAATCCAATCCTACTTTGCATCCCGATCAGCCTGGTCACTACGCGCCACTGTCGCTTTGTTTTGGGGATGTGAGGTCTTCTATGCGTTCTTACACAGTGGCAAAGAAAATCGAGGTCGTCCAATGGGATTGTGAAAACGAGAGACGCACACCAGGCGTACGTCTCGACACATCAAACTCGACCGGATACGGGAATGGGACAAGAATTTTGACAATTTGCTACAGTCAAACTATGCGAAAGCCGAAGTTCGACGAAAGCTAAGTAACGGCGCGCCGGTGTTCAGTGAATACGTGGACAACGCGCTCTTTTAAAGGGAAGCTGAAGAGCTTTTCGAAAAAAATGAGTTAATGGTTGATTCTGACGTGTTTGTGCCTGCTGAGTCCAAATATCACAACCGTTTGACCCAAAATAATCCCTAAACGCGAAAAAAAGCGAAGAAATCAGAAGCGATCGCCGCAGCGACACGCCATTGGCTAGTGACGCGTGACGCGCCACTACGTCATAAAAGGACCATCTCGATTCTCGCTTGCTCCGTCGCTTGCGGAAGTAGCCGGGCGCCGGGTCTTCTGCTCTTGTATATCGGGTTCGGCTTCTGATTTTTCGAAATCTTTCGGTGGATCCGAACGAGGAATGTGTCCAAACGACCCTAGACGTGACAAAGTACGCGTTCCAGCCGTTGGCAAAGTAGGAAAATGACCCCCCGTAGTAATAAACGCAGACACGAGGAACCGCTTGCGCGGGCGCCGACATAGCCGGCTTCATACCATCAGGAACGTACTGACTGCTACTTATTGTAACCTAAAACGTTGACAATAAACGGAGTGCTTTTGACGGGACGCCTCAAGCCGGATTCGCGTGACCCTCCCCAAAACGGTCGTCCGAGGACAATAATTCTGCACACATCGGCCTTCGTGCTTGCCAGCTGCTGGACGCGTAATCGTGCAGGCTGCATTGTTCTGAAGTGGTTTCAACTTTGAAGGGATAGTATAATCGGCTTCGGGCGACGGGAGAGCTTCCCCTGAGATGAGACGGGTGATAAAACAGGGTCACCGTTCTGCCACCGCCATGTCCTTGCGCACTATGCGAATAACTGCGCAGAAGGTCCATCCCTGTGATAGCGGTACCCTCCGCTGCGTTTAGTTTGTTTGCCACAAACTATTACGCCATTATAGCTTTAGAAAAATCGGAGATGTGTGCCCGGCATCTCTTAATTTGATGTCAAAATCGTGAAAGCTTCCTGGGCCTCTATATTCGCATAATTCTACCAAGATTTGTTGACTGCATCACACCACCACCAAGCATTATCACCGTCCGATCGCATTTCTATGGCACAAAGAATAATTGCATAACACAATCTTTATACGAAAAACACTGAGTAACTTGTAAAAAAAGAACTCAATTCAGAAGAGAAGGTCACATGCTTTGTATTTCCAAAAAGCTCTCCTGAAGAGAATATGAACCGTTGGAAGGAAAATTTAACAAAATTTATGTTTACGTTTAAAAAATATGTGACCTCAAATAATGTCAGCAACTGTAACAAAAAATGTTTATGCTAAAACAAGTTGCACCGTGAAAGTCGCATTATGAATTGCATGACCTCTTATTAGGGCAAGCCCTCCTCTCCCAAGTGACTGGGTAGCCAAGTAGATTAAAGGCAAAAAAAAAAAAAATCTTGGGCTACCCAAGATTGTTTTCTTTTGTTTCCCAGATTTCCCGGACCGGAGTCGGTCCGGAAAATATGGTCACTTCAACAATATAAGAAACCAACTCCTAAACACTAATATAAGGCGGTTAACACAAGAGAGCCAGTAGAAACCCGCTACTCGGCTAAATGATCGCGGCTTTTCTAGCACACTGCACAATTCTAATAACGTAATAGCTTTTTTCTAGAACAGTCGACCTACAATTCCTACCTAGTTACGTTTCCCCCTTTGCTTGTGACTTTTAATGCGCTGAATTGCCTTCTTACCTTCAAAGATGGTCGACAGAGCGTCGGGTTCAGACGAGACTTCTTCAGACCCAAACCCATACGTATATAGTTTTCATATGCGCCGTCCGAAACACGTTTCGAACAATAAACGGTGTACTGCTCAAACCCACCCACCCCTTTAAAATCTCGGTGACGAAGTGGAAAAGACGGTAAGCGGGAAGAACAACTGCGACGAGCGCTGTTCGTGAAAGCTGGCGGCTACACATGAGTGCGGCATCCTGCAACAGCACTAGTCTGTTGGTTCGGTGCCACGAGAATTCTGCAAACACGTGAACAAACAAGAGAACAATCAACACGTCATGCGATTGAGTGAATAGCATGACCGGTCAACGGATCAAAGCAAGCGCTATGCAGCGGCAGAACGACGACGGCTCGAAAAGACACTAGAGCAGCCTACGAGGAAAGCGCGGCCAGCCGCGGCGGGGTCCCCCAGTCGGTCCTTTTGTGACGCCGGCTGACGGGCTTCGTCCTCTCTCCCCTTTCCCTCTGCTTTGGAGAGGCGTGGCTTCGGCGCTACTTTGAAGGCGCTTTTCCGGTTAATCCGCGCAGAAAATGACCAAACGAATACACTATTCGTGATGGCTGAGGCCTCATTAACTAGGCTTAGGTGTTTTTATTCATATTTAAAACCGCTTCAGCTTCCCTTTAATACCTGGAGCGCGAAGGAAGTGCAGAATGAGCCATTAGCAACCAGCTTCTTTCTGAAGAGGCTGTCAAAATAGCCAACGGCATGCACTCGGGAAACATCGCGGAATGCTGCGAACTTTTTTTTTCGGCCGACTCTGGCGTGGTTTTGAAAGTGATTAACATAGCAGTGACAAATCTTTGGCCTAATGCAGCAAGGTAGAGATATGATTTCGGGATCACATAGACGTTGCACGCGTTCGAAAATGCTACCACTAATCACTTTTCTCGGATGATAAAAACTTGCAATAATTTGCGTGCTTCGGAGACATTTTCAAAATCGGTATGAACCAGTAGTTCCTTGAACTTGAGCACACTTATGGAGTATGCAAAATAAGAAATAAGGGCGACGTTTTAGACAAAACCCCGAGACTGGGGGGAAGGAAGAACAACACAACACAAAGTCTCAAACACAGCTGAAATTTATTGGACAGAATATCGTGGTTTTATAGGGTACAAGTGCCCCGAAAACCAAAAGGAAGAGGTTGAGCTTCTCCTTTCTCGAACGTACAAGAGAGGGAGGACATTGACAAATAGCACACCGGTACTGTTCTAATGCAAACAAAGGGGTGGAGGGAGGAAGATCCCTTATCCCACCTCGGTGAGGTCCTGATGCGCATCACAAAAGACAGGGCTGCATTAGGGGAAAACCCCAACAAGGACAAAGGCGAACAACCCCCGACATTCGTCATACCTGAAACAAAGGGGGCAGGGTTGAAACTTAAACCCGAACAAACAACATCCTACAAAGATATAGAGCTGACCTCCAAACAATCAAATTTGTAGAAATCTTTTCAACTTCGTGTCTAAATTAAAAGACGGCCTATATACTGCCTTCCTGTGACTAATAATAGTGAGGGCCTCCTTTACCAAACGCTTATGATCCTCTCTCTCGGTCAACACGACCATGTGGAATGCCATAGAGGTATACTATTGTTACATTCCAACACATGTTTTGACATTTCTGAATACTGGTCTTTGTTTCTAATACAATGTTTGTGTTCAGTTAAACGATCATTCAAACACCGCTTCGTTTGTTCAATATAACAACCCGCAGGCAAAAGGAATCTTGTATACTACGCCCGACACACGATCAACATCTTTTTCTCTGTGTTTTTTGGTACGTCCAGTTCTGACTGAGTTGGACGGGGTCAAACGACTTAGTTTGAAATTATTTTTGAGCACAGTGCTAATGCCATAGCGGTTGCCGGCCGAATTGAGATTATGAGAAATCCGATGGAAGAAAGGGAGAACAACATGCCTGGCAGATTTACGAACCTTTTGACATTTCTCTCTCCTGTTAACCCGGTACAACAACTGTCTGAACACATAATCCTCGGGAAAACCTGTCACGCCGAAGCGATTAAAAAGGCATTGGAGTGCAGAACCAATGGAGTGCGAACAAGATTTTTTAAGGGCACTATCTGCTAAATTCCTGACTATGCCAGCCTTGATATTTTTCGAGAGGCAACTTTTGAAAGGCAGGAGCGGTTTGACTTCCGTTTTGCCATACTGCCAAGATAAACTGGAGGGAGTTTTTAGATGGATATGTAAAACTGCAGGCAGTCATTTACCAGTCCTTCTACTGAGAATTGTAGCTCTGGCGCACTTACACAGACAAAGTTCTCTACCAACGCTGACAACGAAGAATCGGTAGTTCAAACGAGGATATCATCGACATAACGCCGTATGAGGATGACACCTGGAGAACGGCTTGGAAGGAGACCAATTAGACGCATATCCAAAAAGCTAAGGTAAATCTCCGAGAGGATCGGGGTCACGGCCGAACCAATACATATTCCTTGTTTTTGAATGAAATCATGATCATCACACTTTACCACCGTTGCCTGGAGGTACAATTCTAAAATTCTAAGGCAATCCGGTACCGAAATTCCAGACTGTAAGTGAAACCTGACAAGGTTGTTTTCCAAAAAAATCATTAACTCGGTTGAGAAGGGTTTTGGGATCAAGCGAATAATAAAGGTACTTTATATCCATCGAAAACACCAAACAAGGTCTCTTATGAAAGGGCTGCAACTCCATAACCAAATTATCTGAACAACGTAGTGACAATGGACTTGTAACTTCCAAGACCGACAAAGCACTCTAAAGGAAAGAAGAGACCGATTTTTGCCTGGTGCCATTTTTGTTGACCACTACCCGGAGGGGAAGGTCCACCTTGTGGTCTTTTAGGAACAACTTAATCCCAAACTTGTCACTGGAAGTTCTGTTTAATTTAGATACCTGCGACAGAAATTCGCAGTCCTTCAACATGCCGACTATTTCTTTTATCATTTTAAAGGTTTCCGTTGAATCACTTGAACACACCCATGACGGCTACATCAGACTTCTCAAACTCCTTCATCGGCAACAGAGCTAATTTTCCTGATTTGTCAGTTTCGAGAAGCGTGGCAAGTGTGGTGGCATGCTCAAGTTACCACTTGTGCATCAAGCACAAGACTAGAGGGGTGAAAATAGACATGCACGGTTTTTTCGCTTCATACTCTCCATGTTTTCGCACTGCCAGCCTTCCGCCTTAAGCGCACTAGCAAGCATACTTCCTGCTCGCTCCAAGTCTTTCTAAAATGACGGCGTCCTTTCACACGACACGCAGGAGCCTGCCCGGCGGACAGCCAAGCAGCCACGCGCTGCTGCCAAGAAAGCTGCAGCCAAGCGCCAGAAAAAGCAGGAGGAAGAGGAAGAAGAGGAGGAAGAGGAGGCCCAGGAGGAGCACGAGGAGGCAAAGGACAAAAAGCCAGTTAAGGAGTCCAAGGAACATGCGACCGAGTCCAAAGCCAACGACACCCAGGCCGAAGACAAGAAGGAGCAGCTGAACAACAAAGAAGACGCCGCTGCAGACAAGACGCCCAAGGCCGAGAAGGCCGCTTCGGAGAGCGCCGACGAGAAGCCTGCCGGCGACAAGGCCAGTGGAGGAGACCTCAAGCCCTCGGCCTCCAGTAATCCGCCGGTTACGGCATCACCCGTGCCGGCTGCGTCCGCTCCACCTTCGTCCGCACCGGCCTCATCCGCACCGGCTTCGTCCCCACCGGCTTCGTCCGCACCGGCTTCATCTGCACCGGCTTCGTCGGCGCCGGCTGCATCCGCGACGGCGTCGTCAACGCCTGCGCCGCCGCCGGAAGAAGTTGCCGCCTAGGAGACTCTGGTCGCTCGCGTTGCGAGGCGGGGGGGAAGGCCACCGTGCTGAATTCTGTCCCCTCCCGCCTAACTGAGGCAGCAAGCACCCTGCCACACTCTCGTTCTCCTTTCGGTTTAGTGTGTCGTCGTCATCTGCCGCATACGTTGGGTTTTTCATTGCATTTCTTTCTTACGTCGTTTCGTAGCGAGCACTGCGTTGCGCGAGCGTCTTTTTCTTAGTGATGGTGGCTTGCTGTCGGAAAGTTCTTTTTGCTTTGCAGATTTCTTGAAACCTGAATGTCGCCGTCGTTTTCTTTTCTGTCGAGGCTGTGCGAGGATTAAAGGGCAATGAATGTCGTCGGAGATTGTGCTTTGTGTTGTAGACTTTTTTCGCTGTCGGGGGAGACATGTTTGGCGTGCCTAAGAGTGCATTTTAGTTTTAATAACTTTTGAGTCGGGCTGCGAATGGGATCGATGCACAAGTTGTATCTTCCCTGCAGAGTTGTATTTATAGACTGCCCAACGTTGTTTGGGAACTGCAGAGGGGATGGATGGTGCTGAAGCATTTCCTTCTGAAGAGAAATACTTCCCTGTGCCAAGACACCTTGCCTGACTGTTATACTTAGTGCCCCCCTCACCCTCCCCCCTTTTTGATGTAAGATTGACCGCTACGCAAATGCCATAATCATTCATTGTTTTCAAGCATAGCTCGACAGAGCAAAGACCTCTCCCCAAATTCATGCCTTGTTTGCCGCCGCAGTGCTCCTTTTTCACGCTTTCCTCTTCCCCTTACCGAGCGGTCGGAATTCATATTTCTTTATTTGTGGATTGACAGCTGCTTTTCTAAAGATGCTCTTGTTGGTACGGGCACCCCTCGTTATTCTGTGAATGACCATTGGATGCTAAACTCGGTGGGACATAATTGAATATTGAGGAAATTTGATCGGTTTGACAGTTACCACTCAGAACCATCAATTTGAAGAAAAGCGTTTAGGGGATCTAAATTTTAAACACGCTTGTTTCGTCGAATAAGTGTTGGGTTCTGTTTGCATTATCCTGAGTACTATGCACTGTACATATGCATTGTGCCCCTTCTAACACCATTTTTGTACTCCCCTAGTCTCTAGGCAGAGTGGTACTTGTAGTCTCTTTTATTGAAACTTCCATTTCACCGATGGTCTCACGTTGGGCCGAGAAACTCGAAGATGAATTTTGTGCGCGTGCAGTCAGCTCTTTGGAGTGTGGCCTTTTTCACAGTCGACCGGTTCTCCGGTACGAGAGGTTCTCCTACATTTTATGTTTTAACGGTTCCTTGCGGTTAAGTTAAGCTGCTCCGATTCAGAAAGCTTGTTTCTTCAGCGTGTGGTTTCTGTCAAAGCTTGGGCGTGAGCCTTACCTGGGTATCCTTCAGAAGGAAGGATATCCATAAAGAATAAGCTGACATTAATTTAGAATACATGCCTTTGTGTCTTTAGTACCCTCGGTTATTCAGATCTCTTCAGAATCTGTTTGGGATTAGGATATGAAAGTTCCGAGGTTGGCGGAACTGGAAGATGCTGTTTTCAAGATACATATTTTTGCATTGCCTTAACATCGATCCTCGGCAGGCAGGCAGGACCTTGAGGGCACCTGTTTTCCTGGGCATTTTACTTCTTTTTTATTGTCATAGTAATGTCCCCTTTTTGTAGTCGACTTCACCTTTGCTTTTCTCACTTCATGACAATGCAAGTGTAAATCCACAATAAAGCAGTTTACATCATCCAATGTCTGCCGCGTTTACTTTGCATTCAATGGAATCGTGGGGATTGACTTCGCTCCCCATGAGGGTCGAGTGCAGTCCTAGCAGATTCTGTATTAGGCGTGCCACTTTCGGCAAGGAATTTAACATTCTGAACAAAAGATTTGTAGTGTTAGTTAGATCTATCGGTCAAATCACCTTATGAAGGATTGAAGTCTCTTTTCAGAGTGTCTCCGTTTTCCTTTTCTCTATTTCATGCAAAGTCATGGACAACACACAGACTTGCAGACAGGTTGGGGTGCATAGTCTGAACATGAGGGCGACTCGTAATTTACGTGTTGACATGCAATCCGGGCGAAGATATGGTTGGTGCAAGCGTTTACCAATCCTGCCTTCCTCGTCCGTCCAAAGGCACTCCTTCAGATGACACGGAATCTGGATTACCCCCGTTAGAATGCAATTGTGCATTAAAATGGTAAAAATGTTACAAGATTTCAAACATGGTTTGAAATCGGCACTGGTCACGTTCGCAAAACTACGGTTTCACCTATGGAATGTTCTGACGACGGAGGAAGAGGCATGCTGTCCATGCAGTGGCACGAAATGTGACGCGAACGTGCACGACTAGTTAGGCCACGAAGCCACCGGACTTCACTCGCTTGGGATACGATTTGCGGTTTTGCTAGCCTTTTGCTGCGGTTTTCCAGCGTGCTGTAGACACGATTTCTACTCGTTCGTCGTCATTCGCCGAAGAAGTTTTTTAAGACTCTGTGTATTGTTGAGACTTGCCATTGTGAACACGTGGAAAATTTTACGAAAGCGCAGTGTCGAAAGCAAGGGTCTAGGGCGTGTTCAAAGCTTCCTTGGCATGCCGAAATGCCGTGTCTCTGTGCCTTCGCGCGCTTGGATACCGACCAAGAATCGACGCCGTGTGAATGTGTTTAGCGAGTGCAATGTGCGTGAAGCCGTATGTGCCTCTGAATCAGCGTCTTACGTTACTTTGACGTCTGTATACTTGCAGCCCTCGCGGTTTAGGAACTAGCTTATTCCAGCGTCCACTAGCGACGGAAGATGGGGGGAAGGTACGTCTTTTTTTCGTCCTTAGACGATTTACACAATACCGTGCACAACAGCTCCTCATCACTGATCAGTGCTGGCTCAGTATCAACCTACTTAATTGCACTTGACGTTTGAGCGCGGCTCGCCTAAAGCGCAGACCGCATGGCGCGTTTTTCTACACGCGAAAACGCGACGCGTTATGAACGCTCGCGCGGAAGCTGACGCGGGGGCACCCGCATGCAGATAAAGCCAAGCACCGCCGGCCGCGCGTTATGAGCGTTGCCAGATAACAAAATTTTCAACACGCGATGTAAATGTTGACGCAAAAACTACAAAATGAGAATTAAATGAACAAATAAGTAAGTAAAACGGGTTTGTGTGTCAAAAGAAACACCTTTTCAATTTTTATATGGACAATAAAAATGCTTTTGAACACTTTGAAATGTGCTGAATACGAAACAGCGTACTGTGCAGGATCACGTGATAGTTCGACCGACCCTCATTGGGCGAGAGCCGCTTCGACGCCTCGGCGCGCGCGTCTTGTTCTGGTTCGGCTAGAAACCAACGCTCCCGCGAAAACACGCGCCTGCGCGCAGGAAATGACGTCAGTTTGACGCCGACGCGCCTGAATCGCGAGCAAAAACGCGCCATGCGGTCTGCGCTTAATTGTAATTGGTCAACAGATTGCAACGACCATATCGGCCGCGCTTCAAAGATTTTCATTCTCGCCGTCTTGTACATTTGCTTTCGAAAACCCTCCTTGCTCCACAGCGTTTCCCTATTCGTGCTCCCACGTAATCCATTAGAGTAGATTTGGAACATAGCCATGGTTAATAGTACATAAGAACACGTACAGATCTCCCCCCTTTTATTGATAGCAACTCACCGGAACAGCTGGGCGATCCAGAACTCCGTGGCCGATATATATATACCGGGTGTTCATTTTTAATTCGAACAGATTTATTACAAAAAATCCGTAAAAGATGCACTAGTACGGTTTGTTCAAGTGAGTTATACGGCCAGGGGGACATATTATAGGGGGCTAATCGTAACAATCAGTCGACTAATTAATTAAAATTCGTTAATTAACTTTTTAATTAATGAAAATAGACATATGGTTCCAATTAGAAATGTGCTCAGCGTCGTCGAAAACCCCTAAATCAGTCATTTTCAGAAAGACTTTGAGCGCGTGAGAAGCGTAGTAGTGAACTGAAGTTACCGCTCGTGGAGCAGGTGCAAAGCTAGAGGTTGCGATAAGGCGCCCGTGCGATTTTTCCGTCTCTTATCTAGCCCTCGCCTTGTACTATCGCGGACAATATGAGCTGAAACAGCGCTCCGGCCGGCGCACGGTACTACCTGCGCCGCCTGTCGCCTTGCTCCGCACACACGGCGCACCCTGAGGCCGAGATAAATTATCACTTGCGCTCGCCGCTCCACTGTGCTCTTCCTGCCGTCTGAAAGCAAGACGGCGGGTGCGACAGCGGGCGTGTGTGTGGTAGGGCGGGAGGGAGAGGGGGGGAGGGGGAAGATTACACTTATTGTTCCTTCTTTGCTATTGATTTACTTCAGTCTATCGTGTAGAATCACATAGAAAAAACTCTGATTGATGAAGAAAAAAATGTTGAAGTATCTTAAATTGCAGCTGCGATTATCGGTTTTTTGAAAGTCACATCAAAAGACGTTGTAGGCCTTTTTTTTTTTTTTGATGAAGTGCATGCTCAAAGTAGGGTATCGTAATATATAGGTCAAAATTTGTATGGGATTTAGTCCTGCTCCAAGATATTTACTTTTTAATTTTATTTTTTTATTGAGCACAGCTGCGTAAAAAAGAAACAACGGTAACCATACACGCTACTACAGAGGTTTTGTAACCTTGATTATTATGAAAAGGTTCAAAAGTAATATTTCTTTGTTTCTGGGCCCACGTGTTTATTTCAAACAAAACAAGTGCTGACAAGACATCAGTGTTTTATTTACAAATGCCCAGTCTTGATAAAGTGCAACAGCCTTGCCAGGAGAAAAGCTTGAAAGTTCATCGAAGGAATATTCGCAGAGGACAATGTCAGACAAAAGATTAATAGTCGGCGTGGAAGTTCAACTGCAGTATACAAGAAGATCGAGATCAAGGATGCACCACTCAAAGGTATCCACTGGTTAACGGCGCCAAACAGTGTGTCGAAATTGTAGCAGCAAGCTTTGTTCCAATCAGCAGAAGTCCGGTTCATGGGGTCCTGAGGCGCACTAAAGCTTACGATGGAAGGTAATACCGCGTCCACGGCTGTCTGGTAAGGATTCATAAAGCGCGGCCAAGAAGCCGGGCTCCGGCCCGAAGCATCAGAATTCATCTCTTAAAGCTTCCCACAATTCGTCGGCAGTGGCGTGGGGGAGGGGACGCCGTGACATGGCTATCTTGATGCGCCTCCAAACGTGTTCGATGATATTCAGATCGGCTCCTTTTGGGGGGCCAAGGCAGCTCCGTCAGGCAGCGCTCCTCGAGGACATACGAGCGTGACGACGTATTTTCTACTTTGGCGTTTTCTTGAAATGCACTAAAATTCATGATAGCTGAAAACGTGAACATTGGACTGCACGGCACAGGCATCGTGATGCTGGTTCCGCCGACCAATATTTTCGCTAGCAGACGGCCGGAAGAGCGCAGCGGCGCAGTGAGCGCAAGTGAGAACTTATCTCGGCCTCAGGGTGCGCCGTGTTTGCGGAGCGATGCGTCAGGCGGCGCAGGTAGTACCGTGCACACGCCGGAGCGCTGTTTCAGCTCATATTGTCCGCGATAGTACCTGCTCCACGAGTGGTAACTTTAGTGCACTACTACGCTTCTCACGCGCTCAAAGTCTTTCTGAAAATGACTGAATTAGGGGTTTTCGGTGACGCTGAGCAAGTTTCTAATTGGAACCATATGTCTATTTTCATTAATTAAAAAGTTAATTAACGAATTTTAATTAATTAGCCGACTGATTGTTACGATTAGCCCCCTATAATATGTCCCCCTGGCCGTATAACTCACTTGAACAAACCGTACTAGTGCATCTTTTACGGATTTTTTTGTAATAAATCTGTTCGAATTAAAAATGAACACCCGGTATATATACACCTTTCCGAAAAAACGCTCCTAGGCCGTCGCCATGTTGCTGATGCTGATGCGGCTGGCTTGGACTGTGAAGACCCGCTCATCGCGGTTCTCTACCAACGTTTTTGCGGTTTTGCATTCGACGTTTTCAGGCGCCTCTTGGAAGTTTCCACTTAATTTTTTTAATGCGTTCTGCGTACCCTTTCTGTGTTATCTTCCATTGTGAGAAATAAGCCTGGTACGTGCCTGCCATTCAAGCTTTTCTACTCGACATTCACGGGAAACGAAGGAGATGAAGGACGTCGAACGGCCCTCGACGCGATTTTGCGAACATTGCTCTCCCCCTTCCCAGAGATAATCCGCTTAGAATCCTCAGTCATCTCCAAAAATAGTCGTCCGGGTTGGTGTGGGAAACAGGTCAGTCGCGTTCGTTCCTTTGCCTTGGTGTTGTGAAAAAAGGAAGCTCTCCCCAAAACGTGCCCCAAAACGAAGTCATCTTGGATTCATTCCTATCGTCAAGATGTGACTGTCGTCGACTGTGACTGTGCTATTTGAGATCTTTCTCAAATAAATTCTTTTTAGATTACGCTGCATCGTGTGGTACGTACAATATATTGTTCGAATGTTAACACTTGCTAAATTGTATGTCCGTGTCCTGTCCATCGGTAAACACGTTATTTGTGAGCGTGAAGAATGCATGCCTTTCGGCTATCTTCTGTTGTAAAGTATTTTCAACAGCTAAGCGCTTTGTCGTTTGAGATGCGGCGAATCGTGCGGTGCCGTCAAAACTTATCATAAAAAAACAACTAGAACTATACATTCCAGTCGCATTCGTTCTGTCGCGCGTGTACCCAACAAAAATAGTTTATAAGTGTTTTATTGCTTTTTTCTTCAAATGTTCAAATGTGGTACAATGCTTTCTTAATGACCTCGGAAAAATACATGCACCATGAAACACACAATACAGCGGGAAAAGACGAGAATTTAGCCGCCAGCAGTGTTTGAAACTGCGCCTACGCAGGTTGCGCCTATCGAAATCACAGTCCACTCGGTTAGGGTTAACAGGGACGCCGGTGAGAGTCTAGCCTCAAACCCAGTGAATGGGCTCAAAAGCGGTTTGCTGCCCCTGGGGTCGAGTGTTTCTTGGAAAGGTGTATATGATCTAAAGGCATCTACGCGCGACACACGTTCAGAACTTTGGTGCGGCGTCAATTCTTGACCGGTATCCAAGCCTGCGAAGGCACAAAGATGCATCACTCGGCGTGCCAAGGAAGCTTTGATCACGCCGCGAGACAGGCGACGCTTGTTTTCGACGAGTTGTACCTTTTGATACGGCTTCACGCACATTGCACTCGCAAAACACATCCACACGGCGTCGATTCTTGGTCGGTATCCAAGCGCGCGAAGGCACAGAGACACGGCATTTCGGCATGCCAAGGAAGCTTTGAACACGCCGCCAGACCCTTGCTTTCGACGAGTTGTGCCTTTTTCCTGCGACACTGCGCTTTCGTAAAATTTTCCACGTGTTCACAACGGCAAGTCGCAACAATACACAGAGTCTTAAAAAACTTCTTCGGCGAATGACGACGAACGAGTAGAAAACGTGTCTACAGCACGCTGGAAAACCGCAGCAAAACGCTGGCAAAACCGCAAATCGTATCCCAGCGAGGTTGCGTCCGGTGGCTTCACTTGTGGGAGCGGGAAGCGCGATCCAGCAATTGTCACTGAGATCAGTGAGTTAGGCGGACAGATATGGCTTTTCAGCTGCATTCGGGCAGCCGGATATGCCTTTTCAGCTGCATCCGGGCAGACAAGTTGAACCTCGATTTTACGAAACCCGATTTTACAAATTCCCGATTTAACAAACGAATTCCCCGCGCAGCCTATGCCTGAAAAATGGCTTTCTCGATTTTTACGAAGTTCCCGATTTAACTAAATAATTTGCGTGTCCTGGTGACTTGTTAAATTAAGGTTTAACTGTATAACTTTTCAGCTGCATTTGGGCAGACGGGTATGGCTTCTGAGCTGCATCCGGGCTGACGGTATGACTTTTTGGTTGCATCCGGGCAGAGGAATGTGATTTTTCAGCTGTATGTATCTGGGCAGACGGATATGGCTTTTCTGCTGGATATAATTTTTCAGCTGCATTTGGGCAGACTGTATCACTTCAGCCCCATCTGGTCTATGAAAGTTTTCGAGTGCACATTTATCACAAGATTTTGAGGTGCCCGCGTTCGTCTTTGGGACGTGGGCCACGGTGACGAGGCGGACTTCAATGACGTGGGCCGCGGTGACGAGGCGGACTTATAAACAAAAATATTGAAGTTACCAAATGCCAGTTAAATAATAACTAGGTTACTGAATGCCCAAGTCTGATTAATCGGTAGGTTCATTTGCAGCATTTATGCCATTAAGGTAAAAACTTAACCTGTTAATGCATAAATTGACGGCTAAATAACCGATTGTTCTATTTAAAGTATACCCTTAGAGGCTTGTGACTGGCATCATATTTGTTGCTGTCGAAATCGGCATCAAGAATTTGATCACTGGCGAGTCGTCTGCTCATCTGGGATGCCATCATTTGTTTTCAATATACAGCCAAAAAGATTTTACGAACTTTTATTCTAATTGTCTAAATCGTTTGTTCGTATCTTTTTCTTTTAAATATGCAAATCGGCCGCGCATAAATGTAATTTCGGTTTTTTAGGATGCTTAGAGATTGTAGATTGAGTTAGGATCAAAAAACGAAGATCTCAAAAAGCACTTTAGTGCGCCTCTAAGCTATAATTGTTATGCGATTCACAGTTATACAAAAAGGAAATACAACTAAAGATGGCTTTCATCTTGTCCCATTTAAAAAGTGGTGTGTTGTCAGTTATACCAGTTGTTCCCTATTGAGAGCGTCCAATAAGGAATTGTTTATTGGCAAGATGAGAAAAGTAGGTTGGGGCATGACATCACTGCCGTCCCTTGGCTTCACCAATTTCTCCCGTGTCGCTCGCATCTTTCTCATCCTCCTCGCCAAGCCTTCTTGTCCATAAGGACCCCACGTGCTACTTGCGTGGTGCATGACTGTGACACCAAGTTCTACCGTGGTTCTGCTCATGACCGCGGCAGCTGACTGTGCCTGCTGCATTTTATTTGGTCGCGTTGTCAACAATAAATTCAAGGAATTGTTTTACAGCGAAGCTGTATATTGCTGCTTGGTCGGATTTTTTTTCGTGTCGGCGTCCTCGCGGAAAAATATCTTCAGCGATTGAAGCGAAAAGTGCACAGCACTGGGGCTCTGGAGTCTGAACTCGTCAAACACAAAGTTGGGGCGGAAGTTCACGGAGCGCACCGATTGGACTATCACGACGACGACTTCGCGCTTTTGTTGCCGGCGTCCAATCGGCGTACTTCGCGAACTTTGGTCTCCAACTTTGTGTTTGACGAGTTTAGGGCCCCTGCATTCGTTTCAATAATGAACAAGCACAAAGCAAGCATTCGAACCACATAATTGATGATAAGGCGCTCCTGCTAACAATGCGAAGCACGTAGCGCTCACCGCATACGTTTTCCAGTAAAGATTACTCATGCACAAGCTGCCGCGGCGACGGCAGCTTGCGGCGTGGGGAGAGGCAGCCTCCGGGTGCTGCCATCTTGCTCGCTTGGGGTGCGCTTGTGCGCGACCATAATCCGATTACGGCGCCTTGCTAAGGCGTCGTAATAGGATTAGCTTGGTGCCCCAGCAGCAAGATGGTGGCACCCAGAGACCATACTTGCAAACGGACACCCCAGCCAATCCCGTTCTGTGGACGCACCCCGTCATACGCTTTCCATGCATCGCTGTGCCCCCTCTCTAAGGTCACGTGACACTTGCACGTCCTTGGATTGGCTCCTCTGCTCTCTGCTGCCATACGGAAAAGTTAATATATTCCTGCTCCTCTGCCATACGGAAAAGTTAAGATATTTTCATTCAGTGATATGGGATTTAATCAGCTCGCGGTCTTGCGTGAAGTTGATTTGTCGACCCCATAATGTAATTCGATCGAAATTACATTAATTTTGCCATGTGGACGGGGTATAATGCAAGAATTCAGTGACTGCACGCAATAACATCGCTTACATGATCGGAAGTAACACTTGTCTTGCCGTGTCCGTGTTGACTACGTCTACCTGATTTTTAACTGATTTGTTTTGCTGTGTCCAATCGCTGCGTGTCTCACCATTTTTTCGAAATATTTCTGTATAAAATATGCATTCCTACAACAATAATTGCGTGACTCAATGTTTTCGACTTAAAACAATCACATTTTTCTATAGACGTCTTGTACGCATACCTCGTGCCATTTCGGGTGTAATGTTTTGTTCGTGTAATTAAATAGTTTTGAGACCCGTTGCTATGTTGAGCTTTCATTTTAGCTAATAAGACACGCGTATGTGACGAAAATCACGTTACGATGGTCGATCCACGCGCGCTGCCTTCGCTTCGATGCGCGCCCCCGATGGCCTTCCTTTGCGACGTCACGAGAAGAGCGCTACGGCCTTCTTCTCTTGGAGGTGTTGGACCAAGGCGGACGCAAAGCGGGGAGGCGGCGGGACCTGCACGACGTCGTTCTCTTTGCTGCGGCGATCACAAAATTTCAGATGGCACACCTCGACAACCCCTTCGTGTGCTCGTGCGACGTGTGCGAACGGCTGTGGTTTCTGCGAGACCTGTTGCCCTCGCAATCCAAGCACATGTCTGTTCTGATCCTAGAGTTGTCCAGCCAAGACGTGTGCAGTTTCAAAGTCTGCGCAACATGCAATTCTGCCTTGTGGCGAACCTGTCTATAAGCAAATATCCTAAAACTTATCTTTCAACAATGTCAATCACAGCATGCTTTGTGTGGTCGTTTGAATTTTTTTATAGACCTTTTCAGCCTCCGTCGCATGGGCGCTGCCATCTTGGAATCACGTGACGCGGCCGCCATAAAGGCTGAACTCCATGGAGCGAATTATGCGACGAATAACTGGCGAACGTCGCCCGACGGCACGCTCGCTTTGCGCGCGACGTAGCAGCCACAATGGTGATCCCACGCGCAGAGCAAAAGCCGCCGGGCAAAATGCGTCGATTTTTCGCAGCATATTCGTCCCATGGAGTTCAGAGGTTGGGAGGAATGATTTTAAATTGGGACTTTACTAATCGCATATCGTTTAGTTGGCCAAAAGAAAGAGGCTAGAAAGTCAAAAGCCAGCTTTTCGGTACGAACATTTGAAAATATAGCGGACTATTTTGTACCTTCTTGCCTTCAAAAGCTCTCCGCCTTTTCACTATGATACATCCGCGGTTCCAAAAGCGCGTCACCGGCGCCAAACTGACGTCAGCAGAGCCCAGCTCACGCATTGGACACGAGAACTGCGTCACTCGGACGTATGCGCTCCTCAACAATCAATCCGTCGACGAATATTTGGATTCGCGTTCGTGGCCCATGAGTGCCCTGACGGAACTTATCGTCACTGGGGAATGACAAGTTCTATGGTGTGTATAAAAAGCACGGTGGAAGCTAAGAGTCATCGCACCGGTGCCGAAGGAATGTCACGACCACGTGATTTCACAATTCGCATTTGAGTTGAGGATTAAAGCTAAGGAGGAAGAAGTAGGAAAATCGTTTCATGACCCCTTTAAGGTGGCTTCAACTCGTCGCTCCACTCTCCCCTCCGGGACTTGGCGAAGGCGGTGCATTCGCGTTTTTCGTCGCGCTTCACCGCGTTTCTCGCCTTATTGTAGATTGCCACCTGATGTTTACATTTACACCTTAATTGCATGTCATCATTATGCGCGCGACGACATGTGCAGTTAATTTTGTAACGGATTTTGACTATTTTCACCGTCGGCGTACCGGATACGCGTGAGGAGGGAGGAGATACAGGAATCAGCGTCAGACCTGGCGCATATTGAGCCCAATTATTTATGAGAACTGAAGTTTACACAGTGATAGTGGCGGAACATTTGAAATAAGTATAGTGCAATGTATATGTATAACCGCGCATTTAGAATCTTAAAGAATGTGACCAAAATACTACTCAGCATATGAAGCTACGTGTGTTTCCTGAAAGCCTCCGGCCTTGCCTTCATAACAAATTTAAAATAGATGTTTTGGTTATATAGAACATATAAGATATACATGTGACGAACGTTTAACTCACATTTCATCTGATGCTTGGGATAATGGTAACGTCCACATCGGGCGATTTGTTTGTTCACGACATTACACCTAAATCCGTTAGACGGTCTTAAATCGTTTTTTCAATAGAAACGTTTGCTTGATTGTTTATTTATGAATTTAGAGAAACTGTACACTATGCTCGGTCACATATCTGCCGTCATTAAAGGGTGTTAACATTTTTATACAAAATTTACTTAATTTTATTTATTTTAAACACAAAGACTCCTGTGAAATAATCTGTCACAGGCAGCTTGAGAGTGCCCAGGGCTCGCATTATGTGAGGCCGAAAAGAAGCCATCTAGGATATAGAAATCACCCAAGTTTAGGGTTGTTGATTTTAAATCGCATCAGTTTGCATGGAGATCTGTCATGAAGGTTCATGAAGTCGTGCCTAGCATATTCGACTTCAACGAAACTTACGAGAGATCACTTCTCTCGCACCGTTAATTTTATTTGGCAAAGTTTATACAAAGACAAAATTTTAGATTTCAATTGATGGGCCTCACTTATCTCATGTGCCAAGCACGTCGTAATCAAATGTCAGTAAAATAAATAGTTCATTTTCTAACGCCAACGTTGTGAAATGCTGTTAATAAGTACTTTAGCAAGATCCATGGCTAAAGGAATTTCCCACCCGACCTAGGACGCGGACTATCAAAATATATCTCGAGTACTTAATTTTTTTAAAGAAAACAGCCCGAGACAATATCGCTTATTTCTTAGAATATCTGCGTATTATAGGAGACGTTTCGAGTTTCTAAAGTTCACAGAAATTCGGTGTCCGCGAAAATCAGTCAGTGAACTTGCGACTTCATGTGTCTTTCGCGATCTAGGAGGTTTTTAGTCAGGTTGTGGACCTGCATTTACATCTACTCATTAGTGTCTTCATTAGTTTATTTTTTGGAAACTAGGGTCAGTGGGTCAGGCCGTAGACGATGGGAATCCTCCTTGTGCATCATAGTCTTTTCGCCGCCGAACCTGACCAAAATTAAAGGGGCACTGACACATCAAAATCATATTTTTTTTTTATTATCCGAAACGATTGAAAACGATGCCGGGACATTACCCTCAAAATTCGAAACTTGGGAATTCAGTATTTGTGAATTAAAAAAATAATTTCCAAATGCCGAATTTGAAGTTCCCGCGCGATCCGCGCCAGTGCAGTGAGTCAAATTTTGCGGTCCCCTGCGACTCGACTTTCTTTTGGACCTCCGCTCCACGCTATGAAGCAAAGCGCCGTTGCCACCGCGACCCGAAGCGAGGAGGAGGTGAGCAGGCGGGATAGAAGGGAGCCGGCGCGGGAAAAAACCTGGTTTCTTCCCCGACTCGCCGATCTGCTCGAACGCCGCCAAGTTTTCGAGGGAGGATAGAAATCCAGGAAGCTTCTAAATTTCCTGATTTTTGACGTCACCGATCAAAAGAAGGGAGGAGGCGAGAAGCGGGAGAATCAAACGCCAAAAATAAAAAGGCGCGCGCGCGCGCGGGGAAATTTTTTTTCGCGATGCGGTTTTTTTTTTTGCGTGTCTATGACTACAACTTGCATCGTTTTAGACAATAAAAAACAATACGACCTTCGGGGTGTCAGTGCCCCTTTAACGACGAACATGACCAGATGCATCGTAAAGCGTTCGTAAAAAAGTCCGCGAATATGACTCGAAACCACCTCGTGGTTCTCGAATTGACTCAGTACCACAGTTTTATTAGTTGTGCGCTATAAGTTATAACGGGCACATTTGTAGGTCGAAATTAGGCGAGAATGACATAACACACCAACACAGCCGAGAGCGCGCTGAAACCGAAACCAACCAAATTGAAGCCACTCAATGTATGTATGTATGTATATTTGCAGCGCAATCTCTTTGCAACGAGAGTCTATGGTATAGACGCGCCAAAAACTAAAACAAAACAATAAACCACTAGCGTCACCGATGAGTCTTCCACCATGTCTCGAGTCGGCCGCTTAGAGCAGGCTATATGGTTGTGTTCCTCAGTAAAACCTAGTGCTTGCTCGATACGGGATCCCACGATAGGCGCTGGAAGTAGTGCCTTGCACGCGATGAGCAGGTGTTCGATTGCTTTCTTCGCACGCTCCACAGACGCTGCACATCGTGTCCGTCACGTTGCAGTCGTACTTCTGTCGGTACGGCCTGGTACGTAAAGCACCACTACGGGCCTCCATAAGAAGTCGACTGCCTAGCGTGTTTCTACAGAAAGTCAGGGGCGCGATCTCGGTTTTGAAGGTCGCGTAAAGATGCATGGTAGAATGTTGCTGCATCCCTAACATCCAACGGTCCTTCTCAATAGTCTTCACTTGCTCCCGCACTGCGCTCATCCATTCCTTTTCGGTTTGGGGTTCGGTGACCAAAGAAAAAATCCCAAACTTTGTGCCAAGACGAGTAACTCGTTTTCTCCACTTCGAGTTGACATTTTTTAGGTGAATGTAGATGAAGAGACGCCTAGCCCAGCGGTCTCCATCCATGTACCTGAGACGCGTGTAATATTTCAGCTTGCTTCGGGCCTCTCGTGCCTCAAATGAAGACCAGCCTAGGTCGCCTTCCACAAGCTCATTCGCTACCTGTCCGTGGCACCCCTGTGCCTGACGTCCGACCGCCCTTTGGCGCCGTTCAAGGTATTCGCGGACCTCGCTGGGAACTCAGGTGACGGCGTTTCCGAATGTCAGACCTGGCACAGCAACAGCCTTCCAAAGCTCTCGGGTGACAGCATAACACTCGTAGCTCCAGAGGCTCCGTCTTCGCATTACGTTACTCTTTCGCACTGAAGATGTCTTGAGGCCCTGATGGTATTCGGCCAGGTACTCCTCCGTAGTCGACAGCAGTCACCCCGAGGTATCTGTAGTTGGCTTGCACAGGAATTGCTGTACCCTGCAGAATGAGTGATCCCAGGCTACCTTCTTCGCCAGAAAAAATAACTGTGGCTGACTTGTCGGTATTGAAGCGTAGCCGGAGTTGGTTTGCTTCTGTCTCACATACGTCCAGCAATCGCCTCATGTCCTCCACACTGTCCGCCATCAGCACTAGAACGTCAGCATAGGCAAGTCCGGGTAATCGCCATGGCACCACATTGCCATGTTGACGGTGCACCAGGGAGAAACCGATGCCAGTGTCTTGAAGTGCCTTTTCCATGCGAGATGCATACAGCATATAAAGCGTTGGCGACAATGGACAGCCCTGCCTTAATCCCTTTCCAACTTCAACTTCGCTTGATTTCACGCCATTGAAGGATGCTGTTACACGATTGCCATCATATAATTGTTGGATTAGACTCACCCATGCTCCAGGCATGTTCAGATGTCGTAGCCTGTCGAGCAGCATGTAATGAGGGACACAGTCGTAGGCTTTGGCAATATCCAAGAAACAGCATACTAGTGTTCGCTTCTCCGCTTGTGCAATTTCTATGCATTGGGTCAAAACAAACAGATTGTCATCCAGCTGACGGCAACTCGAAAGCCGTTCTGCAGCTCTGTAAGCACGCCGGCTTCTTCAGCCCATTGTGCGATGCGCCAGTTGATGATAGTCGCGAACAATCTGTAGGCCACTGCCTTGACGGTAAGTGGACGATAATCACGCAGAAGCTGCTTGTTGCCTCCATTCTTTGGAATAAATGTAACTCGACCGTGCTTCCAGTCACTGGGAACATGGTCATCTCCGCAGCATATACGACTGAAGAGGTGCACCAATTGCTCCCGTGCGTCACGGCCTAGGCCTTTCAGTACTTTGGCCGATATTCCATCCAGGCCCGGTGCAGTGCTGCCAGCGGTCAACCAGTACTCTTCCGACTACTGTTTGGCTGTCATTTGTTGATGTAGGCAGCGAACTATCCTTGACGTATGGACTCCTGGTTGGCATGTTGTCCGGCTCGTTGCCTTCCTGTGTCATGCCGAACAAAATGTGGAGGTGTTGATCCAAGAGCTTCTTCATATTTTGTACCTCACCTTTGTTTTCGGCATCTATCAGGTGGGGAGTACTGTCTTTTCCGTCCAGAGTGCCAATATATCGCCAAATCTTCTCTCCAGCCTTTCTTCCACCTTTCCTGATATCTGCCATCTTTTTGCAGTCATGAGCTTGCCTTTTCCCTTCGACAATATCGTGGGTTTTCGCCTTGAGTGCCTTGTACTCCTCCCACAGTCGCAGTGTTTCTGGTGCTTTTCCAAGCGTCCTTAGCGCCCGGCGATGTTCGCGGTTAACGTCCTGCCTACGTTGAATGGCCCTCCGGATTTCAGCGTCCCACCACGGGACAAGCCGCCTTTTCCCTGGTGTGCCTCTCACTACCGAATGTGTAGCGATAGCCTGCTTGAGCTCACCGGCATATTCTTCATACGTGTGGGCATTTATACGGGTATTACTTTCCTCGAAGTCCCTACATACTATCTCGATATCGCAGTCGCCCTCTGTCCGCCGATCGGGTAACTACTGAGATGAAAAGGTCTATAGATCGTCACGTTCGCATTATAATTTATACATTTTTCCGCGCCTGTAAGGATTGCCGCCCGAAATACGAGCGAACTTATTTTCGCGAAGCCCGCGAGTGCTTGTGAGGCCGTGGATAGACCATCCACAGCAAGTGAGTGGGCGTACAAGTGAAGTCTTTCTTTTTTGACGTTAAAGGGTCCATGAAACGAATTTTGGGCTGGAATAAATCAATTTATATTGGGATTTGACTAATAGCACATCGTTCAGTGGGCCAAAAGAAAAAAAAGGGAGAAAGTCAAAAGCCCGACTTTCGGTACGAAAATTTGAAAACACAGCGGACTATTTCGTACCTCCTTCCCTTCGTAAGCTCTCTGCCTTTTCACTGTGATACATCCGCGGTCCCCGCAGCGCGTCACCGGGCCCAAACGCACGTCACACGACACCGGACCTCGCTTATTCTCTTCACCCCTAAGCTGACATTGTGGTGCAGCATTGAGCAGCCACAGTCTCGACAGTGAATGCCTAAATGACCGGAGTTTTGTGCCATATAATCATTGTGCCATATATTCATAATTGTGCCATATATCCATAATTTTTCTCACGGACTGAACAAAATAGCTAACCGAGTAAACTTGGAAGCCATCTTCTCAGCTCCTAACAAACTTCACAGCTTGTGCAAGAAAGTAAATACTCCACCAATTACAACTGTCGGCTGCAAAAAGAAGCATAAGAACACCTTTGTCCCTTGTACAGAAAAGGTGGTGTACTCCTTTCCCCTCTCTTGTGGAAAACACATTCACCAACAAAAACTCCGGTCATTTAGGCATTCACTGTCGAGACTGTGGCTGCTCAGTGCTGCTGAGTAACTCCGCCGTGCTTGGCAACTTAAGCACCACAACCAGCTCACAAGAGAAATTATCAAGGCAGAGAACATTGCAAAACATAACGGCAGATGTGTTAGTACTCCGTCTTTAACCTTGTCACAAAAAGAATTAGACTACCTAGCCTTACATTAATTTCAATTTATTTTGCTTTAAATTTAGCTTCATATCGAAAGAAAAGAAAAAAAAAGACCAGATTCTACGCCAGATCTCACCATCACCACAAACTTCACCGTGGCAGAATGGAGAAGGGAAGAGGACACATGGGGCAGTGACCATTACCCCATTACAGTAGGCGTAAAAGAAAATGGAGCGGACAAACGCAAGAGAGAATCGAAAACAGTCATCTGGAACACGTTCAGGTTGGCGGTATGTACTGAGTACCAAATTCAAGATATCAACGAATTCACGCACGCGCTCCGGGAAGCAACTCAAAAAGCTACAGTAAGGAAACTCATCGATGTAAATGGTCCCACTCCAGACACGAGACTGTTGTCATTGTGGCAAAAAAGAGTGAACCACCTGAACATGTATAGAGCAGAAAGAAAGCGGAAAGATCTCCAGGCAGCCAACCAGCTGGCAAAAGAGGCACAGATATATGCAAACAAGCTGAACCAGACAAACTGGCTGGACCTTTGCGAATCCTTTAACGAACACACGTCGCTCGCCAAAATGTGGTCGATATGCAACTTTATGCTGGGCAAAGGAAAAGAAACAAACACAGTACCAAACATCGCACTCAACAGCGACAAAACAATGGAAGAAGTGCTGGAAGAGACAGGTGACGTTTTCTTTCCGCAACCGGCACAAGTTCCTAGCGAAACCATCTATGAACCGGAGATGGTCAACGATGAGGAACATTACAATGCGAACTTCACAATGTGGGAAATGGAGGCAGCGATTGAAAAGAGCAAGACTCGAAGTGCCGCTGGGCCAGATGCCATTAGCAACAGCATGCTCAAGAATCTCCCTGATCAAACAAAAGAAATCCTTTTAGAGGAAATCAATAAGATTTGGAAGAACGGAGTGATGCCCGAAGAATGGAAGCTGTCATGGGTCACGCCGATCCCAAAGGCTGGCAAGGCTCCTGACAAACCTCAAAACACGAGACCAATATCGCTCACGTCTGTCCTATGCAAGTTGGTCGAAAGGATGACGCTGATGAGAATCGACTGGGTAGCAGATAAGCTCAACATCTACCACCCTGCCCAAACTGGGTTTAGGAAAAATCTTGGAACGCATCACAGCCTGCTTCTTATCAGGGAAGGCATATTAAAACACAAGCCAAAACACCCCCAGACGAAGATGCTAGTGACAGTAGATATTAAAAAAGCGTTCGACTCGCTACCCCACACAACGATAATCAGAACCCTAAAAGACCAAGGCATTGTTGGAAGACCGCTAAACTTAATAAAAACCTTCCTTCAGGGTAGGAAATACAAGATCAAGGCAGGAACCAATGAGAGTAACACCAAGGAAAACAGAACAGGGGTACCGCAAGGTTCGGTACTATCGCCAGCTCTCTTTAACTTAGCTATGGCTCCCCTTGCATGGGAGCTTGAAGAAATTGAAGGACTTTTTTTACAATATATGCTGATGACGTCACCATCTGGACCCTCACTGGAACAAATGCAGAACAAATGGAAACATTGCAGCAAGGACTAGCCACAATCGAGGAATTCCTCAAAGAAGCCGGCCTGAAACCCTCTGCGGAGAAGACCAAATTCATGGTGTTCGGCCACGGCTGGGAAGATGTTACACCAGACCTCTCCTTCGATGGAGACAAGATTAACAAAACCGAAGAACACACAATTCTTGGAATTCACCTGAACTCCAGCCTTAACCCCACAACGTGGATCAGAAAGATTACGAGCACGTGGAAACAAGGGCTATCGATAATTAGAAGAGTAGCAAGCAAGCTCGGAGGAATCGGAGAGCGTATTGCCCGAAACATCGTACAAGCGGCACTCATATCTAAGGTGCTGTATGGGTTGCGGTTCTACAGGCTACAGAAGAAACACATGGCAAAATTGGAAACCCACCTAAACGAGGCACGAAGGTGCATTTCGGGCCTCCCGAGGAACACCAAGCTAGAAAAGCTCCAGGAGTGTGTTCCCTTCCCAAGTTTTGCGGAAAAGGCGGAACAACAGGAAGAGATACAAATCCTCAAGCTTAAGCATACAAAACAAGGACGCTGCATTGGCGAGCTACTAGATAGAGACTACGAAGATGAAGGAAGGATCCCGGATTACCTCCCACCCTGGGAAAGAATTGTTGTGACCGAGCCCAAGCCCATACCTCAAAAAATGGGTAAAGGTAACAAGAAAAGAAGAAAAAGAAAAGCTGAACAACACGAAGCAGAAGTTGAAGTACTTCTATAGTAGGTTACAAGTCAAGAAGGTAGCGGCAAATGCCCCTCAAAGGGAATCATATATCCCTCCGCCACCTCCGCATCCAATAGCGTCCCATCGTTTCCGTGACGTTGCGGCCAACGCGCGAGGAGGGTCGTGCCTTTCTGTACATATTTGCTTTATCTCTCGACTTTGACTTAGCATTGTGAAAACCACGAGAGGGAGATTAAGTCTTCCCCCTTCCGATGGAAACAAAGACGACTTTCGGGGATTAGCTTCCCCCTTCGATTGATACAAAGGCTGCTTTCAGGGGCTCGGTTCCTTCTCCGATGAATACAAAGGTCGCTCTCTTAAAAAGTGGGGGTCGGAGACAAGTTGGCACCACTCTGTGGCCATTATCTATCCATTGAAGCGGAACAAGGAGCGTTTCCAGTGAACTCTTCTTTCGATTGCGGAGGGATTTGAAACCGGCGCACCACGCTTGTGGGAGGAGCTTCTCCTACCTTCTTAACTTGTAACCGACTATAGACGATCCCAACATCACAGTATGCTATACCGATGCGGCCCACTCAGGTGAAGGAACAGCAATAGCATGGCATGTCCCTAGAGAGGAAATTACGAAGACGGAAACCGTTACCTGCGGCATAGTGAAAGAAGCAGAAGCCAGGGCCATTGCATCTGCGCTACAAAACATAGGAGAATCGATTCCGAGCAACTCAAAGATAATAGTCTTCACAGACTCCCAGGACGTCATCAGAGCATGAAAAACGCATCTTGAAACAAGCGCTGTGATTAAAGACGTCCTAGTAACAGCCATTGAACTCAAGATGAAGAACGTTAAGACCTCCATAAGGTGGATTCCCGGACATGAAGGGATTAAGGGAAATGAGATCGTCAACGCTGCAGCCAGGGAGCTTCATCGTTCAAACCTCTGCTGCAGTGGCCTGACGACTTCCCACCCTTCGCTCGGTAAAAACACCGGAGAACAGGGGTGCTATGTTGCGCTTTTTGGACTCCCAGGGGGGCTATGTTGCGCTTTTTGGACTCCCAGGAGACTAGGGAGAGGGAAGTGACGTCAACAACGCAGCAAATGCAGATTGGATGTTGATTTTGTTTTCTTCTGTCAACATCCAATCTGCGTTTCTCTAGTCGTTGACGTCACTTCCCTCTTCCAAGTCTCCTGGGAGTCCAAAAAGCGCAACATAGCACCCCAGGAGACTTGGAAGAGGGAAGTGACGTCAACG
The DNA here is from genome assembly GCA_013358835.2 of Ixodes persulcatus. Lineage (NCBI taxonomy): Eukaryota > Metazoa > Arthropoda > Arachnida > Ixodida > Ixodidae > Ixodes > Ixodes persulcatus. The sequence goes on along the minus strand of JABSTQ010009688.1, from coordinate 783,797 downwards.
ACTAGAGAAACGCAGATTGGATGTTGACAGAAGAAAACAAAATCAACATCCAATCAGCATTTGCTGCGTTGTTGACGTCACTTCCCTCTCCCTAGTCTCCTGGGAGTCCAAAAAGCGCAACATAGCCCCCCAGGAAAACCCTAGGCCTGGCATCTATGACCCCATAAGAGCTATCGACGTCGCCTAGAATGCGATAAAGAAAAGGCTAGCACACAAGAAGAAAGGAAGAAAGAAGCAGAGTACGGAATGCCATCAGGATTCAAAAGGTATGAAACGGTTCGTCTAAGAAGGCTTCAAGCAGGATCAGCGATCACTCCGTCAGTCCTCAAGAGTTTTGAAGACAAAAAGAAAGCTCGCCAAAATCCAGATTTTGTTCCGGCGCCGTACCAGTGCAAATACTGTAAGGAACACACACCTGCCGACATCCAACACCTCATGTGGGAGTGCAAACACCACGATGAGGCAAGACACGCAACACTCGACCAACTCAAACCACAAGACCGACCACCCACGCTTAAAGATTGGCTCAACCCGGTCGGGGAGACTGCGAGAAGAAAAATCATCCTGGGCAGTGTCCTCACCTACCTAGAGAAGACCGGCCTGGGAGACGACATATAATTAGATTCTACCCCGACAGCCCCTACCCCCTGCTCCCTCTGGCCCTACCTTAGCGTAACTGCCAGTTGTATCTTTGCCCAATAAACGTTTCTCATACATACATACATGCCCTAGCCTATAGTACAAATAGAAGAAGAGGAGAAAGTGTAAATATACCGAGAGTTGTCAGTCAGCGCTGCGTAAGTGTCTCTTTCTTTTGTGTGTATGCTGAATCGAGTGACTGTTTTCCGGGTGCGCTGTTCCCCCTGTACATCATGAGCAACCAACTCGCCCGAACCTCTGTGTTAACAGGATTCCACATTCCACTGCCCGCCATTCCAAACTTGCAGGCCGCTCGTCGCACACCGCAATGGGGAGAGGCTATCTGCATATGAGCCTTGACGTGAAGTAGTCCCACATTCGCCTAGCGTCAGCGTGACACTCCACCGTGGCAGTGCGAGCGAACCAAATTGCGTGGAACTCTAGGTACTATTGCCTGGGCTATGTCCATGCTGTCCGTAGCGCGAAGGTCCAGGTACTTGAAAGAGTTCCATTCTATGTCAACATCTATCCAGAACGCCACACGCAGGCTCTTCCCCAAAACAGGTAGGTGTTTGTGCACTGTCTACAAAGACGTGTTGCGGAGTTTCACTCGCGTCACACAGGTTGCAGTTCGTTGACCAGGGCACGAAGATTCCTCTCGCCTCCAACCACAGCTTGACCGGCAGCACCTCGAGGTGGAGTCTCATAAAGTCGTCCTTGGCAGTCGCCGGGACGGGGAGTCTCCTCACCAGCCTGAAGAGTCCTCCTGCACGGTTGGGGGTCGGGTCCATCCACACCTGTAGAGTGGCGCTGGAAGCACGTACGATACAGAGCGTGTCCCAGTTAGACTTGTACAGTACGTAACGAGTTACAAGTAACGGATCACTTGCAATCAATAACATGTTATTATAACTTTTTAACGCTTCAATTACCATTTTTCTGTAATCAATTGTACAATTATACGTTTCCGAAAGAGCTAAAAAGATTGAGTTGAGGTTTTTTTTAGGTAAAAAAAATTCGCTCTGTCTGCCTGTGCGTTCACTCACTCTTCAAAACTGCGTACAGCGCGCTGACGTCGAATTGGCTGCCCCAAATTTTGCTAGAGGGTTGATGACGGTGCGATATAACATATTAAACAGCTAAAGTACGTATCAAAGTCTACAGGAATAAAACACAGGTTTAGCAGTTGAGCCTAGAAAACCCCGATAACTTTTTTTGCAGCCATTCACACTTACATTAACTATTTAAATGAGTTGTACAACTCGGCTTATCAAGCCGCTCGTGAAATTTGGTAGCGTCGGTACAACGTCAGTGCGCTCTACATCCAACTGAAGTTTTGGGGTGTCGTATATGTGACAAGGGGTGTAACGTCTACACCCCGTTTTTCTAGAGTGTTACTCGTCTGTGTTGCACCAACACTGGACGCTTTTTTGACCCCTAGCAACTAAAAAATATACCAGGATACCGCAAGGATTACAATGTCCTGGCGCTCAGCGACGTTTTGACTGTCGATCTGCCTAAAGTACCTAGTTTTTTTGTTTTTTTTTGTGTGTACGTGTTGTTACGATCCGAATTTGCCGCGGCATAAACGATTGTGTTTTGCACTGACCTCATCTAACCACGACAAAGACCCCTTACACCCCAATTCCATCTTGAAAAAGAACGATGCTAAAGTTGAGGCTTGGGCGAGTTGGTGCAGACATGTACAAATTACTCAAAAAAGGTAGTTAAGTTAAGTTGCTGAGTATTGACGCCAAAAGTAATTGGAGTAGAGTAGAAATTACGCATTTGTAATAGTAATTGAGTAAACTACTAACTACTGTAAAAAGTAGCGAGTTACTTTGAAGTTACTTTCGAAGTTACTTTTTATATTTTTGTGGTAGCAAAATGAACAGCTGTTTTGATCCGTGAAAACCCCTGCGAGCCTAAAATAAATGCAGTCATTTTATGGCTTGCGTTTTCCCCAAAATAGTTTATTCACTCGCAGAAGCAATTAACTTTCAAAGTCCTTATCAGAGAGTTTTCCTCTTTTCCTCCTAAAGACGTTCCCAGCCAAGCTAAAAAGACGTTCCACCGACGCGCTGGGGGGAACGGCAGCGTCGAATTTCAGAAACAAGCTGTTCAGGGTCGGGAGAGCGAGTGTCAGCATCTTCGGTGTCCATGACGAAACATGTGAGGTTTGCCTTTGCTAAAAGGTCTTTTATAAAAAAAAAAAGAAGAAAAACTTTTTTTTTTTTTTTTGGCAAGTTGAGATTGTTATGACTGCCCCCTCTTTATTCCCACGACGTTCGGAGAGCACGCTGAACGAGTGCACCTGACCGTCAAGGGTTCAAGTCTCGCGCCACGACGATGAGATCATCCGGACGACTGCGCGTTTCGTTGCGGTGCTAGTGCTACGCTACTGAAGAAGAAAAAATTGTTTTGGTTTAACGAAAGATGAAACGCAGTATACTTCGCCGCTGACGCCGGGTCCAACAAAAGGATCTCCCAAGGGTGACTCGCAATCCTCTCCGGCGACTACGGTATCGGAAGGACGCGAAAGATTACGTGAACAAGCATCGTCGCTCGTACAGTTGCAGCTGCAAGAGGGAACGTGCTCCCATGAACGGATTATCCGTTTCTGCGTTTGTGCGCGGGGGAGTCCGGCTTTGCAAGAGAGTATGCGCTGACGACGAGGCGACCATGGGAACAGGCGCCCAGCTGCGAGGTGATTCCAGTGGCGCCTACGGCCTACCCGCGGAACCCCCAAACCGCTTGTGTCAGAACTCACTAAAGGCAGACAACATGAAAACAACAACAACCCTCAGAGTGTCCCCGTCTTTATCGGTTGCAGCTGGAAGCGCGGCGCCTGCGTGATTTACCGGATTAGGTCAGTACCCGACCAAGGCTTGTTAAGCATCTGTTCCTGCGTTCGTGCGCGCCGGTGTTATGTTTTGGCTGCTCGTCGCCACTTTGGCCCAAGGACGCTTGTGATGCAGTTTTTACGGCTGCCGAGTATAAGTTCGTGGGAACGGAATGTGAGGAGGCCCCTTGCTCGGAAATGTCACTTCATCTGCCGGCGTCTTATTTATTTCTGCGCTCAAACTTTTGTGGTGAAAAATTATAGATTATAGATTTCGAAAGTAGTTGGTAATTTGAGTAGAAGTTACCTGAAAAATGTAGTTAAGTTAAACTACTAATTGCCCAAATAAAGTTGTAATTGAAAGTTACCAAGTTACTCGGAAAAGTAGTTAAACTACAGTAGTTTGAGTAGAGTAGTTGAACTACGTCCAAGTCTGAGTTGGTGCATACTTCAGAATTAAAAACAGCGCGAAAAGACGAGGACCAGACAAAAAAGTAACACGGAGGCAGCGCTGCGCTGCGTCCGTGTTACTTCTTTGTCTAGTCCTCGTCTTTTCGCGCTGTTCTTAATTCCGGAGCTTGAAAAAGAGACAAAAAGAAACAAAATGTAACCGCTTTGAACATATGTATGCATTTTTGACTTAATTATACAAAAAAAAAAAAAAAAAAACTCGTGGGATGTTTAAGCTTTGCCTTTAACAGTGGAACGCGATAGCGTTATCGGGTCCCGTTGGCAAAGCCTTCTCTTATAGACCAACACGCGGCCCTGACGTCACGCAGCTGCGGTGGCACTGTCGAGGGCACTGCGCATGCGCAGACGCTTCACTTCACGCGAGTTCGGTTTCTGCGCACGCGCAGTGCCCACACCTGGTGTGGGCAAACGCGGGCTTGTTCGTGTCGGTCTATAAACGTGTGCTCGATGCCAAGCCGTGCAGCGTGTGTCCGTCACGTGTCACGTGACGTCACACGTGGCTGTGACGTCATGACCCTATCGACTCGCTAAATTTGGAAAGAAAATGTTCCGCTAAATTTTGCGGAGAAATTGTCAGCTAAATTTGGCGGCAAAAGTTTCAGCTAAATCTGGCGGGAAAAATTTCAGCCACATTTGGCGGGAAAAGTTTTCCGCCAAATTCAGCTGGTAAATCCCATAATGCAACGCGCGCAGCCACGTGTGACACACGTGGCTGTGCGCGTTGCATTATGGGATTTCTTGGTCCCAACGACGCTCACACGGACGCCGGATTTTCTGCGACACGACCTCCTAAACGCTATCACGTTAAAAAGTAATGTGAAAAGTAATAAATTACTTTCTGGTAATTTTCCAGTTACTTTCGTGATGCAGTAGTTGATTACTGTAACCAGTTACGTTTTGCAATAAAGGAATTGTAATTGTAATCGGTTACTTCTTTTCAGTGACGCGTACAAACTGGTCTCAAGAATGGTTCTTACGGCTTACCGCATGCCAATAGTACAAAAAAAAAATGAATGGACTTGGCGATTTTTTGTTGAATCGCAGACCTGCCCCCTTGGTGGTTCGGCCTGTGGTGCTCACCATCCAGCTGTCGAGGTACGGGTAGCCGAGACGGTGGAGGGCACTCAGGAAGACGATCACGCTTGTACCTGAATAGCAGGAAACGCTGTACATGAAGCTTTAGGACCACGTTCACCAGACCCAACCCTTTGGCTTCCAGGCTTCGAGGTTGCTGCGCCGCGGCCCCATCAACGATCTCCGAATGAATGTCGCCTAGGTGCGGTGGATGCTTTAGGCGGATGATTCCATGCAGCAGGCGGCCTGCGCCTAGAGAATCGCTGTATACGACGCAACGTTGCGGGTCCATATCACATGAGCGAATGAAGTTTTAGCGAACAGCGGTCGCTTTAGCGAATCAATGTTTTAGCGAATGACTGGGGCGCATGTTAACCCTTTGCCTACCGCAAACTTTTTGAAAAAAACGATTTGAAAATACCAAATTTTGTAGCGTAAGCTACACTGGCCGAGGTTGAGCAGTTTCGCGTGGCTCTCATAGTGAGCCGTGCTCCGTGCTGCGCAAGCGCGAGGAGCAGTGACGTCACACGGCGCACAGCTGGCGGGGCGGAGCCGCCGTCGCCGCGGGCTCCGCCACCACCGCGCGCGCCTCGCCGGTCTGCGCATTTGAGACGTCATAGCTGCGGCAGACGCACTGGCGCCGCCGCGTGCCCAGCTGTGTGCCTCCGTTGCGCGGTAGCCAAGTCTGACGTTGCACCGGAGCTGCTTGATAGCGCCTCTCATTTTGTGCGCATAAGCTCACGCTACGTATATCCAGGCATAGCCGAGCTAAGCCACCGCAATTTTTTTTATGTGCCCTATAAATTTAATATGCAATACAAGGGCCAAAAACAAATGCCAAAATTAGTATATGAGAAATCTTTGAACACACTGCAAAAGAAAACGAGACTAAAGTTCCGCTTCATTGCATTACCGCAGACAGTTCACATCACCTTGCACATGAACGTTCAGGCCGGGTGTAGCAGTACTGCAGACAGTTCACATCACATTGCACGCAAAGTGAACGCAAAACGTGGAGGGGCTGGAGGGGCATTTTCTACATTGATTCTAGTTCATGCCGACACGCCGACACAATATCCTCATCAAAATCGGAGTCGTCTGAGCTCAAATCCAATAACTCAGTTGCATTGCTTTCGCTGTTCGATGAAAGCTTCATTTCCTCGTCTTCCGGATCTGAAAAGATGTCACAATATCTTCGTTTTCCCCCCAATTTTGAGGCAAGATCGTCACTACGAACGCAGCGACCAGAAGTTGACGTCGCCAGTTTTAAATCCCCTGTTGCCTGCGTTGGAACAATTTTCTGCCAAATTCAGAAATTTCCCAGATTTTTATTTTCCGTGAAGCGCCGTCTAGTCATGGCAAAGCTCACTAGAAACACATGGACTAGCCCAGTTCGTCCATGGTAGCGTATTGGAGCCCGAATCAACGTGGATAGTGTGGACGCACTCAGGTCGTCCACGGTAGGGAAAGGGTTAACACACCCGCCCGCAAGAGTAACTGTATATGCTCCGTTTGCGGAAGCAGAGCCTATACAGTTACTCTGCCGCCCGCCTGCGTTCAGCGCCGCTTCACGGCGAGAGTCTGCGGCGGCTCATTACAAAAATGTCAACCCACCTGACCCACCTGTATAAACGAGGCTTCGCGGCGGCTGACCACTAGCTGAAGTGTATTTTCATGAAAGGTCGGTGTTCGCTAAAACGTCGTTCGATCAACTGAGCGCCACCCGTTCGTCTGCTTTCTCAAGTTAGCTAGCATTTAGGTCTACCCACTATCCTTCCAATCGGAGCCGATCAGAACTCGACATTCTGACGTCATATTACAACCCCTGCGGAAGAAGCAGACGAACTTGTGCTTCGCATCAGTATTGCGGAGTTGCACTCCGTAGTTGGAATGATTTCGGAATGATTCCGCATTTTCGCGACCCCGGAATGGAATGGTAATGGAATGGCGGCAGCGCTGGGGGAAATGGAATGGGAATGAAATTAGGTGCCTCTTGCTCGGAATGGAGTGGGAATGGAAAGGGCTTGGTTCTCATGCGAGCTGTGTTGATTTTCGTCTGGTCCCTCTACGGGCTGATGGCACGATTCGCTAGCGTATGGAAAGTTTCTCTTGAAAAAGCATCATTGCACTGGAGGTGACTGACGGCTTGAATGTCTCACCGGCTTATGCTCCTTCGAGAATGAAAATGGCGCGCTCTCAGTAAAGCAACCAACACTGAATGGTTGTAGACGAACTAGGCGTCCTTTCTGGCGCCGCGAGACGCGACAAAGCGCCTGTTCTAATCGTGCGCGAATAGCATGTGGCTTTTAACCAGGGTGTCGAACCGAATTCGTACCGAAAACCGGAGCAAAGCCGTTAGTTTTAATTGAACCGAAAGAAAAATGTAACCGAAATCAAACATTTAATTGATATTGAACCCGAATCGGAACGGAACCGTGATCTCGTGTGGCGGTTACCGGTTCATTGGAAACGGTTCGACGTAATAAAATGTGAGCCAGGCCTTCTTCCCGGTAGCGGCTCGAAGTCAATGAAATATTCGCGACGGTGGTGTCAACGGCTCAGTTTTGACTAAACAAACGGCAGCGACGTCGTGGGGACAGCTCTATAACAATCAAACAAGTATGTTTCACGTCGTGCAGCACGAAATGGCCTCGGTGAGCCACCGCAGCGTGGAGGCGGCGTACATTTCTATACATTGTTTCACCTGGGTCATTCCATTCCAAAGGAGACGCGACAAGTTTTTCATCTCTGGGATATGTACGACAAAAATAATTTGGATAAAGACGCCTCTAAGCTCCAAGATTTTTTTTTTTTTAAATAACTTTTATTTTTGTTGAAATGTCATACTTTAAATTTCCGGAATTCGCTTAAAAGCCACGTAGTTAAGAAAGCATTCTGAAAAGACGGTTGCTTACCAAACGAATTTAGGTGAACGCCTAATTAAGTTAATAATATGTCCTATCTTACAGTTAAATATAAACATTGAAAGGCGCCATTTTGAGTCCAAATATGAGCTCTAAAAACAAAAAGAAACTATGAGGTTTTTGTTTTAGTCAACTTGGATTTGGGTGTTAGCTAAAATATTTCTTTTTTGTTTGTTCTCATAAAACTGATAATTGAATTGAATGTGTTAAATTTTTGATGTCTAAAAAAAAAAAATGGCGCGCTCTCAGTAAAGCAACCAACACTGAATGGTTGTAGACGAACTAGGCGTCCTTTCTGGCGCCGCGAGACGCGACAAAGCGCCTGTTCTAATCGCGCGCGAATAGCACTTTTAACCAGGGTGTCGAACCGAATTCGTACCGAAAACCGGAGCAAAGCCGTTAGTTTTAATTGAACCGAAAGAAAAATGTAACCGAAATCAAACATTTAATTGATATTGAACCCGAATCGGAACGGAACCGTGATCTCGTGTGGCGGTTACCGGTTCATTGGAAACGGTTCGACGTAATAAAATGTGAGCCAGGCCTTCTTCCCGGTAGCGGCTCGAAGTCAATGAAATATTCGCGACGGTGGTGTCAACGGCTCAGTTTTGACTAAACAAACGGCAGCGACGTCGTGGGGACAGCTCTATAACAATCAAACAAGTATGTTTCACGTCGTGCAGCACGAAATGGCCTCGGTGAGCCACCGCAGCGTGGAGGCGGCGTACATTTCTATACATTGTTTCACCTGGGTCATTCCATTCCAAAGGAGACGCGACAAGTTTTTCATCTCTGGGATATGTACGACAAAAATAATTTGGATAAAGACGCCTCTAAGCTCCAAGATTTTTTTTTTTCTTTAAATAACTTTTATTTTTGTTGAAATGTCATACTTTAAATTTCCGGAATTCGCTTAAAAGCCACGTAGTTAAGAAAGCATTCTGAAAAGACGGTTGCTTACCAAACGAATTTAGGTGAACGCCTAATTAAGTTAATAATATGTCCTATCTTACAGTTAAATATAAACATTGAAAGGCGCCATTTTGAGTCCAAATATGAGCTCTAAAAACAAAAAGAAACTATGAGGTTTTTGTTTTAGTCAACTTGGATTTGGGTGTTAGCTAAAATATTTCTTTTTTGTTTGTTCTCATAAAACTGATAATTGAATTGAATGTGTTAAATTTTTGATGTCTCGTTTGGTTGCGTTTTAATTAAATGACAAAATCTCCAGTTTATGCAGAAACGGGCATATTCAGAGCCAGGAAAAACAATGTGGGCAGCGGTGCCCGGAGCTTTCGAAATAGTCAAAAGTTCAATCCACCTCACCCGTTTAACATAAAAAAAACCCTTTATGTTGTTGTTGAAAAAATATATATATATTTTTTTTTTAAAGATAGGCCTCTCCAACCATGCCTCCAGGCCCCCGCCTCGTAGGCGACGCACGCCAAGGTTCGCCGGCGAGGCGTCAACGGTGTGAGACGCCGCCACTCCGCCGCAAGGCCTTCAACGCTCTCCTGAAAACAGGTTTTATTCAGTTGATGTGGACGTTATCCTGACTTCTATGCATCCGTATCCTCTTTACGTTACGTAATGATACTGGCGTCTTAATTTTGCTCTGCTTCTGTCCAGGTAATTGCCGACGAACGCAGGACTGCATCGCCTGTTTCCCGAGTTTGGAAACTATTCAAACCGGATAGCTCTTCACCGATGAGAAATGACAACTGTTATGTCGCTTCTCCATTGAACTGAAATGTATTATCATAGAATATGAAGTGCTACCAAAAGCAGTGTAATGATGGGAAAAGCATTCCACTCTTTGCAGCCATCATCGGAAGGGATCTGATGGCCAGAGAGATTCTGGAAGCTTGCGTCATCAAAGAAGAAGGGGAGGACCGATGTGTGAGTCAAACATCGCTCCATTTACATTGGAAGGAGATTGCCTTCCTTGACACATGTTAACAATGACCGTGTGGTTTGTTTTCGATTTTTTTTTTGCTGCTGTTAGTGTTTTGTGTTTTTTTTTCATTAAATGTTTCAGTTGAGAGTCAGCGCTCGTCCTGTGTTATTGTATTTACTCTGTGTTCTCGTCTTTTGCGCGCTGTGTTACAATTTTTGAAGGTTTCACAGAAGTGAGAAGGTAAAGTAGGCATGTCTTCTAGGTGGATAGGCCAACAGAAGAATCTTAACATCCAATATTCGCAGTGGTATGAATAAAAATTAAGTGTGTGCATGTGGTACAAAAGTACTTTTTGCTGCTCCAAAAGGAGGTTTGGCTGCTCCAAAAGGTGTTCCAAAATGATTCGAGCCAATCACGTCACTGCTCACGTCTTGCGTTGGTAAACTATTTAAGAGAATGGCCCTCGCTTGCCTTACATGGTTTCTCGACCAACTTGATTTTCTTCACTGGATAATAACTGGATTTCGTGCGCAGGTGTGCACACACGACACGATGCTTCGCATTCAACAGGAGGTTTATCAATACTCCAGCATCCATCAGCTGCGTTGCATCGTTGGTCTCGACTTTCAAAAAGCGCTTGATACCGTCCACCACTCAACCATCCTCGAACGACTTCAGCGTCTTACCCCCAACTCCCACATCTACAACTATAGCCACAACTATCTCACTATCCGCCGCAACGCTATACGGCTGCCCACCTACCGCAAACCCTACTGGGCGCCATCTCGCGGAGTCCTCCAAGGCTCTTTTCTCTCCCCTCTCTTCTTCAACATCGCCCTCCGGTTTCTTCCCCTTCTCCTCTACAGAGTGTCTTCTCTCCCCTTAGGCAATACGCAGACGCCGTAACCCTCTGGACTTCCAGAGGCAATCCCCGGCACAATTTTCTCCACCCTTCAACAAAGCATAGATATCATCGTCCATTTCTCCCACCAAGTAAAGCTCACCCTTTCCCCCATTAAGTCTGAATATGTTGTAGTCACTAACCATCCCCACCGTGCCCGCGCTCAAGCTGAGCGAGGCCTAATTCAACTCACCCTACACGGCACCCCCCTTCCTCATCAACGAAGCATCAAAGTCCTCGGTTTCCACCTCACGGAGGATGGCAAAGCCACCGACTTGCCTCACCTGCAGGCGTCAGCTCACACAACACACCGAAATTATCGGCCACATGACCCGTCAACGTCAGGGCCTCAAGGAGCATGAGATACGTCGTCTCACTAAGGCTCTTCTCTACTCCCGGGTAATGTACGCTTTATCGTACGTCCTTAGCTACTCAAAACAAGAACAACTCAACAGAGCTCTCTGCCCCGTCACCCGTCTGGCTCTAAGAGTAACTCGTTATAAACCTTTTTTTTTAACTTCAAGAAACCGGTCTTTGCACCCCTCTGGCCACACGAATCGACATGCATGCACCTCTTAGCAAAATAATCACGCCTCCGTCTCAAACATAACGGTCGACAGATGCTCTCCTCTCTCTACTACATCACCCACCTTTCCCCCCTCCCGCCCAAAGCACCCCCCGCCCCGACTTATTTGTCTCGCATTGACACCCCTGCTCTACCCCGCAACATGCACCCAGTGAACCATGCTGGCCTCCGGAAGTCTCACATCTGCATACTACACCACACATATATATGCAGATGCTGCCTACCTCGATGGGACTCGGCAAGGCACGGTGGCTGACATCCCGCCTCAACAACCCCCTCTCGTCGCTCAATTTCCCCATGTCCCCACCGCCATCTCCCTCAAAACCCCTTATCCTCCGCCCTTCTCTGCACTCCTCTCCCGGTCGTCACATCTCCTCACCTACAATCAGGATGCGCTTCGTGCCTTCATTGACCACGCGCTCCCTACGTACATGCTCCACACACTCTCGGTCCACCTAGCCCTACACCCCCACACCACATATGCACTCGATTGGGTTCAAGGCCACGCAAGAGTACCGGGCAACGAGTTGGCTAACCAACTCTCCCGTGCTGCAATCTCCCTGGGAGACTTTCGCACTCCCATGGCCTAACCCCTATCACCCCCCGACCTAGCCCGTCAGGAACAAGCTGGTCGCCGCAGAACCCCTCAAGAGCTCCTGGATGACTCCTGCCTACCCCCACCCCCCTTCAAACTTCTCCCCCGCCACGAGGCCTGTCTTGTCCGGCAAGCCCAGGCACACAGCCTCCCCACCCCTCGCATCATCCATTTTCACATTAAAAGCAAGTTTTGCGCAGTGTTCATACGCTGTGCGAAGTAGTTCTTACGAAATTTGGTTGTCGGAGGAAAAAGCGATGCTTTGGCGTTTAGAACGTGTACGTCTTGATAAGATAACAAATATCTAATCTAAACTGCACATACATACATCTTAATTATCTTAAGCATATATATGTTAAGCATGGAGGAAGAAATGATAATGCTCCGCGAGGAGCCGGACTTTTTTCTGAAAACGGGTATAGAGCGAGTCCTCTCCCACCCCCGACGCGCTCACTGCTCGGGATACCCTGGTATGCCCCACACCTGCTCTGTGACTCTCCCCGCACCCTTCTATCACGCCAGCAACACCTTGACTCTCTCGCACCCCGTTCCCAACCTCCTTCTCTCCAGGAGTGGCTCGCTCCCCCTGAAGGGGCGGACGTGGTGGCATGGTGGAGGGCCCTTGTGGTTGTGGCCCATACCCACAATGTCCTACGCTCCTACCAGACGCCTAAGACGTTTCTCTCTCTCTCTCTCTCTCTCTCTCTCTCTGTGTGTGTGTGTGAGTGTGTGCGTGCGCGCGCGCGCGCGCGCGTGTGTGTGTGTTTTATACGGCTCTGGACTTAGGGCCTTTTCTCCTCCTCCGAAATGCCGTCGTAGCACTGTAAATGCCAAGAGCTCGTGGCGGGAGACGCGCTTTCACGCTCTCTGAAACAAGAAAGAAACACAAGCGTTCGGAACAAAATGGTCAGATGTCTGTTTTGTTCCGAACGCTTTCTTCCACACGCTGTACGATACGTGAACATTAAACGGTCGCGTCTCACGGAGGCCAGCTGAGGCTAGAATCGATCAAAAGCGTCGTTGTGATTGGCCTTCCGTGATTGGCCAAATGTTCACTATGACGTCTTGAGTATGGGAGCAATTCTACTTTTATCGACGGAATAAAGACTAGTGTCAGACTGTTCAATTTGACGGCGGGTCTCCAAGCACTCACCGCGTCGCTTTTTACAGACATCATCGAAATTTTCGTTCGGAGCTGATAATCCTGGTTATGACATACAACAAAGGATGTCTTCACCCTGAGACAGGCAGACATGTGGGCACCCTAGTCTCGCGCGCGGCACAGTACACAATGACCGAGAGAAACAGTCCTAAGGCAAGCGCACCTTGGAAAAGCAAAGACACCGATTGGACGGTAAGATGGCCGAGTGTGCATCTCAGCTCACACCGTCCGCAAACCACACCGCCGCGGAAGGCGCGCCTGTACGGAGACACACAGACACATACGCGCAAGCATCGCTCTGCCTCGACGCCGCACATAACGGAGCGAGCAGTCAGTCGGTAGGGCAAGCAGGTTCCCCTGCCCACGCGCCCTCCGTATACGGGCAGCGGCGCCGGTGCGACACTCTCGTGGGCCGGATCGCCCGAGCTAGACGCGAGGGCGACGCAGTTCGAGTCCGACATGACCACCGCCTTTTGCGCCTCGTAGCCCATCGAGGAGCCGGTGGCCAGCAGTCACAGAACCACGACGTTGAAACGCCAGCTGGGTGGGACGCACTGCAGTCGAGATGACCGGCACGAGGCGAGTACCCACGGGAGGGATACGGAGTGTCGGGGCCCGCCGTTGGGTTGGATGCTACGCCCTGATTTTTTGGCTGTTTCTGGCCTTCTGGCCGCAGCATTTCGGGAAAGAGAATGTGGGAAGAAGGAAATCGCGAAAGTTTTCGGGGGTAACTTTGTACACAGCACGACGATGTTAGCGCAAACACGACATCGGAGTTTTTTTTCGGGGTTTACTTCGAAAAGGCTTTGGAGGGGATTAAGCTTTATCGCTTAGGTTAATGACCCCATATGAACACTTCCCGCCACACTAGTACTTTTGTGTGTCAGACTTTCATCATAATAGAAAAATATAAATAATCGACGCGCGCTTGTTCCCACTAACAGTGTAACGCTGCGCATAGAGGCGCTGTAAATAAATTTCCGTTGCTTTAACGCGTTTTTTTTTTTGTCGTAAAAAATATGTAGCGTTTTTTTGTGGTTAATTTCTTTGAGTACGTAGCGAGTAACATAATTTTATTATTGTTTTTTCTTCTTCTGAGGAACGACTGTGTGGGCGCGTCAAAGTGCCACTGAAAAAAAAGAAAGTAACGCATTTATGTTTGACATAGATTATGTTTATCTGAATGCGATCGTATACCGCATCGAATCGAGCTGGGACCAATCGTACGCAGCCTGTCTTTCTACTCCCTCTTCTACCCATTTGCTATCAATCAACATTGTCAAATCTCGACTCGATGCGCTACGCTCGCATCTATGCCTTTAAGCTGAGATTATACCTTCAGTGCGAGTTTTCTGCCCTTGCTAACACAAGTCGGAACGCGCAGGCACGTACTACCAAGGCAGTGCGGAAGCCAGCGAGCTGGCGGAGTATAGGTAAATGCAGCCATGTAGACGTTTCCACTTTTTACAGAAATCGCAGTCCTTACCGGCTAAATCACAATCCAGCCAGCGCTCGCTCGCAAAAGACCTTTCGGTAAATTACCCAAGCATCAAAGAGAATGTTGGGAACGTAGGTACACGCGCTGCACGTGCTGGGCCTTCCCTATAGAAGATATTCGAAAAAAATAACCAAAATAAAACGTCCGTGGAACGCGCCTGCGAAGTTCCATTTGTTTTATATTTCTGATTTTTAACTGTTAGAGCTGAAGACGCAAGCACGTGCAGCGCGTGTATACCTGCGTTCCCGGCATTCTTTTTGATGCTTGGGTAATTCGCCAAGAGGTCTATAGGAAGTATTCACTGGCGGCCATAGCTGTGTGCGCGAATGCTGAGCGCGTGCTGATGGCGAGCTTCCACAGTTCTTTTGCAACGTGCATTCCGCACCATCAAGAGTGCCGGTCTTAGCAGCCTATTGATGTGAGCTCGTTCTGAGCATGCGCTCTAAACAGCACCCACAAATATGGCGTCCAGTGAATACTCCCTATAGGAAGTATTCACTGGCGGCCATATCCGTGTGCGCGACTGCTGAGCGCGTGCTGATGGCGAGCTTCCACAGTTCTTTTGTAACGTGCATTTCGCACCCTCAAGATTGCCGATCTTTGCAGCCTATTAATGTGGGCTCGTTCAGAGCATGCGCTCTAGACATCACCCACAAATATGGCGCCCAGTGAATACTCCTTATAGACCTATTGCTATATTATTACCCAACCATCAAGGAAAATGCAGGGAACGGTGTTCCACGCGCCACACGCGCACGCCCCGTATAAAAGATTGGAAGTAAATAACCAAATTAGACCGTTGATGAACGCGCGTGCAAGGTGCCATTTGTTTTAGGCATTTGCTTTAGAAGTGTTACTACTGCTGAGGCCAGCACGTGCGGCGCGTGGAACATTAATCCCTGCGTTCTTTTTGATGCTTGGGTAATTCGGCAAAAGGTCTAGTGCGGCCAGCCAGAAAGTTCGCGTGCATAACACACAAACACAGCAATGAACGCGCCCTCATACGCTTTTATGGATAGGTCCTTATGCTAAGACAACCCAGAACCCTGGGTTCAATCCCCGCCCCTGCCCGTTTCGATCTGGATGAGCATCGTACCGGC
The DNA here is from genome assembly GCA_013358835.2 of Ixodes persulcatus. Taxonomy (NCBI): domain Eukaryota; kingdom Metazoa; phylum Arthropoda; class Arachnida; order Ixodida; family Ixodidae; genus Ixodes; species Ixodes persulcatus. Next base: position 768,108 of record JABSTQ010009688.1, on the reverse strand, counting down.
GTGCGGTCGTGACTCACTACTGCGTGGTGCACGTTAAAGACCCCTGGCTAGCGGTTGTACCGCACTGGCTTAATTGCTCATCTACAGCTGATACACCAGACGCCCACTGAGGCAGACTAACTTCCGGCTGTATAAACATACACACAACAATTTGCTTGCATTACAACAGACCTGGTTACAACAGAGATTTGGATATAATATACCGATTTGTGAAGTTCGATTGGTTTTCCTCTACATACCATGGACTCAACTTCATATCTGCATACAACATACTCCCTTTACGACAGACCAAAATCTTGGTCAAAATCAAGGTCTGTTATAACGAGCTTAGATTGTATTGCTGCAGACGCCAGCGCGTGCAGCGCGTGTAGTAAACTACATTCACAGCGTGCTCCTCAGTGCTCCGGTAATTTAGCCAAAGGTCTATACACCATTCTAATATTTACAAGTCCTCCTGCACCATTTCGATAGGTGCACCTCCTGGCGGAAGGTGCACCATTTCGATAGGTCTATGGGGGCGTGCTGAAGATGATCCTTGACATAGATAGCCGCTTTGTCGGGCTTAGAGGGCTAGGAGTTGGAGGTCGTTGAATGCCGGGCATCATGCAGGAATGGACCGTGAATGGTAGCCGGCAGTACGGGGGCATACGAATGAGTTCCAAATGTTCTTGTACAAGCCATCATGCAGGAATGGACGGTGAATGGTAGCCGGCAGTACGGGGGCATACGAATGAGTTCCAAATGTTCTTGCACAAGCCCGGCTTGTACAAGAACATTTGGAACTCTCGACATGCCAGCACGTCGGTCGCGTGCCCCGTCACGGCTATGCCAGACACTACCGGCATTACTACGCCATTCACTCTGTCTGTGCTCTAAGACGATATCGAGAGTGCTAGTCGCCGCTCCGCTCCAGGACATGACGGTTTCCCATGCAAGGTGTACAATAATCTCGAGGGAGAGGCAGACACCGATCTCCTAGTCATCATCAATAAGATCTGGGAAGCCGGCGAGCTCCCCACACCATGGAAACACTCGATTGTAGTGCGAATTCCCAAACCGGGCAAGTCAGCGACCGGCCTCATCGCTCTGCGGCCTATATCACTGACTCCGACCATGGGCAAAATCTCTGAACGGATGATAGATAACGTATCTCTTGGTGGCAGGAGGCCCACTATCTCTATCACCCCAACCAAATTGGATTCCGCCAACATCTCGGAACGGAAGATGGCCTCGATCGCCTTGCCACGGAAGTCCTACATCTGTCACTTGGTTCGCACCCTTCTGGCCACTGATATATCAAAGGCCTATGACAATATCGCCCACGCCCCACAGCTAAAGGCGATAGCGGTCCTCGGCCTCCCACCTCGTGTCACTAATGCTCTCCATGCCTTTATTACCGACAGGACTTTCGCCGCCCGCCTATCGTATGACGAGTCGTCAAACTTCCCATAAAACTGGCGTGCCCCAAGGCTCGGTACTTGCACCACTCCAATAGACATTTTGCCGAATTATCCAAGTATCAAAAATAATGCCGGGAACGTAGATACACGCGCTGCGCGTGCTAGTATCTTCAGCTCTAACTGTTCGAAAGCAAAAATCTAAAACAAATGGCACTTCGGACGCGTTCCACGGACGCTTTATTTTGGTTACTTATTTCGAATATTTTTTTTATATATATGAAGGCGAGCAGGTGCAGCGCCGTATACATACGTTCCTAACATTCTCTTTGATGCTTGGGTAATTTAGCGAAAGGCTATTCAACATTTCGTTCCTTCAACTGGCCTGGGCTCGTGCTGATATACACGACCTTCGGTTTTTAATTTACGCTGATGATGTCACAATGTGGTCGGTCCCCCCATCCCTGGAGGTGCAACAAAATGCCTTACAGGGTGGGCTGAATATCCTAGACCGCCATGCAACGACCTTTGGCCTAACGGTGTTCCCCGAAAAATTCCAATTTCTTTATGTGTGTAACAACGCGGCCCGGAAGAAACTGCATTCGATTCCCATGCCCCTCAGGATAGGGGTGACACAGCTTCCGATGGTTGCACAAACCAAGATCTTGGGACTCATCCACCGGTTCGGCTCAGCCAAGCACAGGCTTCAAGCGGCACACATGATGCCGGCGTCTACAACACACCTTATCCGAAGCACCTCTAAACGATGTGGCGGAGCGGGGAATGAGGTAACCCAACGCCTCGTTGAGTGCGTCCTTCAACCTCGCTTGATATACCAAGCTCAGTTCCAGCGTCTCACGGCATGTCAGTGGTCGACTCTTGAAATCATCAATAGGGACGCCATTCGCGGTATTACCAGTCTCCCTCAGCATACCCCATCCTGGCACCTGTACGAGTATGCGGAACTAAACACTATTGAACAACTTGCCACTCAACGCAGAGAAGCTCGAAATTTGAAGCATGCTACCACTCCTTTGCACGAGCAACGTCCCCGCTGCTCTCCGTATACGTTGGGGCTCCCCCGATGGCAATACGCTACGATTACTACCAACAAGCATGCAACCGTCCGCACCCGTCCGCCTGGCTCCGCGCAACCACGAGTGGAGCAGGTCGCGGCTCCGAGCTCAGACAAATCGACTTTAGATGTCTACAACGACGGAGCAACGTACCGACGCGGCATCGCTACCGCAGCCCATTGCCCATCACAGCCTTCCATTGACACTTCGGCGTTCTACGCCACTCAGCTGGACGATCCGCTCATCATGGAGCTATACCCTATTCGGGACGCCATCTAAACAGTAACGTGGAAGCCCTACGTCATTCGGTTACGCGTCCACACGGATTGTGCCTCTGTCATCAGACATCTCAAGTCAACGCGATCTCTCCTACGTATCTGCCATGAGATTCATGCCTTACATCGTACATCTGGTAAAGAAGTCCGAATTCTCTGAATCACTGGTCACCAGCACAGTACTCACCACGAGAAAACCCACCATGTTGCTCGAGCCCTAATTACCCCCCCCCCCCCTCCCCTCCCCGGATCCAAACTATTTTTCCTGTTTCGAAACACGCAGGAAGAACAATAGACGTTTTAAAAACACGCCAGATTGAGCCACCATTGCAGACCTTCACTTGCCTTACCGAGATGCCGAGCCACTGAAGCGGGCGTTGACGAGCCTCCACAAAGGCCTAAAGGCCTCCGCTAGGGAGGAGGACACGGTAGCACCTAAAATGGCAATAACCTGTTCTGCTGTGGCAATGATGAAGTGAAGCGAAATGCATAGGAAAAAACAAATTGAAGGTCGGTTATGGCGGCGCCCGAGCACAGCTGCCTGAAAGCATCTATATAATTGTAAGAGATCCGCAGAGATGGGCATGATTGGTAAGTTGATTGCATACACAGTGCCAATTAGACGCTTATATTGGCGAGGAACACCTCCAGTACGGTGGTACTCCATGGTGATCTTGGTGCGACTTAATTAGAACGACCCTCTCGAAGCTTTGATGATTTGATGGGGCCGAAATGGTGACTGTCACAGCAACGGAGACCTACACTCTAAAAAAAGCTCCTGCCTGTACTTTCCCGCACAACACTCGGAGAGCCAATCACCGCAACTTACGGAGGCAGCTCAGCGAATGACGATGCCGAAACATATGCTTAGAGCAAAAAACGCTGTCTGAGTTGTTACATTAAGCAATGCAAAACGTCACGCTTGAATTGCTTAATGTAACTCAGACAGCGTTTTTTGGTCTAAACATGTGTTTCGGCATCGTCATTCGCTGAGCTGCCTCCGTAAGTTACGGTGATTGGCTCTCCGAGTGTTGTGCGGGAAAGTAGACGCACGGCATACTTGGGTAGTAATTCAATTACAGTAATTGAATTACTGTAATTTAATTACTTTTCTTGGTAATTTGTAATTGTAATTAATTACTTCTGGCTAAAGGAATTGTAATTGTAATTTAATTACTTTCTAGCGTCAGTAATTGCAAAATTTCAGGCACAATTACAATTACTTTCGTAAAACATTCTGACGCCGACAGAACCTCTCTGAAAGCCTCAGCGCTCGCACAAGCGGCCTAGCTCTCGGTGAAACACTAGCGCACAGACACGCACTCACACACACGCACACCATACATAGTGTCGCACTGTTTGCTGTTTTGTTGCTTACATTGCGGGCTGAGAGACAATCCTCTTTGGAGCCTGCCTCAACAGTGCCGTGTAGCACCGGCTGCGGTGCGAGCAGAAAACAATAGCGTAAACATGCCAAAATATTGAAAGAAAAACAATTTAGCTTCAGTTTTCAGCTGAGGTTGGGAATTTTAATTCTCTACGAAGTTATTTGTTTTTTTCTTTTTTGCCAGTTTTTTACGTCCCTCTTCCAGTACTGTCGCATATTTGTATCTTTGTATTATTTTCAAGTTTATTTCCTGTTGGTTTTGCTTCGCATATTATTTGCATAAGCATTTTGGAGACTGACCTTGCACCTGTGAATATTGACACCAATGCTTCGGGAGTTCCGATTTGGTTCTTACATATTTCTGAGCCATTATAATGTTAACTCAATGTAAATATTTACAATACCATGAGGTTTGTATGTGAATGCGGTCGTATTACCGCGTGTGGATTTTAGTTTTATGTTAACACTATTAAAATATTCATATATGACTAATTGTCACATTTTTATTTGCCTGGCTAACAAAAGTCCATCAACCCAATTTTTTCTTTAGCGATCTGGCGTCCTCCAGCATACAAACTATTTCATTATTATTTATTAAAAATATAAGAACGTAGTACTTCATTGCCCCAAACTGTCAATTGCTATTATGAATTTAACGAGCTTCATAAAGGAAAGTACAATACGTGACATCTTGAAGCGATGCTTAAGCTTCCTCAAACATTGGGGCAAGGAATGAACAAATAGGTTGCATTCTATGCAACTCGTTTAAAGTCATATGGCCCAAGTCGGGTCGCTCTCAGAAATAAGTAATTGTAAAGTAATTGCATTACCTTTTAAAAGTAATTTGTAATTGTAATTAATTACTTTTCACGTAGTAGTAATTGTAATTGTAGTTAAACTACTTTTGAAGCAAAGTAATTGTAATTGTAATTAAATTACATTTTGGAAGTAATTTACCCATGTATGACGCACGGTCTTTTTTTAGAGTGTATTAGCTAATCGCCTTGCGAGGTTTTGGTCGTCTGCATTTTAGTATTCGTTTGTGTTCGGCTAGCATGCGGGGAAGGCAATGGCGCTACTTTTTCAGTATAAAGTGATTTTAGGTCATCTGAGGAGCTCGTGGCGTCGCACTGCGCAGGCGCTAAGTTCTGCATATGCGAAGTGTAGTGCACCAAGCTCCTCGGAAAACCCAAATCACTGTCGAACATTTACGCAGCCCGCGCTGCTTAAGCGTTCGGGTTGGGCTCCAAGCTAGGTGGTGTGGCGAGATCAAGTGCGTGCTTGGGCTCTTTGCCGTACTTTTCAATGGGCAGAACGTGAAGAAAAAGAGTTTAAAGATAAGGACTGAACGCAGATGGCCGATTTTCCCCAGAGCCTATTCTGGCGAGCCTTGCACGAAGAGCATGCTATTTTGGCCTTCCGGCGACTTGCTTGTTTTTTCTGGAGCATGCTTTTAAAGTAGCATATGCTGCCACTATTCCAATTTGGTGAGGCCGGCGGTCACCCAGAGAGTAGAGCACTGCACGGGCCGGTATTTCTAGGCCCGGCCCGACCCGGCCCGGGAGAGGCAAGGCCCGGGCCCGGCCCGAGCTCGACAGAATCTCTAATTTCAAGGCCCGGCCCGACCCGGCCCGGAAGAGGCAGTGCCCGGGCACGGCAGAATTTTTAGTCAGAAGCTTGAGCCCGGCATGAGCCCGACAAATTATTTTTTAGATATAAGCCTGAGCCCGGCGCGAGCCTGACAGATTGTATACATGAGCCCGAAAAAGTTTTTAGGCTTTAACCCAAGAACTGTTTAAGCATAAAGCGAACATTTTTGATTAATTTTTTTTTTTTTAACTTGGACAGAGTTTTTTTTTTTTTTTTGACACGATAAATATTTTGGCTTACACGAGTTGTTCTTTTTTTTTTTCTTTTAGAATATGAGCAAGATATGCAGTTCGCAAGTAATTTTGAGAAAAAACAAAGAGGTCCATCTTTCATTTAAGCATTTTTCGAAGACATTTCGGACTTTTCATTGTTCATTTTGTTTCACAGAGAACTTTCCTTTCTACATGTCTTTGTGAAGAAACAATCACAATCAATCTAGTGTATCTTCAAAAGATTCTATAAGCATAAAATTATATATAGTTAGCTTATCTTTGCCGGTATAGTAAAGCTCCCTAAAAAGTACAAAATCAAGCTCACGTTTTTTTTTTCTCGTTCTTTTTTTTGTTTTTAAAGCAGTGGAAAAAGGCGTTCATGTTGTACTCTGCGACTGTTGTGCCCTCGTTTTCTTAACAGCACTTTCCCACTATGCTGTTGGAATCTATACGTTTCATTTTATCCACGTGAAAGCATTCCAAGTGCATGACGTTTTTTGTTTTCTTTTTTTTTTTAACTGCGCCGTAGTGATTTCACATTTCTCTTGTTTGTTTTCATTGAACCTAAAAGATCAGTGAGTACACTTTTTGTTATCAACTATTTAGAATTTGCGGCACACGACTGCCCAGCCACGGCCCGGGCCGACCCGGGCCGGCAAGGCCCGAAAAACCTTTTGTTCAAGCCCGAGCCCGGCCCGGGCCCGAGAAAATGTGTGCTACTCGGCCCGAGCCCGGCCCGCGGGCCGGGCCGGGCTCGGGCCTTCGGGCTGGCCCGGGCCCGTGCAGTGCTCTACCAGAGAGCCCGTCTGTCGTGAACGCCTGGAAACGCGGGTATTCCTGAAAACGAAGGGGGTGATCACTTGGCACGATTTTCTTTAGCTGCTTCTATCATTAAAACCATCCCTCCACTGCTTCACGTACTCCATGCAAGCTTTAGCAGAACGCTTACTAAATTAGCTTAAATTTTAAACGTTATGTTTTTTTTTTTTTGTTTTAGCACGAGTACAGTACGAGGCTGGCAAGGGCATGGCTAAGATGCCGGGTTATTGATTTCAAACTCTACGCTAGCAGAATCTGGCATTCCAACTGCGCTTGTTGTACTGAGGTAGAATTTATAAACAATGCATTTCTATTTGGTCGAAAATATGCGGTCTTATGCCAACTCCTGTTGAAACCAGTTGAACCGGCCTCTCTTGGGCATGGTGGGCTAGAAGGGGGAGGTGTGACGATTGCGCTTCCAAAAGTGACTTAGTGATTCAGCATGCGGAGCTGTGGTGGGTTATAGCGGGGCGGAGAGCCATCGAAAAAGGGATAGCTGCGCCACCCTGCACTGCAGGGAATAGAAGGTGAAAGGAGTACATCGAGGCCCACCATAGCTTCACAGCAGCCTGTCTTCATTGCAGTGAGCTCAATGTGCCGTGTCCAATTTCGTTATGGCTAACAAGGAAATATTCATTATGCGGCAGTTCACGATTGTGATCAACGGTGAAGACATTTAGTGCGGCAGAGTGCCGCTGTGTCGCTGCTTTGGGCATATCGATGCTAACTCTGCGTGCTGAACATCCTGGCCATTTTCTCCCGCGCTAGATGAAGCGAGCGGTAGTCACACCTCTCCTTTTAGCTCGGGTACTGTATCTCGGGTAGAGTGTAGGGAAAGGATAACTGGGGCCACCGGAGTGCTATTTCTGCACCTCCGTATGTGGAAAAAAAAACAATCGGCTAATCCAAGCCACTTCGCTCGTAGCGCCCCGAGAGGGCGCTACGAGCGAAGTGGTTTGGATTATCCGTTTTTTTATGAAAAACGCGTTTTCATTCTAACGCCAAGCTCGACCGGCACACTGGTCAAGGTCATAGAAACAACAGAACGCCGGACTCTATTTTTTACACAACCTAGACGTCAGGCGTCACGTCAATACTTAACGTCACCGTGACATGACTTGTCGTCACAACGCCATGCGACATCACGACGACGTTTTGACGTCATCGTCGTCATCGACGTTGACAACGCGCCTTACGCGACATCAAGACTGCGTTCTGACGTCATATTGCGTTGACTACGACGTCGATGTCAACGTTGACGAGGACGACGACGACGTCACGCGACGTCAAGACGACGCGTCCTTGTCAAAGCGACGTCATAAAGACGCTTGGTGTCAGGTCGTTGACGTCATTGTCAACATGATGCAACTCGACGTCACGACGACGTCCCGACAACTTCACGACGTCATCGTCGACGCCGAGGACGTTACACGACGTCAAGACTTCGTCGTGACGGCGCGTCAAACGCTCGAAGGCGACGACGTTACACGTCGTCAAGGCTTCGTCGTGACGTCATTGTGACCTTGACGTTGACGACGAGGTCAGGACGATGTTAACGTGACGTTATAGGTATGTTTTTAGGTTGCGTGGGGCGTCGATGTCAACGTAGACATCGACGACCACGTCCACGTCGTCCTGGATGCGGCGCGACGTCATGACCGCGTTACAGCGGCGTCTTGATGTCGCGTAACGGCGTCATCCTCAACGCGACATCACGACCGCGTTACAACGACGACTTGATGTCGCGAAACGGCGTCATCCTCGACGCGACGCGATGTCACGACGGCCTTACGACAGCATTTTGGCGTCGCGTAACGTCGTAGTCGACGATCATGTCGTGGCGTCGTCGTAACGCCACGTCGTCGTGACGTGGTTTTTTGACGTTACCTCTGACGTCAAAATCATAAAAAAAAAAATGCAATATGGCCCCTAAGGGGCTACATTGCCCATATGATCTTGACCGGTGTCTTCACCCGCTTCGATCGCAGCGTAGGTGGCGCTGCGATCGAAGAGGCTTGGTTCCATCTGATCGCTTTCCACATTTTGAGGTGCAACTGAAAGCATGTGCGGAGCTTGTAGCTCGCCCCACTCGGCCGTTTCTAGTTCACTCTATCTCGGCGGTCGAAGTTCCCCTTACTGTTGCCAACCTTCTTTCTTTTGGGGAAGCTACATTGAGATAAAGTCATCACGTTGGGCTTAACTCATAGTGTGGTATGTAACGCTGTGCACATTTAATTTGTGAAACCTTTCCGGTTTTACTGATTACCTACAACTTGGAGTATTGAAAAAATAGTAGTGCTAGTAGAACACGTTTATAAGAGGGAAGGAAAATTAGGATGGTTTCACCAGAGTCACCTGGACGGGATGGGAGATGAATGTTTGTATGGAATGGTAGCAGTGGTGTCACTAGGGTCAGCGGCACCCGGGGCGGTGCATGGCCTGCCGCGACCCCCTCCCGACTTTCACTGCCCAGCTGCACCCCCCTGAGCGCTGCGCCCAGGGCGGTCCCCCCCCCCCCCCCCCTCACCCCTTATGACACCACTGGTTGATGGGGTGAGATTGCGTGTTGTGTGAGGTTTGCTAATCTGACGTTGTCAAGGAGCGACGTCCATTGTCTGCTTTGTTTTTTATTGTGCTTATCTGGAGGTCACCAAGACTTTAGCCCAGTCTTCTCACTGTAGGGCATGTAAATCTTGTGTGAATTCGGAGATAACTTTTTGTCGTTCTTTGCCTGTAGCCATGCAATCCCGGATAGGATTTCTGCAGGTAGCCTTTATTCTTGGCCAATTCTCCTTATGGGTAAATGCCCCCCCCCCCCCCTATTCACACACACACACAAATACTTTCGGAAACAACAAGAACGTTTATTGGTTGCATAAGAGGAGTGATGCTTCCATGTCACGTGCCTCACCTCGACGTTGGTCTTCGCAGGAGTCCGTGTTTCTTCTGGTGGTGCAAGGGCGTATCCCTGGCTTTTTTGCTGGCGGTTTGCGTGACGTTGCCCTCGGTGGGTGCTCGGCGACGGCGCATCTTTCATGACTGCACCGAGCGCCATCTGGAGGAGTCTGAAGACATCGCGGACTTGGTGGTCAGCGCCACCGTGGAGCGACTGCTGCACGGAGGGGCCCAGGTGTGCGAGTCTCACAGGGCTCTGATCAAAGTCCGAGCTCAAGTCATCGGCGTATAAAAAGACGGGGGTGGGGCGGCGCCACGGCCGGATCACGGGGGGGGGGGGGGGGGGGGGGAGGCCCCACGGCCGAAGTTTGCCCAGGGCGCTTGATGGTGTAGGGCCGGCCCTGCACACATTTGGGTTGGAGCACGATGCGTTCAGTTGTGGCAGGCGGCTGCAGAACTTTGCGGAGAGCGCTTGCGCAGAGCTCGCGCACACAGTTGCGTCGACACGCAGTCGGAACTCAAGAGCCAATAAAAACCCGTTATCATCTCTCGAAGTAAAATCCACGGCATCATGGCGGCGTCCGGCGACTGCGCCGGGGTGGCCAATCTTGGGAAAATTCCTCTAGAGTCACTCTATGTTGCCAGAGTATCGTATTCGATAGCGTCCGCTGTTACTGTTCAATTTTAGCTTTTATCGACCGTTTTGGCGCCGGAACATAATATGGTGAAAGGGTTGCCAACCCCCGTCTCCCAAGCGGAGTGCCACGAATTACCGCCAAAGTCAGTATTATTAAAATTGGCAGATATTGTCTACCAAAGTATAATACCATCTTCGATGCGGAGGCAATCGCTATCTTAAAGGGTATTGAATACATAATGTCTGTAGAAGAAAGAAGAGACATTGACATTTTTACAGATAGCCTATCAGTTCTCCAAGCCCTGTCTAACCCTATTAATACTGATTATATCATAACCATTTTAAAAACTCAGATAGCTCTTCTCGCACAAAAATGTAATATAACCTTTTATTTTGTACGTGGACATTCAGGAATATTAGGCAATGAATTAGCAGATCAATTTGCATCTTCGGCAAGACATCATGGTATCTTTATACCACTTAAACAGTCAAAGAAGTATATAAAAAAGAATTATTGTCTAAAGCAAGACACCTTTGGGAGAATACATGGAGAGATGTTGGGGTTACCAGTGAATTGTTTAAATGGATACCATCAATATTCAAAATACCCAGATATTTTCCATCCAATTATTATCTTACCCAACTACTCACAGGTCATGGCCGTTTTCCCTTTTATTTTTTTCGTTTCAAAATAAAAAATCATAAATACTGTTTTTGTGGTTCAGAATGCTCAAATATAGAACATTACTTTACATCATGTCCTGCCACAAACAAATATATTACAACTTTAAACATAAATACTTTTGATACAAATAAAAAACAACAACTTATTCAATCTATTGAAAAAATAGATATAATTTCTAAAATGATCCAGGACGTGAATTCATTAATAGAATAACTACTATAAAGGTTATAAAACTACAATGCTCTCCTGTCTTGACGGGCGGATGGGGAGCAGGGTGGAAGCGCCAGCAGATATGGGAAGGGATAACGGAAAGAAGAACAAAAGGCTAAAAAAAAAAAAAAGTTTTTTTTTATTTTTTTTTTAAATAAAAAAAATAAAGTGCAAAGATACGACAAACAGAAAGGTGTATCAAGGGTAGAAACAAATGAAAAACAAAGGTCGATAGCAAACACGAGAGTTCTAAATGACAAACTACATTGCAGTATGAATGCTAATGTCTGTTGAACTCTGCTCAAACGACCCAATCAAAACCCATCTACCAATTAAACACCTACAGTCCAACAAATTTACTGACATAAATGGAAGACCAAACATAATAATGGTTCACAAACTAAATCTGCATCCATGGCTTCCACAATTTCAAAATACAATGCATGTAAAGGAGGACCCACACAACTCTAGGAGGGCAAGAATAACCTCCACAGCCCTGGGCCTCTATTAGCGGATTAGGTCAGACAAATCGTCTTGTTATTTTTGATAGGGTGCCTTACGTGTTCTCTGGACCCTCTCGGCTGCAGGACGTGAAACCGATGTGACCTGTCCGTCGTCAAAGCTAGGAGAGAAAAAAAAAAGGGGGGGGGGGGTTAAAAGAGGGCAGAAAGAAAGCAAAAAGAAAAGGGGGAAAAAAGGGAGGGGGGAAACGGAGGAAAAAAAAAAGAAAAGAAAGGAAATGTCACATTGAAATTTATATCTCTTACAACACCATCATAAGAACTTTCAGCATATACGAAGACATCTTTAAAACATATTTACAACGATTCATTGATTATCAAAAATTAATATGCATAATACAAGCAACTAGTTAATGATAGCCACTAGCCCACAAAGTATCAGTTTAAAATTAATACTTTAAATATGCAACACTAAAATTATAAATGTGCTCATTTATAATGTACAACATATTACATGCAATTTTCTTTTTAAGAATGAATGATGTCTTGCCGAATAGAACGAAAACATAAAAATGAAGTAAGAAAAAAAAGGGAAAAGAAAAAAAAAAACTTAAAAAAATGTAACTTACCTAATTTACTTAGATTCATTTGTCCATATGTGTAGACGGTATATCCGTAAAGAGAACGATAAGAAACAAGTCATTGATAGAAAAAAAAAAATCATTCGCTTAGGTGAGCCGCGGAGTTCGGGCTGCTGTCCCGGTGCCTTGTCTCGCTCCTGGTTTACGCAATAGAGCGTGCGAACGGGGGGTGGGGCTATGCTGGGCAACTCGCGGCAGCGGCGTCGGTGGCATGGGGTGCTGGGTACATAGCGGAAAATAGATAGCACTAAAATTATGATCCTTCCTAGGCCCGTCTATTTAAGAAAAAAAAAAAAAAAGGGGTGCGGGGAGAGAGAGAGGAAAAAGGGAAAGAAAGAGGAGAAAAAGAAGAAAAAAAACATTTTGGATCAGTAATTTTGATTAAACCTAAAGTACTAAAATAAAGGAACATTCGTTTTATAAGAAACCCAACATTATATATTTGTTCTCTTATATGTTACAGTTAAAAGAAGAAAAAACAAGCAGAAGAAGCCAGTAAAGGAACCTCGTCGTCGTCTGAACTAAGAAGCATGATCAAGAGGCACAAAACTAAATGGACAATATTAAGCTAGATAATTATTACCCTAATCTTATACCCGATCAAAACCTGCTGACAAAGCATAAGCCCGTTCCCGAAGTCATATAGGGGTGTTCACGGCGGGGTGAGGGGGGGGGGGGGGGGGGGGGGGGGGTTATGAGGATTTTTTTTTCGCGCGCGCGCGTCGCGGGGTGGGGGCGCGGGGCTTTTGCACATCGCGGAGCCTGGCGTTTTCGTCGCGGGGTGCGCGTGCCGGGGGGGTGTCCCCGGGATTTCTCCCTCGTGTGAATGCCCCTTATCAGACCTTATTTATTTATTTTTAATTGGTTTAAACCTGTTATACCGTTTGGTGGTGCAGGTAGAGAGACACATTTTATTTTTATTTATTTTTGCTCTCACTTAGAAATTCACCAAATTCACCTGAAATCATTGGTGAGACATGGTTGTATAAAAGCAATATTAATAGTGCTGCAAACCCTTGTAAACTAAAGTTTTATGAAAACATCACGCTCCTGTCATTCTGCACTAATCTCCAATAAAAGTTCCGACAAAACAAAAACGTTTTTTTTTTTTTTGCAGAAAGATGCTTTTTAAACGCTCATGGTGACCACAGTAAAGAAAATCGATTGAGCCGCCATCTTGGCTCCTCAAGCCTGGCAGTTTCGGCACTCTGGGAACATTCGGTGACTCTAGATTCCGCTCACATCATACTTCTGTTCAGCTTGAACCATCGCAGCCGTCTTAGGAGAGCTGTTGCTCCCTGTCTCCACAGCGCTTCCATCAAAACCAAGTCCCTGTCTCCGAAAACGGGGAACCGTATACGCGTCGTTGACGGGCGCGGGCTACCACGTGACCCACGCCTTCTTTTCTAGGCTTCTGATTGGTATACCGCGCGCGAAAACACGCTGCGGTGTAAAGTTGAGCCCGGATGGTGATTCACACAATTGCGTCGAGTCAGAGCAGCACCACCTAGACAGGCCTCCACATGGTGTCCTCTCTCTCCATGAAACGTCATCGGAGTCGGATCGCGCTAACTCGGCTATTGGTCCCGAGCCCGACCTTCGACGCGCTGATTGGACACGAGCCCCAGCCGAACACTGACACAGCACTCGTGCCTAATCTCACACCTTGATCTATCTGACTGTGATGACGTGTGCGGAGACCTTCTGTCTAGGTGGTGTTGGGCAGACCGAGTGCAGCTGCGCAACGGCTTGCGACGTACGGGTTGCTATGGCAACAGCTGCGTCGGCTCCAAGCAAAGCCCTTATTTTACCCCTTTTTGTTGGAGCCTACACAGCCGCTTCTCTTGCGTGGCGCTGCGCAAGGGCGCGAACAGCCGCTCGATACCGCAAGGTCGCCGTTTCGCACTATGGGAGCTAAAAAGATTCCGTGCATCGTATGCTGTGCTAACGCCAAGGGTCTTTAAGCCGCAGTCACAATGCTCATACATCACACACAAAAAACGACAACGCGGTGTTCCCTGTAGACATGATGACATCATTATCTGCGGACACCCACCTCAAGCATGTTCCAATCATGTTCATATGTATGTTTTGAACATGTCTGCAGTCTGTCTTTTGTATTAGCCACCTGACCGCGGCTTTCAACTATGGCGCCTGTCTTCGCCCTCCCCCCGCAGGTGAGCGCCCGCGTGAAGCGCGTCTTCAAGGGCCCCCGCGAGCTGAACGGCTCCGTGGTGCTGGTCGAAGGGCTGGACGGCGAGGGCCTGTGCGACGCCAAGCTGAGGGAAGGAGACACTCGGCTGTTCCTGCTCGAGGAGGTGGCCGCCTCCATGGCTCGCACCAGGGTCCTGGCCAGTCCGCTAAGGGTCACCCTGCCCAACCTCGACAAGCTCCAGGCGGCCGTCCACGGTACGGGGTGATCATCATGATGATAAGAAAATTTATATTAAGTTAAGTTCATTTCAAATCACACACACACACACATATATATATATATATATATATATATATATATATATATATATATATATATATATATATATATATATATATGTACAGACCCGGAGTTCTATTATAAGTCGAACAAATTTATTTCAAAACATTCGTAAAATATGCACTAATACGGCTTGTGGAGGTTGGTTATACGGCCAGGGGGACATTATATGGGTGGCTAATCTTTGCGATAAATCGGCTAATTAATTAATACTCGTTAATTTACTTTTTAATTAGTGAAAATAGATATAAGGTTCCAATTCGAAGCATACTGAGTGTCATCAGAAACCACAAAATCAGCTCTTTTTAGAACGACTTGAAGCTCGTGGGAAAGTCGGGGGAGCACGAAAGTTACCACTCTTGAAGCAGGCGCAAAGCTAGCAGTGCCGGAACGCGGATGATTAGATTATCATCGCGTTCCACCACTGCTAGCTTTGTGCCTGCTTCACGAGTGGTAACTTTGGTGCGCCCCCGACTTTCCCACGAGCTTCAAGTCGTTCTAAAAAGAGCTGATTTTGTGGTTTTTGATGACACTCAGTATGCTTCGAATTGGAACCTTATATCTATTTTCACTAATTAAAAAGTAAATTAACGAGTATTAATTAATTATCCGACTTATCGAAAAGATTAGCCTTCCACATAATGTCCCCCTGGCCGTATAACTCACCTACACAAACCGTATTAGTGCATCTTTTTACGGATTTCTTTTTGCAATAAAAATGTTCGAATTAAAATGGAATACCCCATATATTCTAAACTAGAACGAAACTGAAAACCGTTTTTGCGTCATATATTTAGTTTTCGGGTTTATGACTTCTAAAGGACCGAAGACGGATTTTGGAATTTGGGCGATCGTCACAGGTCGCGTATTTGGGAGCTTCTCCAGGCTCAGATACCTTCCACACAACAAAGAAACTTTTTTAAGTATCTTTTTACATTAAAAGTGCAAGATACCCATAAACGTTTTTGTTGTTTTTATTTTATATTTTTAAAATCCCAGAATCTTGCCTTTTTGACGATAATTCGCCGCGTTTGGCTAACTTTTGTAACAATCGATTTTATGACAAATTATTTATCCAGTGAAAGCTTAAACAAATATCTATTCAACAAGCACAATATCGTTGTAGTCAAATGAAGTTATTTTGGCGCGCCTTTAAATACAAGAGGAAACTTTTTCAACATCAAATTTCTAGAAAAAGTAAATTAACGAATTTTAATTAATTATCCGATATATTGTTTTCTGCATCCCTTGGCATGGTCAAAAACATCCGATCAAAATCAGATGTAATATATGATTTGGGATTATAAATTCGTACATTCGTGAATAGGGTGTATTTGAAGATCAATTTTAAAATTCGAAGCCTGGTCGTCGTCATTTGCCTGCCTATTAATTAACTAATGCTTGGCACCTTGTTAGAGTATTTCTTGGTATCGATTTAACACGCTATTAAAACAAGCAAGGATGATGCGTAGGAAGGATGTTATGTTTAATATATGATGTTTTTCGTACGCGCCTCCAATTTATTAACTGAAAAAAAAAAAACAACCCTGAAATCACAATAAACGAATTCTTTAAGAATATTTCTTGGGAATTGAAAGCTTATAGGTTCTTCTATCCAATTGTTTTATGCAAAATAATATCGTAATTGGATGCAAAAAAAAAAAATATTTTCGATGTGCCGGCAGGAAATTTCAGCTTTTTCCAACTCTCGCTTCTTCACGCACACTAAGCCTTTTAAGAATTAAAGGGACACTGACAGGGTATTTATGCTCGCCAAGGTTTTTATTTGTACATTACATATGAGAGCCCAACTACCCAGAAAACAGTTCGCGGCTCGAAATTTGTTTTCTTTCCGACCGAAAACCGCCGATTGAGAACTGGCCGGTTTGAGTCGCGCTCACTCTCTTCTCCGTGGCCACGTGCCGTTTTCTATGATTTAGACACAACCACCAAATATAATCAAAGCAGTAGGTCATCGAAGGCACACACACAATATTAAAAATAGAGAAGTAATATGATACCCATTTTTTTGTGGCTTCTAAAAAGCTGCAAATGCGTTGTTTGGAGGCAAAAAATTCTCACTGCCTCGTGACTTCCGCCACCTCTTTCCTCCTCTATGTTTCTTCTTCCTCCCCAGTCCAGTTTCGGTTTCGGTTTCGAGCAGTTGCCCTTTTTTACTTTATTAAACATATACGTGACGCTGTAGCAAACTATTGATTGGGTTGTCTTCTGACACCATAATGAATCGTCTGGCAAAAAAATAAAAATATAATTTTTTGGGGGTGTCAGTGTCCGGTAGGCTTGTTTAAACTAGTAATATTCGTGTTTTTTTTTAGGAAAAGAAAGTTTTTTTTAGATTCTCACGCGCTCCAAGTCTTTCTGAAAATGACTGATTTAGTGGTTTTCGATGACGCTGAGCAAGTTTCTAATTGGAACCATATGTCTATTTTCATTAATTAAAAAGTTAATTAACGAATTTTAACTAATTAGCCGACTGATCGTGACAGTTAGCCCCCTATAATATGTCCCCCTGGCCGTATAACTCACCTCCACAAGCGGCATAAGTGTAACTTTCACGGCTATTTTATACAAATCTGTTAAAGGGATACTGAACCAAGGAATTTAGTGTCCATAATAAGTGGCGCACGTTCTTTGCACGAGCCAGCAGGCGCCGGTGTGCGCGAGCACACGCAACAAAAATGACGTCAAAGACCTCCATTCGCGGTTAAGATGACAGCGCGAATGTATGGGCTTCGGGCCAAAGGAGAATAAAGATAAGTTTTTCGTCTACACAGTGGTGTCTGCTGTAAAAGGTAAGCGATTGATTGGTCTAACAAGCACGTAGCTTTCACTTGTAGAGATGAAAAGCCTGTTTTTATTCTCCTTTGGCCCGAAGCCCATGCATTTCACTGTCCTCTTAAGCGCGAATGGAGGTCTTTGACGTCATTTTCGTTGCGTGTGCTCCCGCACACCGGCGGCTGCTGGCTCGTGGAAAGAACGTGCGCCACTTATTATGGACACTAAATTCCTTGGTTCAGTATCCCTTTAAAAAAAATAAAATAAAACACCCTGTGTATGCGGTGCGTGAGCGTATACGTTTTTTTTTTTTTTTTCATTACAAATTAGTCAGGTTGACCAAACGTAGTTTTTGGCCAAAAGTGCATCGTCACGGCGGTCCTTGGCTTTGTGAGTTTGCTATCGCTACACCGCAACCACGCACTAAAAAAAAAAAAAAGAAGAAAAGCGCACTATTGCGGCGCGTTCACTGTGCGTGATTGGTTGGCGCCGTGACGATTTACTTCTGGCTCTGCTTGATCGGCTCCATCAGGGGTAAACGAACGAACGAAAAGACACCGAGAAAGTTTTACAATGTTGTTTATAAGGTTTTTTTTTTTACACTGTTTCTGACAAGTTTTGCGTCGTTCGTTCTTGTTTCAGACGAGCCGTATCGTAGAAGACTGCACGAAAGGGACCGTGAGTATACTTTGGGATACAAGACATGCCTTTCCGTTTGCATCTCTCTTTTTTTTTTTCCCCTTATAGTTTTAGTCGGTGACAAGTGAAAGCTCCTCCCATCTCTTTCCACTTTAGTAGAATAAACGCTGTAGAGGGGGTCGCGCGATTCCTCTCCTCTCCAGCGTTCGCTCTGCCAAGGTGAAAAAAGAGGTGGTGGGAGGAGCTTCCGCTTTTCCACTTAGCGCGTCAACTGCACCGTGGGACATTTTATTTACCGGGAAAGTCTTATGAATTAAAAGTGGCCTCAAGCGGTTTCCCAGATCACCTAAATATGGCGATAACTCACTCTGCTGGCTCTATAGGCATTCTAGAAATCCAAAAAATATAACGATACGCGGCGATTTCCCTATAGACCCCTTTCAAAATACGGTACTCTGTTCGCAGCTGTGAAATCCCTGTACAATGGCGGACTAAAACCTCAACGTCACGGCAGACTAAAAAAAAAAACACCCATTAAAAAAGGTGATGATCGCAGTGACGTTGCACTTTCGACGCTGTTTGATTGGATGGTCGACTCGTAGTGTTGACCGCGCCCCGACGTTCGCTATCTTATGGAATGACTTGCACGTTCCTCGATGCAGTCGCTCCGCCATTGTGAAGTGGTTCCGACCCTCTAATATTCGGCACGTGATTTCTGAAAGGGGTCTATTAAATAGAAATCAAAGATCGCATCACGCCGAGGTCATCTCTGGCGATGGGAGGAGCTTGTTCCGATATCAGTACCACGGTCAGCCCGGTCAGCCATGCAGCAAGCAAAGAAAGCATCATCGTGCCTCCGACCGGTGGAACCGCGGAATGATATCTCGAATTCGCGCGGCTCGTCGCCCATACAGCCCGGACTACAATTCAATACAGCGAGCTCGAGAGCTTACGACCTGACCACGTGGACCTGACACATCACTCCCGCGGAAGACAAAAAAAAAAAAAATATATATTCGCAACAACATAGTGCGCTGTTTTTGAGACAATTATTGCAGTACTATGTTCCCTCTTCGCGAGAAAATAACATTTTTCGACTACTCTTATTTGCTTTTATCCTCTACTAAAGCTTACGTGCATTTTGTAATAACAGTGTTTGCAATCTCAACTAAATGTCGTGTTTTCAATGGTCACATGTTGTTCTGGCTGCCGAAACAATTTTCCTCCCATCGTCGGAGATGACCTCGGTGTGTTCGATCTTTGATTGCTTCCTTGATAAGAAAATCTGCGGCGCATCGTTATGATTTATGGATTTTTATTATAGATGCTTAGTGCCTGCAGAGTGAGTTATCGCCATACTTAGGCGATCTCAGAAACCTCCTCAGGGCACCTTTAATGCTGATCTCTCATGACCACCAATTCTTTCCATTAACCACGCTAATTTGTAAAGTTATTGAATAACGCGCTGTTACTTGCTTATAGGTAGGTGGTGGCATTCAGTGGAAGCCACATTTGACTGCGCTGTCCACCGCGTATGCTCAGAACGATCTCACATTTATAGGTCGCCAAAACCGGAAGTCTTAATAAAATAAAATGCACGCTGAAAAACAACAACAACAACAACTGCGGAATTTTGCCGTCAGCGCGGGCTCAGCAGTCACTCATTTATGCAGTGAAAATTCCTCAACAATCTTGTTAGATAATAATAATAATAATCGTTTATTTCACCATAAGATTTTTATGGTGGCGATCAGGGACAAAAAGCTGTAGAAAACAGCTTGACGAGGTCCCCGACCGCCTACAAGCAGCAGAGCAGCGTGATACTCACAGTATAAAATACATACAGAGCACAAGCTATAGAAAGGATAGCAGAAAAGACCTTCGTCATCACACACTGTGTTAAGGCTGATTCACAGGATTGGTAACTTTTTGTCACTTTCTAGTTTTTGAAGAGAAAAAAAAAACGTGATACAATCGCGATATAACTAATTAAAAACAGGAGAAAAGGATTTATGCACACGATCGACATCAAACAGAAGGGTCCGAATATCCTTGACGGATAATTTCTCCCAATCGAAGTTTTGTTCGGGAAATAAATTTAATAATTTCGGAATAGTGTATCTGAGCATTTGTGTTCCGTAGTTCGTTCTGGGAGTGACCACCTCCCAACAGCTCGCAGAACGAGTGGGATAAGGATGAACATATTGGGAAAGGCGTCCAAGGCTCACTAAAAAGCTAGTATTTCTAATTTCTTCCACTTTTAGAGTAGTGGAAAGTCTGTAGTCGTAGAGAGAATATATACTAATAATGTGAAACTTCTTGAATAGATTGGCTGTAGGATGATCATATTCTACATTGGCGATTGCCCTCACGGCTTTTTTTTTGCAAAAAAATTATTTTATCAAGATTTGTTAATGTCGTCTTACCCCAGACTAGGTGGCCGTAAATTAAATGGGAATAGAACAAGGAGTTATATATTAATAATTTAACGTTTGTTGGCAGTACATAGCGGTTGCGGTTTAGGATACCGACTATCTGTGATAACTTCGAGGTAACATAATTGATGTGATCGTCCCAAGACATATTTTCGGAAAAAGTGAC
Source organism: Ixodes persulcatus (assembly GCA_013358835.2). Taxonomy (NCBI): domain Eukaryota; kingdom Metazoa; phylum Arthropoda; class Arachnida; order Ixodida; family Ixodidae; genus Ixodes; species Ixodes persulcatus. The sequence continues at coordinate 747,233 of JABSTQ010009688.1, read as the reverse complement.
ACCAAGCAGTTTAAAAGCATTGACGATCTCAATCCTGGTTGAGTTTATTACGATATGTTTGGTAATATTTACAAGTTTGCTCTTGGGACGAAAAAGCACGGCTTTTGTCTTTGCAACGTTTATTTGTAGCGAATTGATGCAGCTCCAGACGTTCAACTTAGAAAGCACAAGGTTTGCCGATTCGAACAGCAGATCAAAGTTTTCCGCAGTGAAAAGTAAAGTGGTGTCGTCGGCGTAGTTTACAAACTTAGCTCAGTTACAGAACTGCTCATTGACGATGGTTGCACAAGCAGTAGTGCTCCCGTCTCCACCCACGGCTCGTCTCCTGTCGTTCGGCGCGCCGGAACAACACCGCCTAGTAGACAAGGCCGTAGTGCTAACATTTTTGTGTCAACAGCGAAAGCCAACGCGGGACACAGATTAGAAACGAGTGCTGCGTCAGCGCTCGGCTTCGAGTCAAGTTTGAGCCGAACGCTGACGCAGTCGTCGTGTCCAATCTTTGTTTAGAGTTGGCCTTCGCTGAAGACGCGACCTCTATCAGCACTACGGCTTTGTTATTCAGGAGGTGTTGGCCAGACGGCTGTGATGGTAACTGCAGTGCATCTTAGGGAATGCGTATGTTCCACTGATCTCCATAGTAGAGATCAGTGGTATGTTCCGAAGCACAGCGTCTAGGTGGAGTTATGCTGCACTGTTTTCTATGCGTCTTTTTTTGTTTAGCAACGAACTCAGTGATGCCACCTATCGGGTATTCCTGGCACACTTCGGTTTGCGAATATTTCCTAATGTTTTACGCGTCATTCTCTCACCATATGGTTGAGTTACGTCTGATAGTGCTATAAGCGACCAGGTCCCCAAGAGAGCGAGTAGGGTTGATCTCACAAACACTACGAGGCCAGCCGTTATAGTTCAGAGCCGGAAGTGCTTGAGGGCTGTTTGCACACTGGCGCAATCACGTTTCAAATCACGCGAGAAAGAGCGAATACAATGTTGCTGGTGAAGGACCCAGGACAAGCTCCTTTCGCATTACCCTTCACAATTTCCACTCTAGCGGAGCGAAAGCTGGGGAGAAAGCAATGCGGAGGCAAGTTCGTCTGCTTCTTTTACAAGGGTTGTGGTGACGTCAGGACGCCGGACTTTAATTGACTCTGATTGAAGGATAGTGCGTAGACCTCAAGGCAGCTTGCTTTGAGGTCTACCCACTATTCTTCAACCAGAGCCAATCAGAGCTCGGCGTTCTGACATCCCCACAACCCCAGCACAAGAAGCAGACGAACTTGCGCTCTGCACAGTCCCTCCTCGCCTCCTCTTCAGTGTTCGCTGTGTTAAATTGGAAAGAGTGGAGGGCTTTGCGGGGAGGGGGGCTTGTTCTGGTTTCCTAACCTGCGGCAGACTGGATTGGACTGAAGACAACTTTGTAAGGGAGAGGGCACTCATATCCCGAAACAAAGGCGCTTCGAGTTGTCTGAGCGTTCAAAGACTGCGCCAACTGTTCCCACCACAGTGCCCTGCGAGTCCAAGTATTGCCCGTGGAACGGCGACTGCAACGAGAGCCGCCTCGGGGTGGCCCAGTGCAGCTGCCCGGGCAGCTGCGCCTACGATCCGCTGGCTGTGCCCGTCTGTGGCTTGGACGGCGTCACCTACGCCAGTCGCTGCAAGCTTCGCGTCGACTCGTGCCGGCAGCAGAAGCGACTCTGGGCGAAGACGCTCGGGGCCTGCCAGAAGCAGCCGCTTTTCTACTCACCCAGGAGTTACCTGCGTTGACATTTCGCTTGATTTCTCTTTTGAGGCGCCCTGCAGGGCGTCCTTATAAACCTGGGCCGCGGTCGCACTGCCAGCGCATCATATGACCTTGTCAAGCTGCACGTGTTGCAGCTTTTTGCCCCAGCTACCATCTTTCCTGGTGAAAGGAAAATAAAATGATTGATTGATTGATTAAAAAGACAGTGTGCAGGCACTGCCTGAGGCGTGTTTCTTCCATGTAGAACAGAATGGCCGTATAACAAAAAAATGTCCGCAGAAATGTTGAGTGAGAGAGTAATGGAGATGATAAAAGGACGAAGGAGAGGTTTGCCTTGACCAGACAGAGAGGAAGAGATGACAAAAATTGAAAGACGTTTACAAATCTTTGTAATGCGAAATTAGAGCGCAGCTCTTGAAGAGGCGGAGGGGAGGGTGCGGAAGGGAGGGTATTCCCCTCCTCCTCCCCTCTTCCTTTGCTCCTCCTCCTCCCGTCCTCCCCTTCTCTCCCTCCTCTTCCCCCTCTTCCTCTGCTCCTCCTCCTCCCTTCCTCCCCCTTCTCTCCATTCCTCCTCCTTCCCTCCTCTCCTCTTCCTCCTCCTCCGTACCCTCTTCTCCTCCCACAGTTTCCCCGCTAAATTTAGCTGGAAAATTGAGGCCACGTGACCTCAACACCACTTCAATTTCCAACACCAATTCAGATTGGTATCGAGGTCACGTGACGTTAGTTTCCCGCGCTAAATCTAGCGGAGAAACAGAATTTCTTCATGAGTGACGTGACACCAAGTCATGTGACGTCATTTTCCTCGCTAAATTTAGCGGGGAAATTGACGTCACGTGACCTCAACACCACTTCAATTTCCAACACCAATTCAGATTGGTATCGAGGTCACGTGACGTCAGTTTCCCCCGCTAAATCTAGCGGAGAAACTGAATTTCTTCATGGGTGACGTGACACCAAGTCATGTGACATCATTTTCCCCGCTAAGTTTAGCGGGGTAATTGACGTCACGTGACGTCACACCAATTCGATTTCACGTTAAATTTAGCGGGGCGGTGACGCCGACGCCGCGAAACCCGTAAACAGGCGCTTAAGAGCTGCGCTCTAAAATTTACAAAAGTGAAAAGGGATGAATGACGGTGACAATGGGGTAGAGTGTCACGAGGTAGGAGTTGGAATTTCACTTTTGGTCACTCCGACAAAGCCGCCAAAGTGAGCCCGCACTACTTGGCAAACGGTGTGCTCCGACTCCATGGCCGGTGACATTTTCTTCGCTTTTTCTAAAGCCCCGGTTCACAATGCACTCTAATACATTATACAAAGAGAAGATACTCTACCGACACCATGAAGGAAGCTTCTGGAGGCGACACAAGGGGCCACCAGAGGCGAAGCCAGAAGTGTGGAGGGACACGCGCCCCCACTCCTGGACGAAAAGGAGAGCTGACTTGGTGGCGAGCTGTTCTGGTCACCCCCGGGGCGCCTCTGCTGGTGGCCTCCTGTGTCCTCCAGGAGCTTTCTACCTCCATGGCCGACACTGTCTGGGGCCTGTTTTTTCCTCGAATAACAGTCCCGTCAACTCGGCCACACAAGAACTGTCTGGAGACATGTTTGAAGTATACATATATATGTATGAGGTTTTCGAACCTGCTTCAAGCGTCTCGGCAGATTGATTTTTACAGCGGAGCTATTAAGGGCTAGTTTCCCCAGTATCATGTCCGTCAGCAAACAAATGATGGCACAAAACTCTGGACAGCTACCACAATCTATAGGCGACGGCGGCAACCAGACAACCGGCTTGCTGGTTGTCTGCATGGTTGCCGACGTCGCTCATAGATGGCGCAACCTTTCCAGTCTTTCCACTCTGGCTTGCCGACTTGCGGCCGGTCGTTACTTCATTCCCCACCATAGTACAGCTTCGCTTGTTTTCCTTCTTCACCAGAGTGGAAAGGCTGAAAGTTTTCTTTTTCTTCGCGTTTGCAGCGAACACCGTGTCTTTTGTACGATGTATGAGCAGCGTGAGTGCGGCCTCAAGTTACACTACTTTTCGCAGTTACGCCGTAAATCGGGCCATAGCCTTCTCTATACTGAAAAAGCCTGGCAGATCGCCATGAGACGCGGCCGCCGAAAGTGCAAGGTAGAGCGGCAGACAAGAGGCATGTAACGGGCGCCCCGCTGCGGCGAGACGCCGAAACACACTCGTCTCGAGCGATGGTATGTCCGTTCGTGCTTCTCGCGTTCCTCGGGCTACCGCTTCTTTTCTAGTCGTGTTTGAAAACCATGTTTCGGGTCCTCGCCGCTGCAAAAGCTGTGCGTTGACTACAGGCTCCCCGAGAAATTCTCTAAATTCTCTGTGCTACCAGACCCTCGCGCTTCAAATCGGCGACCGGGCACTCTATGGCTCCGTCGTCGGACTGCCAGGCTTTGTGAGTATAGAGGGGGCTATGATTGGACGCATTAAATTGGTTTTAAATATTTTGTACACTTAGCGACACTCGTGTCGTAACTGGGCGTTCAGGGCTGGAACACATCTGCGAAAAAACCAACCGCAAAACACACGAAAATCGGAGCTCGTGAAAATAATAAGGTTGGTAGCTGGGCTAATTTTTAAAAATATGTTTCCATTAACACACACACACACACACACACACACACACACACACACACACGCACGCACACACACACACACACACACACGCGCGCGCGCACGCACGCACACACGCACACACACGCACGCACGCGCACGCACGCACGCACGCACACACACACACGTGGGTGTTTATCGTAGCGATCGAAAATATGCTTTTAGCGAAACCTTATTTTGTGATTCACGTGCAGGGAAAATAACCTCGTTATAAAAAAATAAATGTCGTGAAATGAATTTTTTATGTTCGAAAATCGTGTCATTTTGTGAAAATATTTTGTCTGTACAGGCGGCCGGTCGCCGACTTTCAATGGGAGGACACACCCCCGCCGGTGGGCCAGAAGGGGGACGAAGAGAGGAACGTAACCTTGATCAAGGCCCATCGCAACAACAGGGACGGGATATCATAAATGCCGTCTGCTCACATGCCTAATGCTGCATTCACACTGGCGTTTGAATCGCAACTGCTAAAAGCGGATTCGCTCGTTTTCATCATCAAATGCGCGCGTGAAACTGCAAGCAACCGCGTTCGAAACCGCTTCGCGAACGCGATTCAACTGCCAGTGTGGCCAGTGTGAATGAGGCATTAGTCCCGAGGAAAACGAAAGACAGGTCTCTTCCCTGCGATTCGCGGTTCTTGCACCCGTCCCCATAGCAATGAGTCCCCACCATTGGTACAGCGGTGATCAAATCCTTTTTACAATCCCCCGAGGAGAGCGGCTATAGGGCAGCGCGCATGCCTACTCAGGCGCGGCGAGACTTCCGAACCGCCAGGGGAGAAATTAGCGTAGTAGGCGCGCCGTCTAATGCAAATGAGCGGAGTAGGATGTATTCCCCCCTATGCTCCGCGACAACGTTTCTTGGCAATGCAGTGGAACTGGAGACTTCTGCCTATCTCAAATGCTCTACTCAAAATACTGTATTTCAAATACTTTTCGAAGGATCTTGGTATCTTGCGAGTACTTTTGATCGATAGTATTTGATACTGTATTTTAATTACATTTCTGAGTATCTTGTACGTATTATCTCAAATACATTTTTGACGTTGCGGCCTTTTCCGAGTTTTTCGGTTGAAGTGGCGTGGGCGTGGCACGAGTAAACGTGAACACTCTTTAAGAAACCAAATCCTCTTGCTAGCTCCGATCAGCTACGGTGACTTAAATTGCGCTCGCGAAAACATCGATTTTGTGCCGATTGTGACTCATATTTCACCCCAAAGTTCGTACAATTAAGGTTTTCCTCTCGCCTTCCGAAAGGCGCCTTTTGTTTCCTAGAGTTTCCACCCAAAAAATCCTCAAACAAAAGGGGTGGTTTTACGGAAGTAATGATTGCCACACTGAGGTGCAGCACAGAAAGGGAAACGACCCACATCAACATTGCAGACTTCAGTGTCCAAAATAACAAATAAAAGAAAATCAGAATTAAACACAAAAAGAAGACACTTTTTTTTGTTTGTTGTATATTTAACTCCGCTATGGCAAAACGTCAAGTTTTTGTTTTTGTTTCGTTTCTTTTTGTCGTCAGTCCGGCATTTATTGCTCTCCCGAACACTGTCTGTAAGCGACCATTGATACGCAAATAACAGGACAGGAAACGAACTACGAGCAGAATGACCTCTCAAAATGCCAACAAAGCGTCCCTTAAACGTTGAGTGGCTTTCTTTAAAGGGCCTCTGACACGGCAAAAAAAATATTTTTTTTTTCATGCTAAACGTTGCAATGGCATATCAGGACATTACAAAAAAATTGTTTCACTATAGAGTTGCGTAGTTTTTTTTATAAAAAATAGAAATACGAGGCCCAATTCAAAGTTCCCGCCGTGCACTGTGACGTAACAGTGTACCGCAAGGTGTCGCGGCGGTCAGAAGGGAGGCATCGCCGGAAGTCACGTGAGTTGTATCCCTCCTCGTGCTTACCGCGAGCGCGTGTAATATTTTTTTAATATTTTTGTTATTCTCCGCACCTCCACGAGCGATCCAAGCAGACAAGGTTTCTTTTATTTGCTTTTCATCGCTTAATGTTGCTATAAAGGTAGAAGAAGCGGCATTGGACCTCTTGGCGAATATGTGCTGCCACCTAGAAACGCGAATCGGTTCGAGACTAGGTGACTGGAAAACAACGCGCGCCCAAGGCCTCTCCCACCCGTTCCACACCCAAAACGTCAGCTACATCCTGTTCACCCATTGAGGCGATGTGACCTATAGGTACGGCTCCCCCAAGCTCACCTTTGTCCCCATTGTGCGTAATCTTCCGCCCCGAGGTCGACACAACGAAACCGCTCAAAGGCGAGAAATGCAAGATGGCGGATTGTTTGGAACTAGATACTCTCGAACCCAGGCGCATGAAATACTCCGCGCATGCGCACCGCGTATTTCTACAAAAGGTCCATTGACGTGATCAACTACAATGCCTAGAAGGTGCTGTGTGAGGGAGCTGTCCCGGTATTTCAGCAACTGAAGAAGAGATCACACTGCATGCATTTCTGAGAGACATACATCGGCCGCATGAGCACCCAGTAAACAAGTTCTACTCATGCTCTAGACAAAATACGTACTTTGTGCTCGACGTTTACTTGTACTTGGTACACTCACCAGTTCGTATTCTTTAGACGGCAGGCATCTACAGCCTGGAGAGTATCCGATGATTCAACGACATCGGTGTCTCAACCTTCAGCAATGCGATCGGGCGTGTCGTATGCTAGCAATCCTAATTTCTGCGAGCGTTCTAATTTTTTTTTTCTTCAAAACTTGATAGCTTGTTTTGCGCCCAGTATAGCCCTGTATTATCGGACTGACGGCATGCACTCGCACTGGCTTGTACTCGCAACGCTTTCATCATTGACCTCCATCACGTCGATCCACTGACTCTTCGTCCTCAAATTTTACAGCACGCAAACTAACCAACAGTGCAGGGATAAAGAGCTAGTGAAACTGAAACTTCGTTTTCTACGATCGCTCGTACGAAGAGCAGAATAATAAAAAGAAAAAAAGTCTTAGGCACGGTCGCGGAGAGCACGAGGAGTGAAACTCACGCGACTTCCGGTTAACCCACTTTTAGTGACGTAGCTCGATGCCTCCTTTCTGACCGCACCGACACCTTGCGGTACACTGTTACGTCACAGTGCACGGCGGGAACTTTGAATTGGGCCTCGTATTTCTATTTTTTATAAAAAAACTACGCAACTCTATAGTGAAACAATTTTTTTGTAATGTCCTGATATGCCATTGCAACGTTTAGCGTGAAAAAAAAAAATATTTTTTTTTGGCGTGTCAGAGGCCCTTTAAGAAGGTGCGACCAGTGCCGTGGCTATTATGTGGGCTCTCTTTGTTATCCAGTCACTCATTTCCGTATTCCAAGTTCGTTAGTAGTGAACTCCCAATTTGGGGAATATGGATTGTAGTTAAACGATGTGTCTAAGATGTGCCGCCGGACGTGATATTCAGCGATGTCACTATAACTGAAGCGTCCTCTTTTCCTTTTTTTTTTGGTCCCAGAAATATTATGTAACACGTATCAGTGATATCCTGCTCCTTATTGTTGGACTGCATAGAATACCCCTAAGATGTTTTTTTTTTTTTTTTTTTTTTTTTCGTTTTGTGCTGTTGCGTGTTAAAAACGCCATTCTGGTAAATCAGGTTTTCGCAACTGTAGAATTGCGTTTGTCACTGACGTCGATACAAATTACGCAATGTGGAAGTATCTTCGAAAGTAATTGAATTACATTTCTAAGTATTTGCACTCTACTCAAGATACTTTACAGGGAAAGTAACTTGAGTAGTATTTTAAATACTTTATGAAGCAGGTACTTGCACTTAACTTCAGGCACGTAGCCAGGATTTTGTTTCGGGGGGGGGGGGGGGGGGCGCCCATGACAAAATGCTGTATGAGGGAGAGGGGGGAGAGGAGGTCCCAGCAAAATGGAAGATTTCGGGGGGGGGGGGGGCGGGCCCCATGCCCCCCCCCCCCCCCCCCCCCCGGATACGTGCCTGCTTAACTTAAACACTTTTGTCGAGTATTTTGTCCAACACTGAGTGGAAGGCACAGGCACGCGTTCCCTCTCCCGTTTTGAACGCTGAATAAAGCTGTGCGCAGGCTGTCCTCTCCCCGGTAATGCCAAGAAAAGTTCTCTAGGAGTGTAGTAAAGTATTTGCTTTGGTCAGCCGCTCCGTGCGCAATCATCCTCGCCACCCAAAAACCCACGCATGCGCACGTGCAACCAATCTGCTGACGAGGTGTCTGCCATTATGGTTTGAGTGGCTCCCTCTCTTAAATCTAAACTCCAAAACAAACAAAAACATTTTTTTTTTTTTGCGAAAATTGTATAGGCAAGTTTACTTACACAAAGACGCAAATACTACGATAGTCAGTACTCCCGTCATGTCCTGAAAATTAAGATAGGAGACGCCTCTACTATACTCCGTTTCACCTGACGTCCGGACGAAGCGGACGCTACGAGCTATCCTAGCCAATCCCGTTCTGTGGACGCAGTCCGTGATACGCTCTCCGCTCGTCGCTACATGTGTCTCTCCAAGGTCACGTGACACTCACACGGCCTTGGGTTGGCTCCGCTGCCTTGTAGCATCCGCTGCGCCCGGACTTATGGTGAAACGGAGTATAAGTGTAAATAAATATTCGGTCACTTTTATCTTGTAAGTATATTAAATTTCAAAACTGACTCAAAATGGATTCAAAACAGCTTAAATGGTCACATTTCTGGATTTTAATAGAATCTCCAGCGCTTTCAAAGAAAAATCTAAGACAAATTTCATTGCGTTTTTAGAATAAACCTCTAAAGCAATAAATACCAGGTGCATTACTGGAACTCAGGTCTGGGAAGCAAAATTTGTTCATTCAGTAACGAGCGGTGCATTTATTGTGGCAAAGTTTTGGTCTTTTATTTCAGTAACTACTGAAACTGTTGTTACCGGAGTGGTTGTATTAAAAAAACAAAAAAGAATAACAACCTGACCAGCTTCACATTATTATATTTTTCAATTTTGCGGTATTGTTTTACATGGCCTTTAATTACGAGACAAAGACAGTTCTTTATCTTTTACTTCCAAACGTCACAGAAACTGATTCAAAGGGATAGAGCAACGAAATTATACCGCCTATTTTGTTGTTTAAACGCGAACCAGGTTCTGGCTATCAGCGTTGGGAATGGGCACCCCCATTCCATTCCAATTCCTTTTCGGGAAATTAGACTTTCCGACAATTCCATTCCTTTCAGTTCCTCGGAAACGAAATACTGGGCCCATTCCCACTCCTGGAATGACTGAACTGCACCATTCCATTCCTCTGATTCCTAAACGTGAAAACAGGAGCCAAATTGTGTAACTGAAAAAAAAGCAGCATAGAGCTGCTGACGTTATCAAACGCGGAGACGACTGCAAAATTATGGAAAAGCTTCCTCAAAGCACTGATTCTACTAAGCCGAAGGGTGGTTGCAGAAAGCGCTTCGTGGTAATCCGGTGTCACTGAAGACATCGATCGCGCGATCACCGCGTAAAAGGCTTGCGAGTTGCAACAAACGCTAAAAATATAAACCACCCATTTTCTACGCACACGGACCGTATTCCCTCCACAGATACATAGTTAGCGTGTTGTTTGTTAGATAAGTGTTAGATAAGTTCGTGCGTGGCGAAAGAAGAAGCTATCTTGCTCTCTGCTTCGAATACTTGCATAACAGCACCACTAGCGCGCGGGGGAGTGGTCTAGCGCACACCAGCTCGGAGCACGTGGAGCGAAAGCTCGCGCTGCAGAACCCAGGATCCTGGGTTCAATCCCCACCCCTGCCCGTTTCGATCTGGATGAGCATCGTACCAGCGTGCGGTCGTGTATCATTACTGCGGAGACTCGTCGCCCGTTGAGGCAGACCAAGTTCTAGGCTGTATAAACATACACACAACCCAATTTTTTTTTTTTCCACTAGTGCGCTGCTGGAAACGACGCCGCCCCAAATCTGCATGCATTGCGGCAAGAACAGAAAACCGTTGACAAAGTGCAAACGGTATACGGCGCCAGCACAAGGGACTGTAGCACCATATATGAAACCAACGTAAACTTTTACGTTTGCTGCACGATTCTTGCGACTTCTTAACATATTGAATTAAATTCTTCAATTCTGTTCCTCTAAAACACTAGAAGATCGGCTGGGTTAAAAGCAGGTAGTTGAAACGGCCATCATTCCGGTTCGGGGTCGGGTTCAGTAGCTTTGCATTTTGTTCCGGTTCGGTTCTGATGATTTGATTCTTTTGAAATAACAGTTTGGTTACTGGTTCCAACAAGCGCACATCAGTTCAAATTGTTCTTAAGAAGAAAAGTCAACAGTTCTCCGACAGGGTATTTATGCTCGCCGAGGTTTTTTGTTGTACGTGACATGTGAGAGCCCAACTACCCAGAACAGAATTTGCGGCTCGAAATTCGGTTTCTTTCCGCCCGAAAACCGCCGATCGAGAAGTGGCCGGCTTGGGTCGCGCTCACTCTTTTTTCCGTGGTCACGGGCTGTTTTCTAAGGTTTAGATACGATTACCAAATTGATTCAAAGTCGTGGGTCATTGAGGGCACAACGTCAATATTAAAAATAGAAAAAAAAATACGAAACCGATTTTTTGTGGTTTCCAAAAGGCTGCAAATACGTTGATTGAAAAAAAAAAAAAAAGGTTGCACAGACAACCGGAACCATTCTGTGCGTTCACAGCATACTTCTTTGGGGATCGGTGGCCGAGTGGGCTAGCGCACACCAGCTCGGAGCACGTGGAGCGAAAGCTCGCGCTGCAGAACCCACCCCTGCCCGTTTCGATCTGGATGAGCGTCGTACCGGCGTGCGGTCGTGTATCACTACTGCGTGGTGCACGTCAAAGACCTCAGGCGAGCAGTTGTACTGCACTGGCTAAATTTCGCATGTATACAGCTGGGAGACTCGTTGCCCGTTGAGGCAGACCAAGTTCTAGGCTGTGTAAACATACACACAACCATTTTTTTTTTTGTAATAATTCTCAACATGGTGGCGTTTTGCGTGTTGTGGGACTCGCGGATGGCGGCGGTCACATTTCAGAACTCTACTTCAGAACTGTCGTTCACGGTACCGGCGAATTCTGTCTTCCTTCGAAAGAGAAATTTTGGACCGATCAAAAAAATTTATATTCATCCCGTACGACACGCCCGAGCAGCAAACCGCTTGCACGAAGATGTCGCCGAGCCGTCGTCCCTTCTCGTGGCTGAAGACATCGCTCGCGCAAACGTCAACTACGAAGTGCGTACTTCGAATTGAATACGCACGCGTACGGTTTCTGTACTATACTTCGTTTCAGCTTCGGTCCGAGCGCGGCCGATGTTATGAGCCGAAGGGCCAATAAAACAGCGCAAAAAGCGCAACGTCATGGCGTGCTCACTGCGCTTGATTGGACCAGCCGGTGGAGGACCACGCACAGAGAGACGGCGAATACCGGCTGGTCCTATCAACTGCAGAGAGCACGCCATGACGTTGTGCCTCTTTCGCTGTTTGATTGGCCCTTCGGCTCTGTTCGAGGCGGGGCTTAGGCCGCACGTCCGGAGGCTTCCTGGCCTTTGACGACGACCATTCCCCGAAGTGAAGAACCCAGGGGTCCAGTGGAGGTGGGAGAATTGGTAACGTAACGAACGGTTTAATTACATGGTAGCGATACAGTCGTCAAATCCAAGAGAACAACTGGAGCCGTCTCACGCCCCGCCTTATATAGGGTCCGTTTTCTCCCTCACTCTCCGCCAGGGCAGCAGGTGCGACCGCCGAGTGCGTAGCAGAAAAGTCCGCCGCGTCGTAGCCAGAAATGAGTCATAGCCATGGTTCTCCGCAGTTAGGCCAGGCCTCTCTCCCCTTCCGGAGCGCACGAACCCACACGCACACACACACACGTCCCGTTGACGTCACGGACGCGTTGAGACACGTTTTGGGCAGGCATCGACAGGTGGCCGGCAGTCCTGACACGTCGGGACTCGTTTCGGGACTCGTTTCCGCAGCGTTGAAACTCGGAAAAGGTTGCCGAAGGTTCCATTCTTAACAGCTCATAACATCGGACGCGCTCGGACCGAAGGTGAAACGAAGTATAGGTGCGAATGTGGCCGATGCGTGGTGCTGCCCGACTTCGAGCCGGGAGTGCATGTACGGGAGGAAAATCGGCAGCAAACTTTCCGACATACAGTCGACCGGCTGCATTACTACGTACGAAAGAGTTCTCCCTGTAGCTCAGCAGAAGAAGACGCCGTTTCGAACGGACGCGTTTTCATGCTCTCCGCCGCAAATCAACAATCGGCCTCGGGCCGAGGAAACCCTTCTCCTTCTGGTTCACATGCTAACGAAGACTTTCAAAAGATGCAACCGGACAACGCTGCAGCCGCACCCGCAGCCCCAGGAAAAAGCCAAGCTCAGGCGACAAGCCAAGATGAGTCTCGAATCCCACTTCCACGGTTTCCTCCCGGGAGCTTGTGCATCAATTCCGCTTTTCTTCATGCCGACATATCGGGCAGGCCCTACCGTGGAATTGATTTTCACGACGGACTCAAAGACGCCATCGATCTCCGTGAAGTGTTGTCCCTTGGACAGTTCCAAATGAGCCACGTTTGGATGGCTACGCTAGTGAATTCTGAAGCCGCGGAGAAGCTGAAAGCAGCAAAAGAACTGACGGGGAAGGGTAAAAAGTGCATGGTCATCGGCCCCAACTCAAAAGACGTCAAGCTCAAGCTGCTCTGGCTTTCGTCGAACCTAGAAGATAAGAAGATTACTGAAGCATTGTCGTCATTTGGAACCGTGCGTAGCGTCTCGAGAGACAAGTGGCGCGTGCCAGGGATGGAAAACATGAAAACGATGAACAGAGAGGTCTGTCTGACCCTTCATGACACGGCGACATCGGAAGATATTCTCCATGTGCTCAGAGTTGCCGGTATACAGTCCCTTCTGGTCATGTCCGGGCGACCACCCTTGTGTCTGTGATGCAAGGTTGGTCACATACGCAGGCAGTGTCGCACCCCAAAGTGTGCGCGTTGCAACAGATTCGGACACGAAAGTGACGAGTGCTACTCCGGCTATGCAGCCGTGCTACGGGGTTCACTTAGACATCAAGCGCTCAATAAAAAACACACGGGACGAGGAGAGGACGGGACAAGCGCTAACTTTCAACCAAAAAGTTTATTGCCGAACCAGCACTTATATAAGACTGGGCGCATGAAAAGAGTGGAAAAGGAAAGATAAACATCAAAAGAGTGCCAAAGAAGAACAGTGGCGTGCCGCCTACGATAAGAATTCTAATTCAATTTTTGATAAAGCTACAGACGGCCTGCTGACGCATTGATCCCCCGACCTTGCAATCTCGGCCGCTTCCACTATCTCCCTTGTGAGGCCCGAGCGATGAAAATACAAGATGGTCGTTTGTTTGTACAGGGGGTGACACTGGTTTCCCGATAAGTGCTGGTTCGGCAATAAACTTTTTGGTTGAAAGTTAGCGCTTGTCCCGTCCTCTCCTCGTCCCGTGTGTTTTTTATTGAGCGCTTGTTGTCTAAGTGAAGATGAACCAACACGCCCAAACCTTTTCCCTTCTGAAGTGCTACGGGGCTCTGGCACAAAACCAGATGCCAACCAGGAGTTCATGGACATCTCCGAAGTCGTAGACGCCACTGGAGAGGTTCTCCCAACTCAAGCCGGGTCTGCAGAGCCCGGACCTCCTATTTCCGATAAGAACGAAGATCCAGCTGTCAAGGAAGTCTCGGAAACACCACAAACCAACTCGGGGACAGAGAATGAAGGAAAAGACTCAGAGGAAAGCAAGGACAAAGACACCCCGCGACCACGGCCAGTTAACTGAGCAGCCTGCAGATCTTGCTGACAAGTCGACGACGTCAGAAGGCAACGACGATTTACCGGACTCAATGGATGTGACCAAAAGCAGTTCCAAGGACACCAATCAAACGAAAACAAGGGCTGTGTTCCAAATCTTACCCTAATGAATCCGAGTTACTTCGGCGGGTCGTGTCACGTGACAACACAGATTGAAAAACGCTGAACGCGAATAGGTTTTGGAACGCCAAGGTAGAAAACCCTTACCCTGGAGTAAGATCGAGTAAGTTTTGGAACACGGCCAATATGGCCAAGTGTCGTTACTCTGAAGCGTAGCTTAAGTTATTTAGTGGCACTAGAGTATTCTAAAACAATGTATTGAATAGTTATGTTCCGCGTTTTCGGTTTTTATTTTTTCAAAATTCGGCGTACTTTTTTCGGTGTTTATTTTAAAATTCGATTTTCGTTTTTTTTTCGGTGTATATTTATTTCCAAAAACGTTTACCGTTTTTTTTCGGTGAATATGAAAGAAACACCATCGGACACCGGATCGATGATCCTTGCAACTTCCGCTACAACTTCCGTAAGGACACACCTCAAAATCGCAGAATTCGCGCGAATAATCTTCAGCACGCTTCTTTTTCCTTCCCATTTTGACGACGTGACCGTCTGAGGTGATGACCGTACAAAAACCAGCGGAATGTAAAAAAAAAAAAAAATCCATTGCATTTATGTTTTTAACCACAGAGAAGTTTGAGAGAGGGTGTTAAAAAGATATTAACGGCTTTCCTCGATGTCCTCTGAAGTGCATGACACCCGAACTTTTTTTAGGACCAGGAACTTGACAAACTAAGCCCGATCACAGAAAGGACACAGATGTCCCGCTAAGGCCAATCCAAGACCTCTTTTGTTGCATGTTGAACCTTGGAAGAGGGCAATCACGAAGACGTCACACAATGTCGAACCTTGCAAAGCCCTCTCTCCCCTCCGCCCCTCCCCCACCCACCTCGACGCGACCCGAAAAAACTAACCCTTTTCCGTTAAAATCGAATTTTAGAAAATGAATTTGACGTACTTCTATTGGTTTAAACCGAAAACGCCGAACTACAAACTGACCTTTTTCGGTTAAAACCGATTTTCCGAAAATGGATTCGGCGTACTTTTATCGGTTTCTATCGGTTTAAACCGGAAACTCCGAACCCTATGTATAGCTTCAACGCTACAAACTCATCATGAAGTACAGAACAGCGAGCGGAACAAACATAACTGCAAAGGAAGGAATCACACGGCAAACAGTTCCCGCAACGCACTTCGTCTGCTGTGCGCGAAAAAAAAAAAAAAAATCGCACGGTTGGGTGTAGTTACGTGACTTCCGCCACTCACTCTCTCCTCCACTTCTCCGTGCGGTGCGGGGATTTCGGTTTCGGTTTCGAGCAGTTGATATACGCGACTTTTTAGCAAAATATTAATTGGGTAGTATGCCGACACCATAATATTCCCGTCGTATTCCCGTCGTGTTTAAATATTCCAGTCGTGTTTAAAAATAGGTTGAATATGATCCACAATATCCGTAAATGACAATCGCACGTTTGTATTTTGAGCGTGGTGGGCCTGGTGGCTGTATTTTCTCTGGCAAGCGCTCGGAGAAGGCCTAGCGGAGACCACGTGACATCCAACGCAATCGTGACGTAGGTCATCTCGGGACGAGCAAAGCTACGGCGAGGCTGACGTCGAGAGGATGGCCTAGTCGTTCCAGCCACCGAAGCTGCTGCTTTTGTACGAATTTTGAGTGGCGGGTTAATCGTTTATAATCTTGTAGGGGGACAATAGCGACTTCTGCGACACACAAAAGGCATTCTCGGGAAGAGGGGAGTTCCTCCTTCCCCTCTTCTTTCGTCGTGGCCGGAGGCGAGACACTCACCGTGACTAGCTGTCAAGGTTCCTAGACGGGCATTACAAGCGAGGCGTTCGCGACATCCACCAGGTGCTCTTTGCTAATCGTTTAATTCGTTTTAAAATTCCTTTTCGAGACTTTTTCTTAACAAGATATTGGTATGTTCGATGTGGTACTGCTCCTCTGAACAATTGGCTCCTCTGAGCCAATTGGCGGCGTTCGGAGCGAGAGTTCTCGGGAAGCGACTCGCCAACGAAGGCGTTGGACTCGCTCATCGTGCACGCCAGTGTGACCATCTAATTTTTTTTTTTTTTTTTTTTTTGCGATGCGATCTAGCCGCGTCGCGCGACTACTTAATATCGCCGGTGTGAACGCGTCTTCAGACGCGAGAAAGGTGGGCGCGGGCGATTGCCGGCCGCGCGCCTTGCTGCCCGCCGGTGTCTGAAAAAACCAAGGGAAAAACGGGGGGAACGATGTTTCGGTGAACAAAATATCACTTTTGACGTAGAACTACGGCTTTTTCCGCGCTTTGGAGGGGGTGCAAAGTTGGGAGGTCAATGTCACGAAAACTTGGTCACGGAATTGACGTCACTCCCTGACGGTGCACTGGCTGTTGCCGAGAACTGCACTGTGCGCTCGCGCGTCCTTTATCTGCTGGCTTGCTAGTTTGTTCGCTTCAACGCGACGCGCTCCTGTCTGATTGAAACGGCGATAGACGCCACTCCGTTTTTCTGCAATCTTCGCTCAGTGCTCTAAACAGCGGCCGAGCTCGTGTGCTTTGCGACACGGGCACTTCACGCAACTTTCTCGCGCGTCTCGCACGCATATTATGCGCCTTGGAGGTGGCTGCGCCTCCACCGGACTCCAGCTCGCTTGAACCTTTGCAATAATTGCATTATCATCTTAAAATGCACGCCGTTCACCCTTGTTGGTGTCAGACTGGTTGCAGCTGATAAAATCAGTTTATTCTGACGTCTAGCTCCTGGTTAGCTCAGTTGGTAGAGCACTCCACTGGACTCCACTTTGTCCCCTTGTTCCCCTTCTCCGGGAATTATTAATGACTTTCGCTTCTTCCGCACCCGACATCGTCATGCGGCAGAGGCCCGTGGACGTTTTTTCAGCTGCAGCCGTAGTTCTACGGAAACCTATGCCCCGACCAATTTTGTTTATTAACTAGAGTGAATCCAGGAGAACAGGATAGCATTTTGAAATCAGGAAGCCATCCGCATTCAAATCAAATCAAATTGGACGTTTTAGTGATTTATACAGCGTAAGGTTGGTCTGCCAGTAGGGGCGACACTGGTTTACACTGTAGATGAGCAATTTTGCCAGTGCAGTACGACTGCTAACCTAGGGTCTTTAACGTGCTCACGCAGTAGTGATACACGACCGCACGCCGGTACGATGCTCATCCAGATCGAAACGGGCAGGGGTGGGGCTCGAACCCAGGATCCCTGGGTTCTGCAGCGCGAGCTTTCGCTCCACGCGCGTCGAGCTGGGTGTGCGCTTCAGCCCACTCGGCCACCGATCCCCATTCACCGATCCGCATTCAGATGAAGCCTTTGGATTAGGTAGCTATAAAAATCGGCGGAGTTTCCCTTTAGCTCTCCGCACGTAGTGCCCGCCATGTTCAGACACTTGCGTTAAAGGGCAACTCCGCTTCATTTTTGGTTTTGAAAAAAACAATGCAGTCCTCTTCAGTATCGCCTAGGGAGAGCACACACGTCAAACATGTTGTATTTTAAACAGCTGGACGAAAGACCAGCTGTTTCATCTTCGTCTTCCATTCACTCCTCGTCTTCTTCTTCCACCCCCTGCGGGCACTTCCTTTCGACAGATACCAGACACAACAAAACACACGTCAAATATTACGACGCAGTTCTGTTTAAATGTTTCATAAACGTTCCGGCAAACTTCGCAACTCGCCAAGTTGCCGAAATCGGCTGACTCGAGCGGGCGAATTGAGGCGCAACCAACAGCGCAGTCAAGGCTACGGCATGGACGTAGCCAACATTGAGCTAAACGTCATCACCATGGCCCCCTTTTGCTTGTTTTTTCTTCCTCGGTAAAGCGTAGCGCATGACGTCAGCAACGTTACCTCTCGGCGCTCAGCGGTGTCCACGTGATTGGCGTAACGCGCCTGCGCAGCGCGCTACTTGGGAGCCTTCCGGCCGCCCGCCGTGGTCCCGCCGTTACCGCCGTCTTCCGTGTCACAACCGCCGTCGTCGTCTCACCGTTTGTGATTATTGCCTCTCAGAGTATCGTCCACACAAGACGGAGTGCCGCAGTTGTGCAGACGTCGTCGAATGTCGTAGACACCAAAACGTGGCGTAGAGTGCGGTGCAGACCAGTGTTGCGGAGTTGCCACTCCGGAGTTGGAATGATTCCGGAATCATTCCACATTTTCGCGACCCCGGAATGGAATGGGAATGGAATGGCGGCAACGTTGAGGGGAATGGAATGGGAATGGAATGGGAATGGAATTAGAGGCCTTTTGCCCGGAATGGAATGGTCCCAGTTCTTTATTTTTTTTATTAATTTATTTATTTTTTTTTTTGGGGGGGGGGGGGGGGCGGGGTATGTCTAGTTAAACCTAGACAGTCAGCGAGTCAGTTGCTCAGAAATAAAATGAGCGGGAAACTGCTGGCCCTCGTGGAGCCCCAACAGACTCATAAGCGAAAAAATGCAATACAAAAAAAGAACCGTCAAAGCAAAGAGCGGAGGGGGGAGGGGGGGGGGGGGGGGGTGGCGGTGGCGCCTTTCACTGCTTTCACGGACGCGCAGGCCGCAGGCGGCGGGCTTCACTGGTGTTACACGAGAGCGAAACAAGAAACTAAGCACCAAGCAAAAGAAACAAAGGAAGCCGCAAAGGAAGAAACCGCCATGCGCGGCTCCTCATCGTCCTTCTTGTCTTGTTTTTTTTTTTTTTTTTTTTTTTGCAACGGCACGGAGAATGCACGAGCGCGCACCGACTGAGATCTGGCAGAGCCGTGTATTGGGAGAGTTTGGCCAATAGGCGGAGCAAAGGCCGCCGCCAGCGCCGAATATTCCCCCCACGCTTAGAGAGTAAACTAAATTGTGACACAGCGTCGACCAATCAGGAGACCTCTACTCCATCTCACAAATGTCTGCAGTGAAGACAAAGGCACAGGCGCGTGAGCCTAGCTCAGCGAAACGCTTTTGTTTGTACGAGACCTCGTGCATAGGAGGCACTTTCCAAAGCCACGCGCTCGTGCCCATGCCTTTGTCTGCACTGCTAGAACAGCGTCCTGAGAGCTGGCTGAAAGAAAACAGTGCAAAGGGTGGGGTGCGCGAGCGTCTTGAGACGCGGAGTTCCCCTCGGCACGGCTCAAATTATACTTCGTTTCACTTTATCTGCGAGCGAAGCCAAAGCTAGCAGCGCGAGACCAGCGCTTTTTGCATTTCTCCCCAGCTCGCGCGCTCGAGCAAAGCCTGAACGCACGGAGCTTCCGTGCTCGCGCTTCCAGTTTTGCCTTCGCTCGCACATAAGGTACGACCACCGCTAGGGGCTGTTTCGCGGCCTGTGGTTGGCCCCGAGATGCTCACCTATTCAAACCAATGTATGGCCAAACTCTCTCAATAGACGGCTCTGAGATCTGGGAGCGGGGGGCGACCCATCGCGGAGCTCCGATAACTCGTTGACTCGCGGCGCGCCGCCATGTTCTTGCTCGTGTGAGCAAGCACGAGCAAGTGCAAGCCTGTCAAGGCTACCTTCACGCGCATGTTGCGAGTGCTTGCACGCATGGGGCACCAATCGGCAACTCATGTATGCAAATGTCTATAGACAATTGCAAGCATGGCATCACGACTGGTGCCCCAGGCGTGCAAGCACGTGTAACGTGCGCGGGAAGATAGCTTTGGCAAGCTTGAAATCGCATGAGCTTTCCCGCACGAGCAGAGAAATGGCGGCGGCCAGTCGCTTTGCTTGCAATCGTGTATAGACCTTTCCAATGTTTACTAAATCACAGTCCAGCGTGCGATCTTCACAGTCCAGCACGTGCGTGTTCGTCGCTTTTGTAAGCGAGCAAAGCACGCGCCATACGCACGAACACTCAACATGGCACCGGCCACACGTTCTTTTTTGGAAAGGTCTATAGTTCGAGGAGCGTTGTTTAGCAGGTGGCCAACCCTGCTGCCTTCCATGTTCATTCGCGCGCACTCCTTTGAAGTGTGAAATCTGGGTTTGCTTCGGCATTAAAACAAAGCGAGATTCACTTCTCCCTTCTCCTCTTGCGCTTTGCTCCGACGCTTGTTTTTTTTTATACTGCATTTTTAGGTGTAAGTCCGCCTTTTACTTGGTCTTTGTTCCGATTCTATTGTTTTCTGTGTTATATGTTTTACATTCAACTGGGTTAGGTTTACAAGAAGCTAGCAGATTCCCGCTCATTTCCTTTGACTTTAGTCTCTGCATACTTTGTTTCACCTTGCGTTGGACCGCTGCGGACGCTATGAGTCACCCCAGGGAATCCAGCACCGTGAGCTTAGTTAATTCAGTGTTTTTTTTTTTTAGGCATTTAGCATTTTTTTGCAATTTTCTATGCGTTTGATAATGACAACTTTATGCTGCTTCTGCCGGCAGCACAACAGGGTTGGGCAGTATCGTGATACATTCGTATGCGATAGTATTTCAGCAATACATTTCGTATCTGTATTTCTGTATCGCAATACATTTTTTCACCAGTATCTGTATTCCTGTATCGAAATACATTTGGAATGTTTCTTTTTATCGCGATACAATCAGGATGAAACGTATTTCGTTACATTTCTTGAGAAATACCTCCCCCCCCCCCCCCCCCCCCCCCCGAATAACAAAATACAAGTCCGAACGCCTTTTTTTTTTTTATTTCTGAGGGCACTAGGGCCAAGGAGATGCTGATGCATTGTGACTATGCTGACCAAGGTTCCTGCCGATTTTCCAAATTATTTTCCTCTTTTGAGAAATGTTGAGTCGGGACTTGAAACAGGTAGCGTGCCAGGAGTTGAGTCGGAGCATCTTCTACCGCAGGTCCCTAGGTAGGGATTTCATGAGTCATTGTTTACCGGCATCCAATGCCCGCTGCTAATTAGGTAGAGCAGTGGTCTCAAACTCATTTGAGTGTGGGGGCCAGATATCCCACACCAGAAAGGTCGAGGGCCAACGTAAGACGGATTGGGGGGGGGGGGGGGGGGGGGGGCGAGAGGAACAGAGACTTATGCTTTACGCTTTTTGTGAACTCAGTCTTGCCAGTGACATCTTTAAATTTGATTTGCTTATAAGACTACTTTGGGCCCTGACTTGATGTGATAAGAATTAGAATAACACTGTCCCGCCAACGTGCTGGCCTTTTTTAATAGGACCACAGTTTTAATAGAACAAGTACACTTTCGTTCTCGTTGCTCAATTCATGCATCAATTAACCAAGCTCAACAGTTTCTAAAAAAACAATCGGGTAATATGACACGTGTTGCTCTCGTGACGATTTGTACTACAACACACAAACCAATATATACTTGTGCATTAATGGCAGTCGCTCCTGCTGATCAAGTGTTCGCGCAGCCGAGATGCATCCTTCAATGTATAGCTCGCCTGCAGCCTAGTAGCGGAATTGTTGTACATTACAAAAAACTGGGAAGCAAAATATAAATCAAAACAAAGGGCAAATGAACACAGATAAGTATAAACTATGTGAATATGTTAAATATCGCAGATCAACTTTTCGAGCGAAACGTAATCGACAAGATGAGCTTACTATGGCGCATGCCATTTCTAGAGCTCCGAGACATAGGAACCGGCACTTGCAAACGCTTGCCTGCGGGCCGCGTCCCAGCAAGTCGCGGGCCGCATGCAGCCCGCGGGCCGCGTGTTTGAGACCCCTGAGTTAGAGCCTTGAGAAACAGGAAATAATACACAAAGAGAGGAACGATGTAAAGAGAGTAGTAAGGGAGACAGTGCGGATAAAGTCTCTAGGCAACTGCATAAGTCAGGCTTCACTTCAGTTTGGAAGCAATTCAAAAGGCTTTCTAAAAATGTAATCTTTTTTATATTTTTATTTTTTTATTTTTAGGTTGTTTGAAGTGCGACCTGCTTGTGATTTTTTTGCTTTGTGTGGTTCTTACGTGTATTGGCCCAACTACCGTTTCAGTGTGTGCGTGTTTTTTTTTTTTTTTGTGGAGTGGGCGAGTTATGATTCAGAAGTATGAACTGTGTCTGGAATAGTAGGGAAAGAGATCCTTTTGTTCAAGTTTGAAGGTCAGTAGATGTTGCCTTATCGCGTCGACCTGTAAAGGTTGTCAACGTTCTTGCATTGTGTGGTGAAGTCTAGCTGTGGCGCTTGAACTGTATAGACTTCGTCCTTTTGTGTTTTGTGTTGGTCGAGATGACCTTGAGATTGAGACTATATAAGGAGGTGGACTAAATAAACCAGTTAGCGGAGTTTGAGACGTCGTCCTGTCTATTTTCTGTCCCTTCTACGTTTTGATGCTTCTTCTCTACCCCAGTCTCAGGTTAAATCAACATATGGTTCAAAGGAAGTGTTGCTTGGCCTGTGGCCGAGTAGCTGAGTCACAGTCCGTTGTTGACTTGAAATAGTAGGATGACTCACGCAGTGAAGTTCAGCACATATCCGAATGCGTCTGCGCCCGTAATATTCCACGGCTCAAGGGTTCGTCATCAGTCGACGTGAACGTGACCCGCGGCTCTGGTGATTCGATAACCAGGAAGGAGGCCAGACTTGGCCTCGCTGTGCCGACCCAGACTTTGTACACCCGGCGACTCGTCTCGAGCGCGCTATTTCTCGGAGAGCTCGCACCTGTGCCGGCCATCTCAGGTCTCAATTCACGAGGTCTCTGTTTGGATGATGCTAGGTGAAACTTGAGGACTGCCATTCATTCGTTGGAGGCGGAGGGTCGGCAGGAGGGACCGTCACAACAGGGATTCCACCGTATCGATTTTTCGACCGTAAAAGAAGATAAGACATGTGCTCCAGGATGCTGCAGGTGGTTCTGACGATCGCGCCTCACGTCGCACGCTAGAGTTGGCAGATTTCGGCGAATTGGCTCATTTGAAAGTTTGCTGGCCAGTTTATTAAATATATAGACGGAATTAGATCGTAATATTTGACATGGGGTCTTCCTACATGATACTGAAGAGGGCTGCATAGTTTTCTAAATATCAAAAAGGAAGCGGAGCTCATACACTTGCGTTTGAGTGCGTTTGACTGCGTTGCGTCGAGAATCGAAAGCGAGTCACCGGCACATCTGTGCTTTGTATGAAGCGTGGAATCCAATTCAAGCAATCATCTTAGCACGCGATATAAGCAGCAGGGATGTCCTGGTTTTTCGCACCCGCAACGCAGTCAAACGCAGTCAACGCAACTGTCTGAACCAGACCAACCAGGCTTTAGCCGCGCGCCAAGCGTCGTCCGCCAACCCTGCGCCACAGCTGCCGTCGTCGCCATTTTGCGACGAATAGGATCTCCGATTTGGTGCCTCTCTGAAATTTCGTCCAACTTGGACGACTGGGGGACAGAGCCTTCCCCCGATTTACTGCATTGCGGCAAGCCCGATCTCCGCCAGCTCCTAAAATTAACTCTGGTTTTCTACATTAGCAACAAGATTATTTTACCGAGTATCGAAATATGCAGCTCTTCTGAATTGCGTCGGCCATGAATTCCCAGGGTTACTTCGCCACTTCTTGTGGAGGCACCTCGCCCAGCGCGTACACCGCGGCCGGACACGGATTCTCCGTCGTCGTCCATGCTAGAGCCCACGGCCATGGACAAGAAGAATTCGACACGGCAAACGTCCGCGCCCAAGGGAAACACTGCCAGTGATCCGAAGAGCAAACAAGGTAGGCCCCCGCAGTCCTTGCTTGATCAACACTTGCCTTTACTTGTTCTATGAGGCACCTTTATTCCAACGAAGCTTACGAAGTCGCCTAACCTTCTCTGTCGTTGCTGTGTGATTCAGAAGTTTGCCTTGTCGGTGACGCTCAAGTGTTATCTGGACCGTTAGTCCGTGTGCTGGCTTAAGCCTTGCGCTGAGTGAGGCGGTGGGGCGAGTGTTTGTTTTGGGATCGTATTTGTTGCCAGTCACCTTGGATGGTGTAGGGATTGCGTAATTACTTTACTCGCAGCGTTGTAAGCATTGACCACGGCAGCTGATTCTCTTGCGTAGACATTATTTGTCAGGAAAAATAATGGTCTAGAACAAACAACCTCGTGCGAAGAAATGTGCCGGGCTACTACGTTTCCGAGGGATTGCGCAACTTTTCCTTGAACGTGGTAAGGTGATCTCTCTTTGCACGTGCTCAATTAGATCGCTTTCTGTTGATAGCTAAGAGCAGCGCGGAGGGACCATTCATTTTTTAGGCACTCATTTTATGCCCACCTTGGTACCTCAAAATGTCCAGTACTTAAAAAAAACAGAAAAAAAAAGAAAACCACATAAGCAATTCATTTTGCGATGTAACCTCGCACATTTAACGTTTCGCTAAGTGTAAGGTGGAGCGAAAATCAATCTATGATTGTCTCAATCAAAACTCTTCTTGAAATAAAAACCTCATTTCTTGAGATAGTTCGCAAAAAAGAAATCTCCAATTTCTTTTTTTGGTCAATAAAGAAAGAAAGAAGAGATAGTTCGCAACGGAAAGAAAAGCTGCACTGTTTCTCTTGTTTCAATTTCGGTAGGAATAACAAAGGATTAATC
Source organism: Ixodes persulcatus (assembly GCA_013358835.2). Taxonomy (NCBI): domain Eukaryota; kingdom Metazoa; phylum Arthropoda; class Arachnida; order Ixodida; family Ixodidae; genus Ixodes; species Ixodes persulcatus. The sequence goes on along the minus strand of JABSTQ010009688.1, from coordinate 722,444 downwards.
GGAAATCGATTGTTGCACCTTGATCACTAACACGACTTGATGGAGTATCTGCCTTGACATACTAGCACAGCTAGCGAAATGTAAACTTCAGTTTAGCCTCTCATTTGACGGTACTGAATTAGAGTGGCGATGTGGGCGAGTTGGTTCATCTGTAAGGGGGCAACTCCTGTCAATATTTTCGAATTTGGGATTGCGACTGTTTTCAGCTCAGTCAGCGTCCTTGAATTACAAGGTATAATTTTTTTTTTTTCAATATTGTTTGTGGTTATTAATGCTCAAAGTCTGGTTTCGGACGCCTACTGCTATAACGAAACTACCTGCTAGAGAGGGATGGAAACACTGATATCAGATGTACGGATGCGACGTGACGTCACGATGGTGCTGCGATGCGCGATATAACTTGCGGAATCAACCGCAGCATCACAGCGACGTGATGTCACAGTGGTGCTGTGGTACGCATTGCCCAGTGTTGCTTGACTGAAAGTTAACCCGCTTGCCACCGGCTAAAGAGCAGGTTGCATCGTTAAATTCAATCTTTGTGCAGTATACGGCTTCACTTTAAAGTAATATTTCGGGCTGTGATCATATTTCGTGCCACTAAAGCAATACCAGTCATTTATTTTGATTTTGTTTTCGACCGGAGTTGCCCTTTAAGCAATCTTTAAAACAGTCCGCAAAACAACGAAGACTGGAGAGAAGTACACAGGGCAAGTGCTGTTTACTTCTTCAGCGCTTAACTCATTCTATGTACTTCCCCCGTCTTCATTGTTTTGCACGCTGTTTTATATTTTAGTTGACCGTACTGTTGACACCACTGCCCTCATCTTTTTGGCATCTGCTTACCAGAGCAATTTACGCATGGTTTAATATGAGGACTTTCTACGACAGAACTCATACTTACAATCTCTTGTTTTGCTAACTAACATTTAGTTATTTGCTGGCGAAAAAAAAAGTGTCTGGAATCTTTCTTTAATCCTGACTGCTGTATAAAGTTATACTTTCCAGTGCCTCCTTATAGTTTATATTAGTTGCAGAGATGCTGTGGTTTCTCATCCACAGTTATTAAAGATGATGAAAACGGGTCAACCTACTTTCCGTGCAATAGACAATAGCTGTAACGATCAATTTGCTCAAATCTTTAATTCCTAACCCACTCTTCGATAGCTTATGCAGAGATGGAACTGCTGCTCCAATTGTGCCACTGTGCGCCTAATGACTTTTCACTCGCCACACTGATACGTAAGGAAAAAATAAGAACAAAATTGCGCCAAGGTGCGCCAAAACTGAAATTATAAACGAGCCTCGTTGAAATTAACCGTCTCGCAGTTTCTGTTAGCAACATTGACACCGAAACTTCCGGCCCAGATGGGGTGCCAGTTGATCCAAAAATCTGTGTCTGAAGGTTGCTTTCACCAATGTTAGCTGCCGTTGCTGCATGCTCACCGTGCTTTTCTGAAGTCCTGAAGTCACTTCATCTGAAGATCTGAGTAATGGAACAAACGTGTGCGGCGGCCCTGCTCAGAAAACTTGGGAACAGAGGCAAGCGAGCAGCGAGGCGTATGACGGAGCAAGATACGAGCTGCCAGATCGCGATTGCTCTTTGAAGCGATTTGGCAGTGATGTCACGAAAGTGCCTTTGGCAGCAGACTTGCTGGAAACTGTGAAGAAGTCTCATAAAGTTAACACAGAAAGGCTAGAGTTCGAAAAGCAAGACGACGAGAGGAAGAACAGTGATGCGAGGGAAGCAAGTACGAAGAGAGCTCGTCTTCAGGATGAAGAGAGACAACTTGAACAGCGCATCATCTGTTTGCAGACTATGCTTGATCATGTGGAATCATTAATTAAATCGGATCTGAAAAAAAAAAAAAAAAAAAGGAGATGGAGAAGATTGAGTTTGGACAAGGGCTGTTAGTGAAGGCTAATGCGAAATTGGTTTAGAATCTTGAAAAAGTGAAGTGTATCCGTGAGCAATTGACGAAGTCCCAATAGTTTTATACATATACACAAAGACATTTATTATTTTAGTCACTGAAAAATGAAAGACCATTTTTGTACCTGCATTTTTATTTTTCGGTACACCTTGCTAGTTAATGCTGAGCAATGAAAGCTATTTGTGCCTGTTCACATATACCTCTTTGCAGGTCGGTTTTATCGCGTGTCACACTGTCATGTGCAGTTTTGCTTCATATGTTTTGTGTAATTTGCACATAATTTTGTCAAAAATATTTGCAATTAAAAAGTTCTTGGAAACTACCGTTAAGTTCACATGGAGTTACCTGCATGCCATATTTTCTTCAGTTTTGAAAACCAGGTGACATTTAGCCTCTATTTTAACATTCTTAAAACTCTTATGCTGCTCCCAACTTGCTCCAAGACCTTGTTTTTGCTGCTCCCAGCCTGCTCCAAACTGTAGTTTTTTCTGCTCTCAAGATTGCTCCAAAGATGCTTCAGCCAGTTCCATCCGTGCATATGTCCCAACTCCGATTTATCAAATGGGGTTTGAAGCCATTTTTTGATTGAAACATGTTGCATGAGGCAGGCTTCTGATGCTTCAAAAATCAAAAACCATATATGTGTTTTCTAACATTCAATCAGTGGCGTAACTAGATATGACGGCGCCCATGGCAAATGAAATTTCGCACCCCTCATTTTGCGTCTGCACCTCCCTGCTACGGTCGCATAGCCCCGCTTCCATTTCTTTCCATCGGGCACATGTTGGGTGGACTCGGCTTGGCACCCCCTCCCTAGTGGCGCCCGGGACACTTGTACCCCCCCCCCCCCCCCCCCCCCCCCCCTAGTTACGCCACTGCATTCAATACAGGCATTTTAGCTAAAGAATTTGATATTGTTCCTTTTAACTTGATTTTATGGAATCATGGCACATTCAAGCTATGCCAGAAAACATCAATGGGTCCTTTACTGTCTGCCTACGTCAACAGGCTTTGCAATATCACCAACTCAAAAAGAAATGCATCACTGTAAAAAAAAAAAAAAAAAAAAAAAAAAAAAAAGCTACAAGGAAAATACTGCTCCCCAATTGCCATCACCAGTCACCCCTGAAGAAAAGGCTGAGCAGGCCTCGAAACGTTAGGTTCCTAATTAGGGCTTGGTTGGATGTCCCTTTTTAATTATTGATCGAACATGCCTACATTGGTGGAGTAGAATATGGTGGACTATGTAATGCCTGCACAGTAGCGGGAGTAGACGTTCTCAAAGCGTACTCGAAGCTACCTTTCCGAGTCTCGCTCAAACCGCATTGGCCGTCGTCGGGAGAGAGTACAATTTCTGGAACCACGCCATTCGGCAGTTGCAGAAGTTGCATTCCAGAACTTGAGGCACGTCCAAAGCTCATTCGTCGACTCTCGTTGGCCCTACGCGTCGGACGCGCGAGCAGATGGTCCCTGGAAGCAGCAGCAGCCGCAGCAGCAGCAGCAGCCTGGCTCTCAGCAGGGCCAGCAGCAGGGGAGAGGGGGTCGCCGGAGGGATGGAGGCAGGCCCCTCTCCGATGCTGGCAGGAGGCCCGCCCCCCAGCGCAACCGGTGCGCCTACGACAAGCGCCCGCAGCCGAGGAATGGACAGACGGGCCCCAATACCCAGGGCCAGCGCTGTGAGGTGGGTGCTCGGGTCGATACGATGCCTGGATTGCATCTCAGACCGGTGTGCTTGGCATCCCGTTCTACCCGCGCGTCCAAAGCGGTCTTAAAGTGGCAGCAAGTGGCGTCGCAAAAGCCGGAATGTCGTGCCGTTGGATGTCGCGATTCTGCTGGTTGGTCATAGAAGTGCCGGCGAAAAGCCTGAGTGAACGCGAGAGTCGCCGTCGTCACGACGTCTCAACTCCTGGTTGCCAAAGCTTTTGTGGCAAGCTGGAGAGAGACCTGCAGCGGAGAGCGACCGCCACCGTGACACTGCCAGGATCGTGGCCCTCAACAGCACGATGCTTTTACGACGTTGTCGGGCGGAGATTGAGGGACTGCTTCCTTTGGGCGCGGTAAGCGTGCCGGCTGGAAAGGCGTTCTAGGCACCACACCGGTAGCTGGGACGTGACCATGGGCCCTTTTCGTAAAAATGCCCCGAGGAGGCGCTGTTCCCTTTTACGACCTCTCGAAGTTCCGCTTAAATGGGATTAGAAACAATCCTCATCATGACGGTGCTCTTTGCAACCTCCATTTCGCCGCCAATCTTACTAGTGCTTAGCTAAAGAATCGGGTTAGCGAGAGACTCGTTCGATAGATTTGAATGGTCCTTCCAGACAACAGATCGCCTGGAATACGTTCAATGAACGCGACGAAAGGATCTTACTAAATCTTCGACTTCATCGTTTCTGTATGACTCACAGTCCTAGAACAATTGGGCATAAACAATCTCGGAGCGCTTAACGAATCGGAGAGACCAGAAGTTTGCTCGGGGTGGTGAAGACTGCTCGTTTTTGTAAACACAAAAAGGATCCGTAGTCTGTTGCAGGCTCAGAAAAGCGGAAAAGGCCTCTCTTATTAAGCGTTCTGCTTGGCACGATTGGTGGTTACCTCCTCTCCACTTGCCCCCTCTCCAGCGTTTGCTCTGCCAAGGCAGGAAGAGTGGAGGGCTATGTGGGGGCCAGCTTGTCCTGCTTTTCTTAATCTGCAAGACTGTAGAGCCACTATATGAGCTACGCATAGAGTAGCGGCACTCTGTTTCCTGGTTTTCTTGCGGGTGCCACCGTTTTGGCGCTTGGCGGGCGCAACTGGTGATTGTTTCGATTCGGCAATGAAACTTCCCGTGCTTTGGATGCGGTGTTGGGAAGCTCGGGTGACGTCAGTTTGTTCTGTCACAAACTGTTTAAACATTTCTGGTGGACGAAAAACATTTCTTGCAGTTTAGGTTGACGTTTTAGATGATATTTCCACGATGGCCGAAGCATCATTACCACGAAGTGTAGCTTATTTACTGGTTCTAGGTGGATTGACGGCGGCAGTAATTAACGGTTTACTAACACGAGAGCAACAGAGGCCATGTTGGGCCAGCTATTTAGGGTGGGTTGCGTGCGTGAACAAAGACACTGCTTGTGTAAAAATGTGCTGCCGTGACTCTGAAGCCCATTCACGCAGCGACGCGTGACCACGTCTGGTCACGTTACGTCAAGATACAACTTTGTGTTGTTGGGATATCTGTGCTTCGTATGCCTGCGTCAAACTCCTCGTTGAATTGATTGCCGCGCAGCATATGAAGCACAGATGTCCATTAACTCGCAGTCATATCCGTGCTTTTATATCAAAGTAAACTAAAGCTACAATGTTGCATGAATGTTAGATTTTTCATCAAAATCTGCTGCTTTTGCAATTAAGATGATTGTGAATGGACAGTTTTTGTCAGCATTACATTTTTCTTTATTGTCATTCCAGAGTATAGCAGAGATATTTCCTAGTTTATAAGAATTCACTCGCTCAATGAGCCCTCAAGGCACACACATAAACAATGTAAGTCATGGTTAGTTTAAAGTACAGAATTTAAGTTCAGACTGGAAAGAAGTTAACAAAAACAAATTATTACAGGATTTTCCCTGTTTTTTTCATACAGCTGTAAGGCTGTGTTTGGAAATGTCATCTCAAGTGTCTAGGTAGTAAAATCTATAGTTTTTTGCTATGTTGTAGACCGTGAGACATGTAGAAGCATAAGACAGATTATCAAACACTTCTCTGCCTTAAATGGCAGCAGAGGAACTCCTGGTGGTCTCGGCATCGATTCAGTAAAGCAGTGTAGAATCCTGCACACCCTGTAAACAATAATGTACAGTCCCCCCCAAACTTAATGCCGCCACCTTTTTATGTAAATATTGATCTATTGCATGCTACCCAAAGGTAAATTGGTCGCTGCTGCTGTTGGAATACCTTCTCCTTGTTGGTTTTTCATTGGGGACACAAATTTTCACCAACTTGTTTGACTGCTAGGTTGAGGAATAGCTCAAAAGGTGAAAAAACCGGACCATCTCATGACGGCTTTAAGTTGGGGGGGGCACATTACATAGCAAGAAAAGTTTGGCTCATAGCTATTAGTCAATGTGTGGTTGAAATCTGCTGAAGTGGTGCTCAACCCAGAAAAACGCTTCACTTGTACAGTTAAACAAATTTTTGAGCTCGGAGGGCCCATGAGGGTACTCAGGGAAACCCCTGTATTCCCAGGAACCCAGTCTGAGAATCCACGAGCATAGAAAATGGGTGCTGCCACAAGGCACACGAGCATGAAATTAAGGTTTATGCACACTGTGCATCTTTTCAACATGCACCGGTTTTGGGAAACCGAGATTTCTCACTGTCGGCCTGTTCACACGTCGAGTTTGATGCGTGAAACCTGTGACGTATTGACTCGCGAGAATTTCGCCAAACCTTGTCATCTGCACCGGGAATATTGAGCATTTCACATCAAAATGATATGAAGTCCCAGGCGAAAATCAGTCCACTTCTAGCTGGATTATAGAACTGGAAATGAGGCAGTCCAGCTGGACCCAGCTGGAATCCAGCTGGACCAGGCTAGAATCCAGCTGGACCGCCTCATTTCCAGTTCCATAATCCAGCTGGAAGTGGACTGATTTTCGCCTGGGGTATGCACAGGGGGAGGAGGCAGCCAGCTTTATTAATATCACTCCTTTTTACTTCGCCGGATTTGGCTCTCAGTTTAGTAGGCCTGCCAAACCGGGGATAGGCTGCGAACGTCGTAGAACAGGTGGATGATCTCAAAGTATTTAGAAAATTTTTGCACTGTCAAACGATCAGTTATTTTCAATCGTCGTGTTTATACGCAGTGCTCGCACTCGTTGCGACTGTTGAGGAATCTTCACCGCAGCACCAACCTGTAAGCCAACCCATATCGCCCGTACGCACCGCTTCTACGATTGTCGTTCGTTGCCATGTTTGTTTTCTCTTTTCGGCTTTGGCTCGGATACAAGATCGGTCAAAAATAGGGTTCCTCCTATACCTCTCCCCGCCTGGAAGGTCAGACGTCGCAGTGATGTCGAAAGGCCATTGGCAGTATCCGCATTTCTCCTTCGGGTGATTGACGGATATTGTTGAGGTTTCAGCAAAACCTCGCTACAGAAGCGAGGAGCGCACGCAACCTTTTTCGGAGGCACGCATCCATTTTGGTCGCGTTCAAACGGTGCATCTGTTTCGTGAAACTAGGTTTCGCGACAGAAGACTCTTGCCAACTCGGTACGGTGCTTGCCCGCCGCCGTGACATGCAGGTAGCGCGCAGCCTTCAGGATGACAGCGTGGACAGCGGCGTCAGCAGCAACGTGAGGAAAGGCTGCAAGAAGGTGAACCTGAACCACCTCCTCAAATTCACCCTGGCCCCGAGGGAAGGGGAAGCCTGGCACCACCCCCAGCAGGGCCAGGGGCACCACTACCAGGGCCACCGGCCATACCACCACCACCGGCCACCCAAGTACAGCAAGGAGCAGTTCCTGCAGGCCAAGTTAGTGCTTCAAGAGAAGTGTCCCGTCGGGACAGGGGGGGAGATGATTGTAATATTTGTGCCACACGGCACTATTTCGTGTCATTTCCGTCACGTGACATCTGATTGGCCAATCGTCACGTGCGATGCTCAAAGTCGGGATTACAAGCTGATACGCCAATAACATTGTTAGATGGAAATGACATCAACCCCTTTCCTATTAATAATGAGTGTCACTCATGCCACTCCTTACGGGTCCATAAAGCCCAACGACGAGTGTGACTCTCGTTTCGGTTTTGGCGCTTGTTTAGCGCGGTCTCTGGCAGACAACAAAAACCACCCCTGTTGCTCCATTTATCTTGGGCAGTTTGTTCGTTTGTTGTGCTGTTTGACAAAGAAAAAAAACGCTCAATTTAGCCGAGAAAAAAAAAAAAAGCGCAGTCGTTTGCGTGCGTTCATACTAAAACAACTATGGCTTTGGCGCAAAGGTCCAACTTTAGCCGACCAAGAGGTACAAAACCTTCTTTTTGAATGCGATTATTCTTCGGGCATATGTGACAACGAATCCTTCGGCCTTTCCGATTTTTAGGAATCGGACGATAGTTTGATTAGTAGTGACAGGAGTGATGCAAACAATGTGAATCCTGCAAGCATTCCATCAACTTCGGCGTCTGCACGTCAGTGGGACAAAGACCAGAAGTCCTGACTTAGAGCAAGATATGACACCTGGAAGTCAAGTAAATGTTTTTGTCTTATTTTAATGCAAATAGCCTTTTTAAAATAAAATTTTGCTTTATGTTCCATGAAGAAAAAAAATGAGTAGGCAAGGGGTTAAAGAGGTACTGAACATAGACAAAAGAATTTTTTTTCTACCTGGTTAGGACAGGCATGTTTCGAAATAAGTGTTTGTCTAAAAGAATTTTTTTCCCCCAATATTTATGCTACAATACAAACTTCTCGATTTGCGGACGAATCCGAAACTGTATTCCTGTGGGATGATGATGATATCGTTTGTACCTAACTTATGTGCGCTCCGAGTTTGCTGGACCTCAGAGCGCACGTTAGTTGGGTTTAAACGCTATCATCATAATCCGACAGGGGTACAGTTTCGGTTTTGCCCGCAAATAGAAAAATTTGTTCTGTAGCACAAATATTGGGCAAAACTTTTTGTTTTTTGAACAAACATTTATTTTGAAACATGCCTGTCCTAACCAGGTAGGAAAAAGAAACAAAACCTTTTTTCCCCGAGGTTGAGTGTTTTTTTAAGTTGTCCTTTGGCAGGGGTACAATTGTGTTGCCTAGGACAGCCAGCAGTTAGTCAGCCCCACTGGGTGCTTGGTGTCTCTAGGCTGATCACCCACGTTTGGTTGCAACTAAGTGCACCGTGCAGCCTCGCGCTCTGTCGGGACGAGAGAACGCACCCACACGCTGGTGCCGTCCACACGGTGGCCCTGAACTGCATTTCACTAGAGTGAAGGTTTTGAAGAACTATTTGTGCGATGAAGTGTGCATATTGTCTGTGAGAAATTGTAATTTATAATACCGACACCTTTTTCAAGCCCAGGGTGGAAGAATGATGCTCGAAACAAATCCGAAATATTTGGAAATCTCGAGTGTTCCACGGCTGCAGAAGACTGCACAACGCTTTCAAAACGAGCGCGCGAACCAGCCTGGAGTTGTAGGTGACAAAAATTTGCCAATGCAGTACGACTGGGGTCTTTGACGTGCATCATCTAGTAGCGGTACACGACCGGACGCCGGTACGACGCTAGTCCGGGCCGGAACGGGCAGGGGTGGGGATTGAAGCCAGCATCCCTGAGTTCTGCGGCACAAGCTTTTGTTCCACATATTCTTCGAGGTGCGGTGCGTTGGCACCCTCGGCCGCCGACCCTCTATTGCACTCCGCAGCGCGGGGAATTGTGGGGCCGTTGCAAAGTGCACTCGAGCCGACTCGTAAGCTTCATACTCCCCGTAAGAGGCGTGGTCGTTTTTCTCTCGCCACTGGGAGTTTGGAACAAAAAAAAAAAAAAAGAACGGACGAGTATCTGATTTGACGTGTACCCTCTTTTATGGTCGTCCGCCTTCTTTACATTCGAAAATTGTAAAATGCTAAACCGACGTGAACCGTCTCTTCTGTTCGGGGGTGCTCCTCTGGCACCCTGTGTCGGACTGCCGTAATGCCTTGTGAAGACTGGGGGTGCGGCGCATATTTACGGTATGGTCCATCGTCGGATTGGAGGGGCAGTTAAACTTGTTTGGACTCGCAGGTTTGTCTTTGTCGTGGAGAGCGGTATGGGACTAATTTAGCTTATGGAATTCTCAAAGGTGGCTCAACACTCGCTTAAGCTGTAGTACTGTGGTCTTGGAGTTGTTGCACGATCAAAGAGTAGAAGTGCATAGAAGTTTGTGTTTGAAGTTTGAACAGAAATGAAGGTTACGGCACACTTGTAATTGATCGGGGCCATAGAACAAATGTTTTAGCTTCTGTGGGCCATTTGGTCGTTTTATTGAAAAAACTTGAAAATGAAAGCAGGTCAGAATTATTTTCTTTGCCCTCTTGTTGTTTCTGTTAAATCGAACGTCCCAGACATTAAGATGACCCTTTTCACAAAAAATGCTTAACTCCATGCTGGTCCATAGGAAAAGAAGGGTTTTTAGTTGTCACTTTTAGAGGGAGGGGATTGGGGGTGGGTTACAGTTACACCGTTGGTTTGTGTACGTCGTGAAGGGAATTCTGAAAGGGGTTAGACTTAGCCTGGGGGTGTTAGGTTAGGGTGAAAGGGAGGGGGGGGGGGGGGGTTTGGATGTATGTCAGAGGATTGTGTACTTTGTGAAGGCAATTCAGGGGTGGGTATTGTTAGACTCAACATAAGGGTGTGCTAGGTTAGGAGGATGGGGCGTGGGATGTTCACCGTAGGTTTTGTACTTTGTGTAGGGAATTCTGGAGGGAGGGGAGGGGGGTTTAGACTCAGCCTGGGGTTGTGTTGGAGGAGTGTGTCTCAATGACTGCCCCCTTTCTCTGGCAGCTGCCAGTTTGTGGTGCGGGAGAGTGCGTCCCCTCCACGGGGCTGGGGCGGCAACGACCCGGACGCGCCCGTGGACTGGGGCCGGGTGGAGGAGGTGCGGGTGGGCAGCGTGGGGCCCCCCCTGTGCCCCGTGTGCCTGGGGCCCCCCGTGGCAGCCAAGATGACCCCCTGCGGGCACGTGTACTGCTGGCCCTGCCTCCTGCACTACCTGGCCCTCTCGGATCGGCCCTGGAGGCCCTGCCCCATCTGCTTCCAGCCCTTCTCCAAGGGGGAGCTCAAGAGGTGCGCTCAGCCCGTACCGGTCTCTTTCATCTTTAGGCCGACAGTGCGCTGGAAGTGTGGTGCTAGGAACTTGTCTGTGACCAGCGTGTTTGGCCTCCTATTCTGCCCGTGCATGGCGACGTGAAAATGAAGCTAATTCGGCTGAACGTCACAAAATTGGTGTTTCGACCACCTTTTCCGACGCAACCGCAGAAGTTAGAGCAATATGCGAGACTAGAAGGGCAGTTTGCAAGTACACCGCGGTGCTAACCCTACGTCGTATAGACACTGTGGTGACTTTGCGCCCTGTCGTAGTTCCGCTCCCCGCAACCTTGCATTTCCCGGCGTACGGACATAATGCAGTGTCGACTCGATGCAGAACCGGCGTGGACGGCATTACCGACGCGGCACCGACTTCGCGTTGCGCACGTGCGAGCTGGCTTTGGGGCAGCTTATGTGACGGGCCTCTCTTCTTCTTTTGGTCCCAGTGTGGTTCCCCAGTGCAAGGCGTCCTACAGACCGGGCGACGAGATCACCATGTGCCTGATGCGGAGGCAGAAGAACGGCTGCCCGCCCGTGCCCGCGAGCCTCTGGAAGGAGGACCTGACGGGGCCCTTCGGCGTGGACGACGGTCAGTTTCGCTTTGTGGGGGCCGTCGCCGTCGACGGAGCTCTAAAGTAACCAATTGCGACCATTTGGGCTACTGTAATCATAGTCACTGATGGGGATGAGGATTGCAGGGAGGAGTTCCTCCCTGCCAGAGAGGGAGGAATGGCAGGGAGGAGGGACGCGAGCACTACTAGCTTGAGAACGCTTGGGGCATCTCTTGAGGTTCGAGCGTGCGCGGGCAGCCATAGCACGGCATGCCAGAGGCCGGTCGTTCTAAAGTGGCACGCTGCCAGTCTCACCTTTTTGGCGATTATTGTAAAGTCCCGCGAGGGCACCCACTCGAAAAGAAGAGATAAATGGCGAAAAACATGAGGTTGGCTATCTTTGGGAATGTGATATCCAAGCTTTGTTGAAAATTAACAATAAATACAAGGGGCACTCGCTACAAACCAATGTGACACGTGAACTGATATTGCAAATCGTGGACACAACAAATTCGCGTTTCGCAACGAGATAAACACGCGGAAATTCGCTACAAACTCCCGTGTCAAGGGAAAAGGATGCCGCAGACTGCGGACGCAGCAGGTTTGCGTTTTACGGCGCGATAAACACGCGGAAACTGGGTAACCTTGCTTGCCACGGGAACCGATATTGAGTGCGCAGACGGCAGACGAAAGACGCAGGTACTCGCTACAAACTCGCGTGTCACAGGAACCGATCTTGCGTGCGCAGGTCGCCGACAAAAACTCAGGAACCCGCTGAGAACCCGCTTGTCACATGTATTGGTACCGCAGATTGCGCGGTTGATGTGATTTCCTTCGTACATCACGTGATGTCCGACAAGAATCGGTGGGGGTGAGCGATGTTTCGGTACTTTTACGTTTCCAATATTTAGTTATTAAAACGGGATAGGCCACTCGGGGGGGGGGGGGGGTTATGGGATTTTACGGTAGTTACATTGTTTCTAACTAAATATTTTTCCAGTTTGACAATGAGATTAAATCTAAGGTCCAGTTAGCTGCATTCGAATTAACGTGAGTTCAGAGTATTCAGGCTTTCTAATGTTTGCGCGTGGCCACTTTTACGTTCGCGTTGCCGATGAGGAGCGTGCGGATGCTGCAAACGGAGACGTGCGATGGCGCATGGCAGACCCCGTACCATTCCCAAATGCTGTTTGGCTCGTCCCGGCTTGCAGAGGGTGCCATGACCCGCTACCAGAAGGTGCTGACGGCGGGGCAGGACCAGGTGTCGGCCATCTTGGACCGAGAGGAGCGTGAGCTGAGGCAGCTGCTCCGGGAGGAAGGGGACGCTCCGGAGGCGTGCTTCGTGCAGGCGGCACTCTTGGTGAGTCCCATGCTTCCGCTTGAGTGGAGAAAGAGTAGGAGGTTGTTCCACAGCTGGCCGGTGCAGTTCCCTCGGGTGTACGGCCCTGTGTTGTTCACTTTCGTTACCGGATCGCCCAAAAGGAAGCCTTCCATATTCTGGCTACATTTTCCGACGGTACGGAAGGCAACCTTGGATCTCCCAAAGAAAGGCTCCGTCACTTTCTGGCAAAGTTCGGAGTCGATTCAATGGTTGGAAACTCGCGGGTTACGGGGTGAGAAGCTTTGAATTAAAGGGGTTAGGACGCGAAAATTAACCGGTTAGGTTATTCTTCAAATGGGGAATGCTCCTATGCTACTCGTATACACCAAGTTTTGCGATTTTTAGAGCTCTAGTAATTCCAATCAATTTACGAATGTTGATAATTTTCGTCTAGTGACCCGGCGACACTGCCTATTTTAGTCGCCTCATGGTGTTCATAAAGCGCGAGACACATGGACGGCAGAATCGTCCGATCCGACAGTCCGAACGCCGCTCCGAAATGCCGCACGCGACAATTTGAGACACACGCTTCCGACCTTGCATGCGACACGACGATCCGTTCGGCATCCGCGTTCCTATACAGGGTACTTGGATGTCTGGTCCCAGATTGACTGTTCAGCTCGCACGAGCGAAATTACGAGCTCGTTCTCGCTAGCGCGTGCATTCTTTGCTGGGGCCATCCTTCTAGCATGGGTCAGCGAGATTCCCGCGTCCGGCTACCCGTCGCCCGTCCCTGTTTTCTTGTTCGTCCCGCCAGACACATTACGTCATCATGACGTTCGCGCTAGCTATGCTGTCATTGGCTGGACGCTTCCGACAAGTCCGTCCGCTGTGCGAAACTATCTGGCACGTTGGACGCACGCCAGAGAGCCGATCCGACGTCTGAAGCGGCCATATTTTTCGGATCAGGCAGTCGTACTGCCGGATCGGACGTCGGATCGGATGGATTTTTCGCGCATGTGTCCGCGCTTAAACCACGTGATCATCATATTTAGCTAAACACTCACATTCTAGGTGCCCCCGTGCTCGCCCACAGCTCGCCTTGCCATGGTACGATCGCGCACTCGGGCGCCAGTCGGCTATTTGAATGATACCTTGCCTTTTAACCCTGCGTGCACTTGCGAGATCGTCGTCGTGGAAGCTGGTCTCCAGCGGGTCAAAGTCAAAATGACCAGTTTCCAACATCTTTCAATAACACTCCCCCTCATCGCTGCTGCAATCAGTGTCGAAAAATCCGTCGAAGCGAGCGATGCCGTAGATGTAATCTCGAAACCGCATGCTAAAATTGCGGAAGGTAAACTAAGAAGCTGAAGCGTGAGACGCTGAGAGAGCCAGGTCTGCGAGTGCGTTGTGCGAATGACTTTGCCGACCCGGCAAACACGACGGCCTTCCCGAGTGGAGTGGATCCGAGGGTCCCGCATATGTAAATCGATTCATCAACGAAACTGTTGTGCCACTTTCAAAACAAATTTAGCAAAAATATAGGAACATACAACAGGTCCTAGCAGTACAGATATCTCATATTTTATTTTTGGCATGTCCTATTAAAAAAAACCTTTTTTTTTTATATTAAGAAAACAGATTTGAACCATGAAGTGTTCTTTATTAAATGTACCTGGAAATTAGCGATTTTCTGGCTCACCTCCTCTAGCAGAGAACATGCAGCAGTAACTATGCTCTTCATATTACGAACCTTTCTCGGGTGTGCTCGGCGTTCTCTTCGGCGAAGAAAACGCAGAAGGCTCGGCCGCTTAGTGGGCGAGCTGTGCGCCGTGGTCGTCCATTGTTTTCCCAATCGCACACCACGCAGACAGGAGATGAAAGCAATAAAAAGAACATGGTTGCAATTTAAGCCCTGTCAGCGTCACTGCGGGGCTGCGGATAATAAACGAGACTTTCATTTACACTTTTAGTCTGGGCCGACGGAGCGAATGGCGGAAAAATGCCACCCGACGAGTCTCCTACGGCTTTTTGGTGGCACTCATTAGAGAAATAGGTATTGTTGTTCAGTATGGAAAGAGAAAGTTTGGTGAAGGTTAGGTATTTGTGCCTCTCTTATTTTTTTTTATTCCTTCTGAGGCTCCCACATTATTTTGGTGTTTTTTCAATCTATATTGTTTTGATTTTTTTTTGTTAATGGGGGCATTTTCATTCAGTGGGTGGGATTGTCATTCAAAGCTGCTATTGATGGTATAGTGTCTTTTCCTTTACAGGCTCTCCAGGAACGTCGCACTGCATTGGAGACAGTTGCCACCCTGGACACAAATGCCAATTTGACAGCAGTCCTTGACCACGAGGGAAATCACCTGACTCAGGTGCTACATGTTTCGCAGATACTCTGTGCTCATGCTGTGCAATTGTTATGCCTACCTGTTGCATTCATTGATAATGTCCTCCATCTTGTTGATTTGTGCTTTTGTGTTCCTTGCTCATTGTGGATCTCTTCTTGTTTGCGTCTTCCTGCAGAACACTCCGACTAATGATGACACTGAACTGGAACCACCCAACAATGAAAGCAATGAAGCCGATGGGATTTGTGACACTATCAGAGGTCAGTCTCAATGATTTGCTGCTGTCCTAGTTTGTTCTGCTCATGCTCTTGGTTGCATACTGCCTAGGATGCGTTGAGGCACAACGACGAGTTTTTAGGGGCGAAGCTCCTTAGGGGCTAGCCATGTCCCGTCCGCCGTAGGCCGGCGTCGGGTGCTCGTGCTTCTGCTCGTGAGATCACGTGCTCACGAGCACGTGAGCACATGCTCACGTGCTCGTGTAGTGCAAAAAAAAAAAAATTGGAAAAAAAGATGAAGAAAAATTATGAAAAAAGAAAAAGAAGAAAAAAACGAGTAGGGGGTTCTGAGATGCCATCCCATCTTTCTGCTTAAAAAAAGAAAAGGAAGAAAACCACACATTCTCCTACATGACATGAATGAAAAGGCTCGGCATGCTGCGGCTCGGCGTGTATGCAGACAAGCACCACCAGAGCTTCGCCCCAAGCAACATCATTCACCACGTGGAGATGCGGTCAATTTTTTGATTAACTGCACCTTCGGCACAATGTTATATGATCAGAGCACCTGGCTCATGACAAAGCTCTCAGTACTACAATTGGCACATGATCCAGAGCACTTGCTTGTGTCTGGGAACATGTAGGCAGCATATAGGTTGTGCCTGGGGGAATATAAGTAGCACACAGCTTGTGACGAGAGGATATGACACAAGAAACAAACATAGACTGTTTTTCTGTCGTCAATGTTTCCTCTATTTCATTGTTCTTTCTTTACGAGGGAGAGAGACGGGGTCTTTACAAGCTTTGCGAGAGTTGCAGACAACGCTCGTTGTATGTTCCCTAAACTTGGAAGTAATGCAATCCTACGAGTGCGAAACTTGGTTGCAGGCTTATCCAGCACTGCTTCTAGGGCAGCTTTTTTGGTGTATTGGAGCGACCATAATTAGTCGCATTGTTTCGAATAGTCTTTAATTGGTAGTGGCACTATAGTTGGGAGTGCAAATCGGAGTGCTGGCCCAGATTGTTGCACAAGTGAAGAAGCATCAAATTTAAATTTTATAAATGAGACTCGACAGAATCAAAAGCACTGTGCTTCATTTCACTGGAAGTACGGGTGTAGCAGAAACTATGAGCACAAGCTGCGGGTCTCCAGCAGCCCCGCCTAGCACTCGCGCTTGTGCGGTGCAAGCGTCATTCGGGTCCTCGAAGCAACGCGCTCACAATCGTAGCTTCGGCTTTGCTCGCACTCAAGGTGAAACAAGCTATACGGCACGCAAGTATGCACGCTTCCTGCGCAGTGGGTGGGGTTATGGAAGAATGCCAAGCTCCGTTCGAAAGAATAGTGAGTAGCTGGAAACGCTAGCCACCTTCGTCTCTACCCACCGTCTCCCTCCAATTCGAAGGGGCAAAATCGTCTGCTCCTCGCACAGAGAGAGCCGTCGACACAATTGACGCGTTTTGCGCAGCTGCCCGCCGAAAGTTTAGCGAGCAACCTCCCGAGGACGAAGCGCAAGCAGCTCGGTCTAAGCGAGACGGATGCGCGCCTTGTCCCTGCAGAGCTGTCCCTGGGACGGTCCCACGACGGCCGGCAGCGCTACGTGAGCAGCGGGAGCAGCGGCGGGGAGGGCAACGCTGCCGAGGAGGAAGGGGCCCTCACCGCCGAGGACTTGGAGCTGCCGCCCCAACAGCAGGGCGCGACGCCTGCCCGGGACTCGTTCCACTACTTCCAGGCAGCGGACGGGCAGGCGGTGTTCCTGCACGCCCTCAACGTGCGCATGCTAGCCCGTGACTATGGGGCCCTGGAGCACTCCCCGCACAGCTTCACGGCGCGCATCGTTGAGATCGAGGGAGCCTCCATCGACGAGGTGTGTGTGCCAGAGATATGGGCGGCCCGTTTGTTTGTTTATTCGTTTAGTGGCGCATATTGCGACCTCGTTTGAGGTAATTGCAGGAGGGGAAGTGCGGCAGCTCACAGTAATGGTAAACTGATGACAAAGAAAAAAAAGAACAATGCAGAAAGTGACAATTTGAAGCAACCACACGTTAGAAGAAACAAAGATGCATAATCCTTGAAAGAAAGCCATTGCATGCAGGCCTGTTGACGTTATTCTACAACTCTACCGTAAATGGCACAATATTTAGACGATCAAATCATCCAGTGCATAAGATAGCTGAGTAGGAAATGTATTAAGGTAGTACTTCTGGATTGGCTTGGCTGCTCGGCCAAACAAGCTTGGAAGCCTATTGTCTTCCTCTTGAGACATGCGGTGCGTCTAGTTCGGTGTCTGACACTGCCTGCTAGTCGTGCGAGCAGATGCGCGTCAGCGTCTGGCATTGCCTGCTATTTAACCACCATCTATCGTCGTCTGCAAAGCTGCGCGTCCGCGACCGTTTTTGCCTTCGTCCGTCTGCTATTCCTTCCTCGTCTAAAAACTTGTGCACAGCTTGCAAGACGCAATCATTAAAGTGGCGTTCTAGCGTTCCATCATACACGAGTCACGGTCCAATACAAGCGTCTCTCAGCGTCTGTCAGCGTCTGTTGATGTGCGGTAAAAAGCAATCGAAAGAACTAAAAAAAAGCAACAAAATAAATATGCAGTCCTTTCGACTTCTCTGTTGTTATTTTTTTTTCGCATGGCATCCGCAACCAAGGTGAGTGAGCGTCATGATGCACAATTAAAACGTGACCTAAAATTATTCACTTTAACAGACCAGGTGCACTGCAGAACTTGAAAGCTACTTGCTTTTCGAAGTGAAATGACGGGAACATACCTAAACAAACTTAATGCGAGCAAAACGCACGATTGGCTCCAGCCAAGTGGCTCTCAAATTCTTGCCCGTGTAGGTATCTCCTCAATATTGAAACCATGGTTGCAATTATGACGATTGCACAAGTCGCAAAGCAGCAGAGCCGCTTTTATGGGAACCAACATCTTTATTGAGCATTAACATGCTCAAGCTAACAAATCAAGTCAGACCGAGCAACACAGTTGCGTGGGACGCTAGGCTTGGGCCAGCGCTTCTGAAAGCGCATACTTGCAACAGTTTGTTGGAAACTACTACGGTTGAGAGATCTTCCTCAAAACACCTCAGTGAACGCAAAGTGACTCGCACTCATAAAAATAGGCGAGCTAGACAAGCTGTGCTCGTTGAAGACGCCGGCAGCCATGTTTGTTATCGTTTCACACCAATGCGGAAAAGGCAATCTTGGGATATTTTTGAAAGCAATTATGTCTGTCTAGACTGTTTCTTTCTGAAACATAAAAATGCTATTACGGCACGGAGAAACAATTTTACAACGAACAACCCTTATGTCAATCATCTCTCCAACCCACGAGAGCAGAGAAATGGAGCGTAGTTAACTACATTCGTGGGCAGGGACTAGGGTGGGCTACCTTAACCTAAATTGCGTTCAACAACGTAAAAATTGTGCAAGAAAAAAAAACAAAAAAACTTCTCCGTTGAAAAAAAAAAGGTGTCCCAAATAAGCTTTTGTAATTCAATTTTTTTTTTTCGTTCCAGTGTTTTCTTGATAAAAGGGTGAACTGAAACTGTGAGGAAAGTTTGCAATTTAATAGCGGATGCCTACTGGGGAGACTGGTCGCAAGTTTACGTACATGCACTGCATTGTCGTGAGGGTGAGGAAGAAATTGGGTGGCGGGAAGAGTCACTTGCAGACAATCGACG
Source organism: Ixodes persulcatus (assembly GCA_013358835.2). Taxonomy (NCBI): domain Eukaryota; kingdom Metazoa; phylum Arthropoda; class Arachnida; order Ixodida; family Ixodidae; genus Ixodes; species Ixodes persulcatus. Next base: position 703,568 of record JABSTQ010009688.1, on the reverse strand, counting down.
CTTTCAGCTCCACTTTGCAGCTCGCGTTGCAAGCACGCCCCATAAGTCACGTGACCCCGATCGAATGGTTGGAAACACTATAAAATCTGGGCTCACTTGCTCGGGACAGCGGGAGTTCTTTGGGCAGTGTTTGCACATTGCGCAAGTATGGCCTGCTTTATCGAAATTGGGGGGTGGGGGAGGGAAACCAAGAACAACTGCTAGACAGAGAGTGAGGGTTACGACAAGAATGAAAATCAACAATTGCGGCTGGTGGCCACGTAAATGCAGCGTTGGGAAAGCTAACCACCGAACCATTGGACGCAAGCACTGCGTCACGGTTTCGCAGGGCACTCCAACGCCCGAGCTCGAGGCAGTGTCCGACGATTCCGGCTGCGAATCGTCTCCGAGTCATGAAAATTCCGCACCAGATGGTGCTGCCCGTCAAATCAAACTTCAATGCCCGGACAGCCTATGTGGTAATTGAGAAGACGTCGGAAAGAAACTTAATTATTGCGGCTTAATTTTACGAATAAAGTTGGGAGTTGCGGGATGCGTGGCATGTTTTGAACTCCTCGCCGTTAGGGGAAATGTTTTTTGGGACTACACGAGTAGCATAGGTACATCGGAACTGTGACTATCCTAATTAAAGCTACTCCCATAAGGTAAGGGGATGGGCTATCGGACAACCGAGCGAGCGTTTGGCAGTTTGGTCCCTGTCATGGGACAGTCTTTCGTAAAGATAACTGTGCGTTCTAATGTTTTTTTCACAACATTTTGCGATGCTTTAGGGTTGGAAACCGGTCCTAAAACACATTATGCGTTAAAATTTCGAATTGGGAGTCTTGCTCGAATAAGAAAGGGCAGAGCTTCGTGGAAACAAGTCTTTTCATTGCGGCCTAGTTTTACGTCGACCCGGAACGAGGCCCAGGCTGAACCGTTCGTGTGGCCGCTTGTTTCGTCTGGCACCACACACTCCTGGTCTCATTTCCTTCTCTTGCCGGTACAGGGACGACTTGCGAGCATATTTGTGTCGCTCGTATTTTCCCCAGAGGTTGGGGAACATTATGACCATGTCCCGTTTGCTTGGATATGAGGCCCGGTAAATGCGGATTTTCTGTTATTTGTTTATGCGATTGCACTGTGAGATTAGCTAAAAGTAATAATTTTTGTTGGTGCACGTGACATCTTTAAATTAAATTCTTTTAAAAGCTTGGCTTTCATTTTTATTTCTGTTTATGCCCTACCTTGGCTTTATAACTGACTATGACGAGGAAAACCACGTCTACTTCAGATGGCATTTTTTATGCCAGAGTTTTAGATAACATCGGTTTGCACCGGCGCACGCATTGTTTTTACTGCTCGGTAAAACTGTGCGCCTTTCCGCAAGTGCTGTCCCCTCTCGCGCCACCTTGCACTCGCGGCTGAGCAAAGTGTTTTCAGGAGATGCGCCGTCGCCTGCGCTACCTGCGCCACCTGCCCCTGACTTGCGAGATCCAGGTGGTCGAGCTGAAATTGGAGCCACCCTTGGTCACACAGGACACCTTGGACTACTTTGCATGTGGGTGGCTGTTTCATCCTAGAGTGCACTTTTTCTGGCCGGGGGGGGGTTGGTTCTGCATCTTGTTAGCTTTGCCACCCCCTTTCTATCGTTGCACATGTGAAGCATTGCAATTCTTTGAAAGTGCACCCAATGCTGAAAGGAGGCTTGTGCATGCAGCCGACGTGGAGAAGCGGCGCCGCATGCGTTCAAAGCGTGCCCGCAGCGAGAAGCGGCGAGACCGACTGCTGGCGCAAGAGGAGCTGCGCAAGCAAGGGCACGGTGGGTGGATTTCTCTTCTCTTGTCTTGCGGCATTCTTGAGGCCATTCGGGTGGCGGGTTAAAGGGACACTGACAGGGTATTTATGCCCGCCGAGGTTTTTATTTGAACATGACCTATGAAAGCCCTACTACCCAGAACACAATTTGCGGCTCGAAATTCCTTTTTTTTTTTCTGTCTGAAAACAACTGGTGGAGAATTGGCCTGGTTTCGGTGGTGCTCACTCTCTTTTCCACGGTCACGTGGCGTTCAGACTATAGTGTACCAAATATATTCGAAGTCGTGGGTCTTCTAAGGCACACATTCAATATTAAAAGTAGAAAAGGAGGACCCCATTTTCGTGGCCTCTAAAAAACTGCAAATACGTTGATTGAAAAAAAAATTGTTGCACAGATCAGTTTCGTGTACTACATCATGCTCAATATGGCGACATACAGCGGTCTGGACGATGCGATGGCGGCACACGACGGACCAGTGTGCGACGCACGTGGGGCCGCTACTTTGGAAGTGTCGTTGTGGTAACGGTCAACCGATCTTCAAGCTTATACCCCTGTCAGACGGGTACCTTAAATGACATTTACCCCAAATGACATTCAGTGTAAATGTCATTTAGGCAGTGTCACACGGCAACTCAAATGACATTTGACTTAAATGACATTCGAGCTCAACTGAGTTCTCCCAAACTCATTTACGGCTCGTAAATGTGTAGTCTCGTCAACAGCGGTCAGCACAAGTTCCGCGAATTGAAATAAAACATTATAAATAATATAAATACAATTGAAAACAATGCTTGTAGCAATTATTTTTAGAAAAAAATGCTTATAACGTGTATATCTCGCACACCTTTTGCGATATATTTGTTCAATGTACTCGCGGCCTCAGTTGCACGTCAGGAACGCGATCCGACGTTCCGGCAGTTCCGGACGTTCCGGATACATCGCACTACGATCATTGTCGTCAGCAGGCTCCATCGCTACAGGGTCACGGTCTTCGCTTGAATCGATCGCAGACGTAAACGTCCACGAGGTATACGAATTCGGCGAAGAACGAAAGAGTGCGAGGAACAACGGCGAGCAAGATGCACGGAGTTCCGAATGCAGACGAGCCAAGCGGCGGAACGGCTACGGCTATGGATTACTTGGGATTGCTGACGTCGTGTCATAGTTGCCACAAAACACCTTGTCTCCGTCAAAACGTGTACTTAGTTTTCATCACCGTGTTTGAATTTTATGTTCTGAGAATTCATTACATTTTATTTACTTAGTAAACAATAAAATAAACACTAGTTTGCCGGGTTAACAACAGACCGCTATCGTGATAGACATCACCTAAATGACATTTGAGTTGCCCGTCTGACACGACACGACTTAAATGTCATTTGAAAATCCTAAAGGCCTTTAGCGTAAATGACATTCAAGGTGCCCGTCTGACAGGGGTATTAGAACATCGAGCGGAAGGGATATAAGTGCGAAACAATCGCACGACAAACGGTGCACGCAACTTCGTTGTCGTCGTCATCTGCTTCCCATGTCGCCAAAAAAAAAAAAAAGAAAGGTTTGATTGGATGTAGTTACGTGATTTCCGGCAACTCTCTCCTCCTCTGCATTTCTCCCTCCTTGGTACGCATCGTTCATATGTCGCGGCCATGGGCTTTCTCATGCTCGTGTTTCGGTTTCAAGCGGTTGAGTTTTTTGGTTTTATTAAAGATATATGGGACTTTCTACCAAAATATTGATTGGGTAGGGGGGGTGTCAGTGTCCCTTTGAAGAGATACTACAACAAAATTTCGGCACTTATTTCTTGGTCTATGTGTTCAAAGGAGCAGTATCACATCGAGCACACCAATATCTTGTTAAAAAAGTCATGAAAGGGAATTTTAAAACGAATTAAACCTTTAGCAAAGAGCACCTGGTGGATGTCGCTAACGCCTCGCTTGTAATACCCGTTTAGGAACCTTGAGAGGTGGTGGCGGTAACTGTCTCGCCTCCGGCCACGACGAGAGAAGAGGGGAAGGAGGAACTCCTCTCTTCCCGAGAATCCCTTTTGTGTGTTCCAGAAGTAGCTATTGTCCCTCTACAAGATTATAGAAGATTAACCCGTCACTCAAAATTCGTACAAAAGCAGCCGCTTCGGTGGCTGGAACGACTAGGCCATCCTCTCGATGTCAGCCTCGCCGTAGCTTTGCTCGTCCCGAGACGAACTACGTCACAATTGCGTTGGATGTCACGTGGTCTCCGCTGGCTGTTCTCTGAGCGCTTGCCAGAGTGGGCCGTTTATAATGAAAAATACAGCCACCAGGCTCAAAATACCAGCATGCGATTGTCATTTATGGATAATGTGGATCATATTCAACCTATTTTTGAACACGACGGGTATATTTCAAATTTCGTTGAAGTATCCCTTTAACTAGTTCCAGGCTCCCATTGGGCACATTCAGTAGCAGCTTCAGGAGTCAAGGAGGCGGCGCTTCTTCCACTAGATGGCAAAAACCCACTTCCGGTGCACGTTACTCAAGAGTCTTCGGAGTCAAGCTCTCTTGCACAGAGTCCGGAGACGGTGCACGAGGAGTGAAAGGAGCGCAGCATGGTGTAATTCCGGATCGCTGACGAAGTTCCAATGCTAAAAAAGAGGGAAAAAAAAAAATAAAAAAAAGAAAATGGTGGGATAAGTTGCGTTGGTTTCGTTTCGGGTCTGCGGTTTGCTCGCTTTTGTTAATGAAAAGTGTTCAAGGTAAGACGAATAACGCGTTCAGATTTCTTTTCCAGCTAAGGCTGTTTCTGGAAAATGCATTGGACCGTATTTTGTTTGGTTTGAATATGCTAATAAACAACGTAAACATTTGTTTGACGCCGTGTTTTGATCGCCGTTGCACGGAAACTCTGTGAATATCGACGATAGTCCTGTCCGCGCTGAACAGAGCAAGGCAGGGTATGAATGCGACTTTTGGTGGCCGGTTGGACACTCGCGCAGAGCATGATCCCGATTAATGTTTTGTTTGCGTAGGTAAATCGGGGTGTACGTTGGGCTGACGTTCGCTTCGGCCGACAAAACCTTGATCGCCGAGCACGGCCGAACTTCCTGTGTGTATACGAATACATTTTATAGGAAGTTTGTAACGAAGGGCAGAACAAACATATGGCCGAATAAAAGTATCGCGACCCGCAGCATAGATTTGCCGAGCTCCATATTTTGCGTGTGCTGACGACGTTTTTGTCGGTTTTTATAGCAGTAGCTGCCTTTGCTCCGCCCTGCGAAGGGCTCAATTGTGTTGGATCGCTTTGAACAGCAGCGCTGATGTGTACAGTCACTCGTTTTTTCTTTAACGACCTTGTCAAGACTTCTTTAATACTGGCGTCAAATAAAAGCAAACGTGCTCGGCATCGTCTGCTTCCATTTTATTCGGAGACCGTCTGGCACTGGGGAGGAAGCAGAAACTGCGTAGAAGCAGCTGAGAAGCCGCACTCTTTTTGCCGTTTAGTAGGCGCTCCGAGGACTCCGACATGAGTTACTCCGTTTGGAGCTGATGGAGCCGCTACTGAACGCGCCCATTGGGATGTTGCATGCTCTCTTTGGAAAACCTCGGGTGCAGGTGCATCTCCCGGCATTGAAAGTGGGGTAGTTACGCGACCCTATGCCCCTCCCGAATCTAGGTGTCATCCTGGTCTTGGAGGATGTAAAAGTGATTACGTCGTGTCTATGTTCAGACGGCAGGAAGTTAGTCACCCCCAACGGACTTCCGGTGTCTGTGCCGTAGATGAGAAATTTAACCTGTGCAGCACCACTTCTAGCCCGGGGTCCTCGACATGCATCACGTAGCAGAGCTTCACGACCGCGCGCCGGCATGACGCTCATCCAGATGGTAACTGGTGGGGGCAGGGATTGAACCCAGGATCTCTGGGTTCTCGGGCGCGAGGATACCTTCACTGCAGTCGTTGCCACATACGCATATTTCGCAAGATGTCCAATCTGGGGCCCTACGCTACAAGGCGGCACCAAGCAAGACCAAAGGATTGGGACAACGCCATCTGCTGCAATTGGTCAGCGGTGCAGCGCCGACTAATCGCAGCAGACGAGGTTGTCCCGGTCCCTCAGTTGTGTTTGGTCCTGCCGTGTAGTGTGGGGTGCCTGGACACGGTTGAGAGTGGTTTGGAACAAGTTTGTGGTGATCGGCACCCAGGCCTAGCTGCCCGCTACAACTTGGACAGCGTGAAGCACTTCCCGAGCTGCGACCCGGGGCCCCCCGAGCCCACCGAATCCAGTCCGGTGCCCCGCGTGGCTTCTGCCGATTCCCGGTCCACCGCCCACTCGGACCCAGATGGGGGCAGCAGCGGCCTCGCAAGTGTGGCCAGTAGTCTCGCCGAGGATGAAGGCGTCGTGCCCAGGGTATCCTTTGCCCAGGTAAGTCTCCATTCCTGTTTTAGCGTGGAATGTGTTTTAGGGGCTGATTTTTGTGAAGTTCTGTAACGTTTAGTTGTCACGAAAAACCGACACTGGAAAGTGTTATGCCCATAAGGAACCGTATATAAAAAGACTTCAGTCCCCCTGCAGGATTTTAGTTCACCACCTTGAGATTACGAGCCCAGTGCATCACCGACCGAGCTATCCAGGGTCAATGGCCGCTAGCGCGCAAAAATGAACTCGTTTGCACGGCGCGTGAAGGGGCGGTTGCGCGGTCACGCGCTTCGCGGCCTTTCCACTTGTGCTACGCCGTGGTACGGCGTGTGCCACAAATGGGAGCGAATCTTTTGTAAGTGGTGCCATTCGGACGTCCTTATCTTCCCCGGAAGGCCTGTCACACGTTCTGCGCTTACTGTGGTATAAGCCGTGGGGCTTAGGGGAAGAAGGAGTTACTCGGCTAACGTGAACGGCTGTGCTATCTTTCCTCACCGGCTACGAATACTACATGGTGGTAGCGGATTTCGCAATATTCATTCATGAACTTATCCTCCCAGCATCTCCAGAGGGCATAGGCACCGACCGAAGTCCACCGCCAAAGTCCAAGTGTATTAGTCAAGCAAGTGCAACTATACAGGGAACCACTGTGTTCGCTTGTGAACCGCTGGAACCTCTCGTCTTCACAGAAACCAAAGACTGGCCTTGATGGATACAGCGCTTCGAGCGATTCCGAGCCATAAGTTGACTTTACAACAAGCCTGCAACAGAACAAGTGAACACCTTGATATGTTGCATGGGTGAAAAGGCAGAAGACATTCTGCTCTCGCTTGAGGTTACTAAAGAGCAGTCACTATGATAGAAAGCAGTTAAGAAGGCTTTCGAACACCATTTTATTGTACGGCGTAATATCATCTATGACTGAAGGAAATTCCAGACAAGAAAACAAGAACAACACAAGCCCGTTGAAAACTTAATCACTGATCTGCATGCTCTCGGGAAATACTGCAACTTGGGAGCACTCCACGACGAGATGATACCTGACTGCATTGTCGTGGGAGTCCAAAATATCCGAGAAAATGCAACTTGATCCAAAACTAAGTCGGCAACCATGATGACGCTCCAGTCGGAAACAGTTAAAAGTCAACAAGATGCTTTACATGGAACCAACAATGTCAACAGAGTCGTTCAAGACACCAGTCGCTCCAGAGAGACACCTCAATAGGGACACACAACAGTTAAGCTACTGGTGTGCACTCCAAAGCACTCCAAAGAAAACTCTCCAGTGCGAAAGACCAGCTGCAAAAAAATGTCGGAAGCCTGGTCACTTCACAAGCCTCTGCCGGAGTGGCACTCCTGAGAGGTAACCACATAAGCACCATAGGAGCCGTGTTTCTTGGGAGCTCTTCAAGCCACAGGAGCACAATCTTGGGATGTGACTCGGGAAGTCAACAACTCGCTGGTTATTTTAAATCGACACAGGAGCCGACGTCACTGCTGTTCTCGAGAGATTACACAAAACATCTCTTGGCCATGTGACCCTGACAACACCTACACTGGTCTTGGCCCAGCCAGGAAAGACTAACTGTTCTCGGTGTGCTAAAAGCACAAATCCAGTACCGCGACAAGGTTACTACAACAGACATCTACGTGATACCTGAGTTGCAGACTCCATTACTCTCCAGAGCAGACAGTGAGATCCTGGGTGCTGTTAAGAGAATGAATGAAATACTCGTTTGTCAACCTATGACAGTGGACCCGAAGACCGAGTTTCCAGCGCTCTTTCATGGCCTTGGTCATGTGAGGATGCCTTACACTATAAAACTCGTCTCGATGCAATAGCTCTTTTTCTCGCATCTTTCAGAAGAATCGCACTTCCCCTGATGGACAAGATCAAAGACGAGATTGCCAACATGGTCAGACTAAAATTAATTCAAGCCATTGAAGAGCCAACTGGCCGGTGCTCTGCCATGGTAATAGTACAAAAGCCAGATGGGAAGTTCAGGATCTGCGGGGACTACACCGATTTGAACAAGTATGTAGAACACTAACTGCACCCCCTCCGAGTCGCCGAACGCATACTAGTTAGGACAACCAAGTGGAGCAAATATTTTCTCAAAAATGGACGCCGATTCAGGGTTCTGGCAATTTGAGCTGGCCGAAGCATCACAAATCCTGACAACATTCATTACACCTTTCGGAAGATACAAATTAAAGCGACTGCCGTTTGCTATCACATCTGCTCCAGAGTTTTACCAACGCAAGATGAGTCAAGTCCTGAGTGACATCGAAGGGGAATTATGTAATGTGGACGACATTTTCGTCCATGGGTTAACCAAACAGGAACACAGGCATGGAACTCCTGCGCCAATTGCGCCACCGTGCGCCTAATGACTTTTCATGCGCCACACTGATAGAAAAGTATAAATAAGAACAAAATTGTGCCAAGGTGCGCCCAAACTGAAATTATAAACAAGCCTCGTCGAAATTGGCCGTCTTGCAATTTCTGCTTGCAACATTGACACCGGAACTTCCGGCCCAAATTGGACGCCAGTGGATCCAACCAAATCCGAAGATCTGTAACTGAAGGTTGCTGCCGCCAACGTTAGCTGCCATTGCTGCATGCTCGCCGTGCTTTTCTGAAGTCCTGGAGTCACTTTGTCTGAAGATCTAAATAGTGGAGCAAATGTGAGACTATTGCAATCCCGCAGCCCGCGTTGGCCTGCCCCGCGGCCCCACGCAGAAAACTTGGGAACGAAGGCGAGCCAGCAGTGAGGCGTTTGACGGAGCAAGATACAAACTGTCAGTTCGTGGTTGCGCTGCTTGCGCTTTGAAGACGGTATGCACGACGTCAAGAGCTATTTCAAGTGATTTAAGAATGATGTCACGAAAGTGCCTTTTTTCATTTCATTTCATTTAATTTATTATGTCTCTCAGGGCCCGAAGCAGACTTGCTGCAAGCTGCGAAGAAGTTTCATAAAGTTTACACAGAAAGGCTAGAGGTCGAAAAACAAGACGACGAGAGGCAAAACAGGAAGAGCTGTGAAGCGAGTATGAAGAGAGCTCGTCTTCAGGAAGGAGAGCAACAACTTGAACAGAGCATCGTCTGTTAGCGGGCTTTGCTTGGACATGTGCAGTCATTGATTGAGTTGGGTCTGAAAAAAAAAAAGGAGATAGAGACGATTGGGTCTGGACAAGTGCTGTTAGTGGAGGCTAATGTGAAATTGGCTCAGAATTTCGAAAAAGTGATGTGTATCCGTGAGCAATTGACGAAGTCCTAAAAGATTTACTGTATTTGCACGAATATAATGCGACCATGAATATAACGCGAGGGCAGGTTTTGATGCCCTCAAAAATAAAAAAAAGATATATTATTACTATTATAACGCGAGCCGAGGCCGCGTCAATTTCTCGCATTGGGGGCATAGCAGAAGTGAAAAGTCAATGGAAATAGAAGAAATATCAGTTTATGTTTTGACTGGGCTCATCCTGACTGCTCAGGTCCTTCCGTTTACAATCCACTTGGCGACTACGCAGATAAGCAACAGCACGGCACTGCTTGTCTGGTAGTTCCTTTTTCTTCCGGGCACGGTGTAAGATACACTCTTTAGGTGAGGACACGGCGGGGCTGAATGCGCGGCGCGAGGAATCGGATAGCGTTCGTTCGACGGGCATCCGAAAGGCTGCATCATACCGCGGCCACCGTGCCCGCGGCTGACAGTGTCGCCGGCGGCCAAACGGCGAAACTATGTGAGAACGAAAACAATGATCTTGTTGCCAAGAAACCCCGGTACGCCGTAATCTTTCTGCACATGCGACAACCTCGTTGGAGCTCTGCGCCTGTGGAGCATGAGGCGGCACGAGCCGTCTTGTGCACTGCCTCCTGCGTCTTACACTGTGCCCACGGGTCGACAAGTCATCTGCCAGCACCGCTTGAAGCCATAGTGAGAGAGAGAAAAAGAGAGAGTGAAAAGCGAACTTTAGCAGCACGGCACGTCGCGTTGCGTCGTGAGGATCGCGCTGTCCTCGCCTGAAGAGTATTATCTTACACCGTGCTTCCGGGTGAGCTCGTGGAGCTCAGCTGCCCACAATCTGGAGCAGAAACTAAAAAATTGCTCAGGCAAAAAAAGAATACTGCTGAACCCGATACACGGTCACACTTCCTGTTCTGGTCCCTCTGCATAAACAAACGGCTCAGTGTTGGACGATTGCGTAAACGTGGTAGGTCGTCTTGGCTTGGCTTGTGTTGACTTGACTTGGCCTGGCTTGGCTTGGCTTGGCTCGAATTGGCCAGTGCCCGCATTCCCGCATGGCGCGCGCTGAGTTTCTGCGGCTTGCGTGTGCGCGTTGTACAAACACAAAAGCGATAAAAATGCTTTTTTATGCTTCCTAATCGCCCCTTCACGTGGCCCAATAGCTAATAAATTCCCTTCCACACCCCCACTTCTTTTCCCACCGGATTTCCTGCATCGAGTGGGAGGGATGGCTTTCTCCTCTGGCTTTCTCCAGACTAGCGCGCCTTGTGGTTGAACTCGATTCCGAATATAACGCGAGGTGCGTTTTAGAGCATGTAATTCCGAAAAAAAAAAAAAAAAAAAAAACTCTCGTTATATTTATGCATATACGGTATATGTGCACGGACATTTATTATCTTCTAGTCACTGAAAAATGAAAGACCATTTTTGTACCTGCATTTTTATTCTTCGTTGCACCTTACTAGTCGATCCTGAGCATTGGAAGCTATTTGTACCTGTTTATATTTACCTCTTCTAGTCGGTTTTGTCACGTGTCACACGGTCATCTGCAGTTTTGCTTCATATGTTTGTGTGTAATTTGCACATAGTTTTGTGAAAAATGTTTGCAACTAAAAAGTTTATTGAAACTACCGTTAAGTTCACATGGAGTTATCTGCATGTTATATCTTTAGTTTTGAAAACCAGGTGACATTTAGCCTCTATTTTAACATTCTTAAAACTCGTTTGCTGCTCCTAGCCTGCTTCAAAGTGCAGTTTTTTCTGCTCCCAAGATTGCTCCAAAGTTGCTTTGCCCCGTTCCATCCCTGGGAACGCGATAAATGACTTCGAGTTGGCTTATTCCATCTTCAACAAACAGGCATAACGTTGAACATGAGCAAATGCCAGTTTGGAGTCTAGGGCATCAAGTTCTTGGCAAGTTCTTGGGACACAGTATTGATGAAGGAATTCATCCTGATGAAGCAAAGGTGGAAGCTGTCAAACAAAGTAAAGACACCTTTGAACGTCACAGAGCTGAAGAGTTTTCTGGGAATGGTGAACTACCTTGGAAAATTTATACCATGCCTTTCACAAGTGTCATACCCTTTGACCACACTTCTTAGCTCTAAGAATCACTGAAGCTGAGGAGAAGACAAACAGCAACCCTTCGAAAAGTTGAAACTGGCACTCACCTTAAGTCCAGTATTAGCTTTATTCGATCCCAGGAAGCCAACTGTGCTGTCCACTGATGCCTCATCTTTCGGAATTGGGGCGGTACTTCGTCAGGAATAAGACGATGGACAGTATAAATCTGTGACTTACGCATCATGGACAATGAGTGAAATAGAGAGACGCTACGCTCAGATAGAAAAAAAAGGGCTAGCTGTAGTATGGGGTTGCGAGAGAGATTGGGACTTCATCACGGGTATGAAAATTATGATAGAAACAGATCATAAGCCCCTAGTTCCGATATTGACATCACAGCGCTTGGAGGACATCACACCAAGACTCCAACGCATGATACTCAGAATGATGAGGTACTCGTACAAGATTAGACACATCCCAGGCAAATATCTGGTGGCTGCAGATATGTTGTCAAGAAACCCACTACAGACAGTCCTGGACAAAGAAATGGAAGACGAGACGGCAGCCTATGTACAAGGTATTACTCTGTCTACCTTCATCATTGAACAGACTAAACAAATTCAAGAAAAGCAAGAGACTGATGACTCCTGCCAGCTGTTAAGGAACTACAGCATGCATGGCTGGCCCTCAAAGAGCCCTGTGGACACCAAATGCATTCATTACTGGCAACGCTGAAACGAGATTGCCGATGAAGAAGGGCTTCTTATGAGAGTCTTGTATTATGATTTCCGCCTCATTGCAAAAAGAGATCCTGGAGAGTATGCGTGAAGTTCATCAAGGTACCACCGGATGTCGAGCTCGAGCAAGAGAGTGTCTGGTGGCCGGGACTGTCTACACAAATATAAGCATATGTGAGACAGTGCGCACACTGCATTCGAGAGAGAAGCAGTCGCCTGAAACCTCCCATCCCTACAACATTTCCAGACAGACCTTGACAACGTGTCAGGTGTATCTCTTCTACTTCCAAGGTAAGTGGTCTCTACTTGTTACGAACTACTACTCAAGGTACCCAGAGGTGACTCCTTTGAGCAGTTTGTCAGCGAGCTCAGTAATTAGCCACCTGAAGTCCATCTTCGCAAAACATGGCACAAACATGACAAAACATGACAACGGACCTCAATTTCAACGACTGGTGAACTCCGAGTTAACACAGTTTGCGCGAGGCTGGAAGTTTCATCACCTTACATCCAGCTCCAAGTTTTCGCAGAGCAATGGGTTTGTGGGAGCTTACATGTAAGATAATTAAGGCCAGCTGGAAAAAAACTGAGAATGGACTCAGCCCTGCAGAACTTCTCATGGGGCACCGTGTTCGCATGTTCCTTCCAGTGGCAAACCATCTTCTGGAGCGGAAAACTCCCCATCACACGAAGCTCCGGGGATGAAAGGAAAAGAACAAACTCTCACAGAAAACCAACTTCGACAAGAGACACGGTGCACGCCCCTTGAAGCCAATTGAGGAAGGGGAAAAAGTGTGGATCACTGACCAGAAGACAGACGGACTCGTGAAGAGAGCTGCAGGACCACCCCGGTCCTAGATAGTAATGACGCCTAGAGTGGAGGTGCGACGAAACAGATTCCACTTGATCCGAATGGCAATACCCGTAGAGAGCGTCCAAGCGGTTGACGAGACCGTCAGCGATCAAGAAACAATGTCAATACCCGTAGGGAACGCCCAAGAAGCTGACGAGACCTTCGGCAATCAGGTAATGTCGTGCCCGGTGCCGTTGACTTCCCAGCTTCGTCACAAGGAGCGGGCGTGTAGTGAGGCCCGTCCAGAGACTGAACCTATAGATACAAAAGAAAAGACAGAAAAACAAAAGGGGGAGATGTGGTATAAGCCCTGGGGCTTGGGGGAAGAAGGAGGAGTTACTCAGCTAACATGGACGGCTGTGCTTTCTTTCCTCGCCAGCTATGAATACTACACTTACGATTCTGTCGGCATGATATAACATTTAAGACTGTGAGCTCCCTTGGAACGGCGTCCGGTGCGTTGACACCATAGTCGTTAACGGCATATAAAAGGCAGGAAGCTCCTTCGGTTGTCCCTCATCCAGTGCGAGTGTCCTCCCTTCGATAACGCTTCGGCGTCCAGTTGTGTATGCAGAAGCACGATCAGAGGCACACGTTGGAAGCGAGACACCCATAAAGACGCGCCTTGTCTTTCTCATCTTCTTGCCGACAATAGACCTTCGCAAAAAGAGCTTTCTGGCCGCCGCCATTTGGCGACTCGAGCGACCCCTATCAGCCAGAAATGTTTGCCACCCGCCTGAGCTGTGGAAACCCAGTCAGCGCAACTCCCCAACTGCATTGTGCATTCGGAGTTTGCCGGCCTTGCTTAAAAGTCTTTACTTTATTTGCCTGCTTAGGATGCTTACCCTTTTTGTGTTATCTTCCACCGTGAGAACCAGGAAATACCGGGGCCTGTAGCCTGCACGGCCTTCGCAGGAAACGAACGAAGAGAGTGAACGTCAAGCATATGCGACGCGGCCAGTTCGAAGTTCTTCGAAAACTATTGCTGTTGAGAAAATTTTTTAAGAGCCTTTGCGGCTATGTTGCCGGTCTGCAAAAAAATAGTTGATAGGGTCGGGTCCGGTGTGGGGACGGAATGGAACACTTTCGTTCGTTTGTTTTGGTGCTGCCCAAAAAACCAGCTCCCTTCAAAACGTGCCCCAAAAGGAGCCAGATTTTGTCTGATCGTCGTGAAGTATGTACCTGTTGTCGACACTGTATATTGCATATGGCGTGTTATTTTAGACCTTTCTCAAATCCTCTTTGGATAACGTGGCACCGTGGGGTACGTACTATATACGTTCAATTGATGAGAATCGTTGAATTTCATGTTGTGAGCGGGGAATACTCATGCGTTTCGGCTATCCTGTGTAGTCAAATATTTTCGACACTTAAGACTTCTGTAGATTGACACGGCTGAGTGTGTGGTGCCGTAAAAAAAATCACCATAAAATGAAACAAACATTCCAGTTGCATTTGTTGTGTCGTGCACGGACTCACGAAGAATAACCCTCATTTGTTTGTTTTTATTCCCCCAAAAAATAGTGCAATGCTTTCTTATAAGCCTCGAAAAATTCTATTTGCCATAGAACACAAAAGAAAAAAGAAAGGCTCGAGGTACACCTAAGCACTTCATTATGAGTTCGAAATGCGAAAGCATGCATGCCGTTCTTCTGCTTCTTTATTTCGTCTGCGGCGTACTTGCGTCGACGGCCACCGAGCGCTGCCTCGCTCGGTGGCCAGACGCTTTGTGCTACCGGCGCACTAGTGGTGCGGACACGCAGCACTATGGGGGGGCGGTCGTTGAAACTGACGTGCAGCAGCCATTGAGAGCCTCATTCCTTGAAACTATGATGCGCGCCAGCCAATGGGACCGAAGTTGAAATCCATCAGATTTTGGTTTCACTGTGCTCCATTAGGAGCGGGGAAACTAGGTACCGTTTGGCTAGACTTTTCGCGCGGCTCCAAAGCTGGAAGCCATCAGATTTCGGCTTTACTTGGAGAAAGGAGTTTGGCTGCCGTTTGGCGTGGCTTCAAAGCTGATGATGTCAGCTCGCTCCATGGGACAGTTAATGCTTTCGCTTAAAAAACACGGAAATCTCACCGGCACCACCGTCTGGAATTGCGCCTACGCAGGCTGCCACAGCCCCCCGACGAGAAAACTCGGAGCCCAGCGCAGTCGGGTAACACTGACATACTCTCTCAAAACCAGGGACTCTCGCTGTAAATTGCTTCGTTCAAGACTGCCGCTGAAAAGGTCTAAAGAGCCGATAGGTACCTTTTAAAAGTACAAATTTTGTTAATACGGCAGTGATGTGATTGCTGCGCCAACTGTGCCAAACTGCGCCAAGGGGCTAACCCTGCTACATCCTGCTACATTTTGTCAAAATATGGGTAATCTGCGCCAAGCCTGCGCCAAAACACTAATTTCGGTCGCCTTTCAAAACCGAAGCTAAACTGAGTACCGTAGTTGAGCATGCGTGTGTTATGTGGCGCAAGCGGCCTCCTGACACAAAGTACCTACCCTGCATCAATTGTCCTTCCGGTCGTGCATGGTTTTCCCGCCGTCTCACGTTTCGCGCCCTCGTCGTCTTGGGGGTCTCGTCTTGCGTCTTTTTTTTAATATTTTCAACGACAGACGCTCCGTGCCGGGTACCAGCCATGCCCTCGCGCTGTGAAACGAAACCACGTTTTTGCGCGGCAGGAGCTACTTTGTGAGCTGAAGCACTCGCTCCTGAAAGCAACGGCCGTGAGAAACTATATTTGGTCCCTGTCTTCCAGTCACCATGGTCGCGCGACGTCGGGTGTTGCCGTCCCCGTAGATATGGCACTTTCTAAAATGAAACTAAGTACTGCCGTATGTTCATCAACATTTCTCTTCTTGTTTAAATCATACATTAGTAAAAAAAGAAAAAAATCCTTGCGTAACTCAAAGACTGCTGTGTCGAAGTATTGATTACCTAGGTTTCTCTTGATGGGTTTTCTTTCGAGAGGGACCCCGGTACGTGAAAAATCTGCCACGAAAGAAGGTTGATGAAGAAAAGTGAGTTAAAGCACAGAAGGCAATGTCTGCATGCTTAACTCGCACAGCGTGCTTGTTTGGCGACGGAGCAAAGTGGCATGGTTTCGGTTTTGATCAAACAGCCGTTGTCTCCGCTCGCGCGACGAAGCACGCGCAACTGCAAGCCTGTTGAAGTTGCCCTCAAGTGCATGCGAACAAGATTGCACGACAGAGGCACCAGTCGGGATGCTTGCAATCCATTGTTTCACGTTTGCTTACTTTTGACGAAAATCTGGCACGTCGGGAATCAGTAAAATGGTGGCAAGCGGTTTTTTGGAATTGCTCGGCAATGCATAAAAACACTGTACACTTGTGGGATTTCTCAGCAGTAAAACCACAAGCAGAGAGTTCCGTCGCAACCACGGTGTAAGATAATACTCTTCAGGTGAGGACAGCGCGCTCCTCGTGACGTGTCGATAAAGTTCGCTTTTCACTCTCTCTCTTTCTCTCTCTCACTATGATTTCAAGCGGTGCCGGCAGATAACTCGTCGACCCGTGGGCACGGCAAAGACGGCTCGTGCCGCCTCATGCTCCACACGCGCAGAGCTCCAGCGAGGTTGTCGCACTTGCAGAAAGACCACAGTGTACCGGGGTGTCATGGCAACGAGATAATTTTTTTCACTCTCACACAGTTTTGCCGTTTGGCCGCCGGCGACACTGTCAGCCGCGGGCACGGTGGCCGCGGAATGATGCAGCCTTTCGGATGCCTGTCGAACGAACGCTGATTCCTCGAAGCCGCGCATTCAGCCCCGCCGTGTCCTCACCTAAAGAGTGTATCTTGCACCGTGGTCGCAACAAGTCACATCAAAACACAACACAACACGAAGTGCCCTTCGTTTGTACAGCGCTTAAAACTAATATTTATATTTTTCTAAGAATATCTGCTCCAAAAGCCACTTTTGCTGCTCCGAAACATTGTCTTGGCTGCTCCAAAAGCCACTTTTGCTGCTCCGAAACATTGTTTTGGTTGCTCCAAAGGCCACATTTGCTGCTCCAAAACACTGTTTTGGCTGCTCCGAAAGGTGCTCCAAAATGGCTTAGGCCAATCACATCACTGATACGGATACTCCACTAGATAGACAAAAGTTTGGGGGACTGCTAATTGGGTGAATACTTTTGTCTCGTTACTGCAGATGACTCCCATCATGGACAATTTTGAGAGAGGAAGGGAAGGTTCATTATTCAGACACGACTGCATCGGCGAGCCGTTCCTTTTGGAATGTTTCGTGTTTTGTAGCTGCATTCTGTCAAGTCTGCGCATTTGTCAGAAAATAGTACCCATCTGGTTATTTTGCGTTTGGTTTTGGATAAAGGTTAAGGGGGTGCGGAGAATAACATAATTACAAACTTGTATACTTTGTTTCTGCTAAAGTAGAAGAACAGTCTTTCTTTTCGTGTACAAACGGGCCAAAATTGGTGGCTTTGTGATTTTATGATTTGCTTCGTAAAATTTTGGGTTTGCCTTACAACGTTGAATGTGGTTTCTTTATTTATATACAGTCGCCGACCGTTTTTTTGGACTCCGATAATTCGAACTTGTTCGATATTTCGGACCTAAAGGCGGAACCGTGACTTACCTCATAGAAATACCGTATTTGCACGAATATAACGCGACCACGAATATAACTCGAGGGCAGGTTTTGATGCCCCCAAAAAGAAAAAAAAAATATTATTGCTATTATAACTGCGAGCCGAGGCCGCGTCAGTTTCTCGCACGTGGGGGCATAGCAGAAGTGAAAAGTCAATGGAAATAGAAGAAATATCAGTTTATGTTTTGACTGCACTCATCCTGACTGCTCAAGTCCTTCGTTTACAATCCACTTGGCGACTACGTAGATAGGCAGCAGCACGGCACCGCTTGTCTGGTAGTTCCTTTTCCTTCGGTGTGGGCTCCTAGGCAGCCCACAATCCAAGCAAGGCACCAAACAGAAGCACCAACACACAAACACCAGACCACTCTGGAGCAGAAACTAAAAAATGCGCAGGGAGAAAAAATACCACTATACCCGATACACGATCACACTTCTTGTTCTGGCCCCTCCGCGTAAACAAACCTCGCGTTGCACGATTGCGTAAACGCGGTCGGTGGTCTTTTGTCTTGGCTTGTGTTGACTTGACTTGGCTTGGCTTGAATCCACGATTTGCAAAATAGTGCGCGCCACCTATCGCGCAATGCCGGAAACAAGGGTGCGAGGCTGGAGGGTGGTTGGAAAACAACTAGGCTTCGTGTATAGTTTTGGTTTGCCTTGAAACACGTGGGCGTAAAGCTCGTGCACGCAAGCTGTCCGTCCGTGCAGCCTCTTCTCCCTTTCCGGGTGCTGCAAAATCGACGTACCCGCGACAAAATGCGCGCTGCAGATCCGGCAGTGCTCGTTCGGCTTGCATGGTGAGCGTGAGCCGTCCGTGTTTCTTCTCACGGCAGCTATCCAAGCTTCTCTTTTCGCAGGATACGGCCTGGCCGACAGAAATCTAAAAAAAACTTGGCGTTCTCTTTGCCGTAGAAGTAATTCGTGCAACCAAGCGCAACACAGTGGGCCGGCATGACGACAAACAAAGCGACTCGCGAACTCTCGCCCGGCCGTACTCGCTTCCGCGCCTCTGTCGCAGCCTAGGAATAGCCGGCACGCCCGTTTGTTTTCCAACCAAACACGCTGCTCGCGCATGCGCAGCAGCTTTTTTGCAAATCGTGGATTGGCCAGTGCCCGCAGTCCCGCATGGCGCGCGCGCTGAGTTTCTGCAGCGTGCGCGCGCGCGTTGTACAAACACAAAAGCGATAAAAATGTTTTTTTATGTTTTCTATTCGCCCAAACGCGGTCGGTGGTCTTTTGGCTTGGCTTGTGTTGACTTGACTTGGCTTGGCTTGAATTGGCCAGTGCCCGCAGTCCCGCATGGCGCGCGCGCTGAGTTTCTGCAGCGTGCGCGCGCGCGTTGTACAAACACAAAAGCGATAAAAATGCTTTTTTATGTTTTCTATTCGCCCCTTCACGTGGCCCAATAGCTAATAAATTCCCTCCCACACCCCAACTTCTTTTCCCACCTGATCTCCTGCATTGAGCAGGAGGGATGGCTTTCTCCTCTGGCTTTCTCCGGACTCGCGCGCCTCGTGGCTTAACTCGATTCCGAATATAACGCGAGGTGCGTTTTGGAGCACGTAATGTTTCGGACAGCTTGAAGTCCGAAAGTTCGATTATTCGGACAAAATCGTCTCCAGCAATCAGCGGGAAACACCACCGAGAAGCGGCTATTTTAAATTCTATATGTTGGCTGCAAATGGATTGGCTTGGTTTGGCAGCGCTACTTGAGTACTCCCGAGTCCTAGCGCTAGGTGACGGTATGCTAGTCCTTTTTCTCCATTTAGCTGCACGTCATCATCATCATCATTATTATAATTTTGCTTTGTTTCTTTCCATCCCTTCGCGCCTCCGCTGCCTCCGGCACCTCTATGGTGCCTTACCACCTCCGCCCCACTTTCGCGTCGCCAGTCACCATGTTGTGCTCCTGGATTTGCGCCTCTCATCTTGTTCGGACAACGCTGGCTTGGACGTCATGGCCCCATCTTGTCTGCCGCCGCGATGTGCCGTTAAGAAGCGCAGAAAGTACTCGACCATAACACTAGAAAAGAAGGCAGCGATTCTCAAGCTAACAGAAAGTTGCCGAACGCAAACGGAGGCGTAACCTGAAGCAAGGCACTATTTACGGCTTTTTTAAGCCCACTTGGAAGTAATAAAGGCAAGTTTTTCAATCTGCTCATTTTTCGGACTGCTCTATTATTCGGACGTTTTTTCGGTCCCTGCAAAGTCCAAATAATCGGTCGGCGACTGTAATAACGTGGCACCAATGTGTCGGTCGAGCGTAACGTGTCGCTTTTCTCGCAAAACCGGGCCCTAGAACATGTTGTGTGACGGCTGTGCAGATGGTGCAGACGCACGGCACTTCCGGTGCAACCCGTGCCTCTGGGACCCCGAGGGGGCAGCGTCCCAAGGAAGGGGTCGAGAGCCCCCTGGTAGGGCCTCAGCTAGACTCTGATGGCGAGGAGTTTGCTCCGGCACCCCAGTTCCAGCACTCGTTCAGCTTGGCGCTGGAAGAAGCCCTCAGCGGGGCGTCCAGGGCTGCCCAGACTCCCGGTAAGAACCACTGCCCCCCCCCCCCCTTCTTAAATTTATTTGCTTCCAGGAGGCACGTCGTGTAAACAACTATTTTTTGTAGGCACAAAATTTTGCAAATTTTGTGCCCACTGTTTAGAGTTCGACCTCGCAAAAATGGAGCATTGGTGTACTCTTTGGGGACTGGCTTTTAATGCAAAAATATGTGTTCATTGATGTTTTCCCTAGGAAAGAAACACTTCTCTCCACGGTTTCTTCTTAAGGGGGGACACTACCCAGAAAAAACGATTTCTGCAAAAAAAGTTGATTTTGAAAAATTTTATATTTACATCCACCAATGTCTAGAGAGTATTCCCAGAATTTTTTTTAGTTTACACTGCGTAGTTAACTTTTTATAAATTATTTTCTGTCCACTGATGCTAAAGAAAAGGTAGAGGCTGGAGCACTTCGAACGCATTTTTCTCCATTCCACTTTTTGGCACAAGTTTCACTTCAGGAAAACTATTGTTTTGTTCTTCCGCAACTTGGATTCATTTTTACGAGTTTTTCCTGGGTTGAAGTTTTAAGGGGAAGATAACTATGAGCTTGTATTTTTTATTTTCATCATTTTTCATGCTCAAGGACTAAAACTTTGGACAAAGGATGCAAATCTAAAAAAGAGTATTTGTGTTTATGTGGCTTTTTTGTCATGAAAGATGGTATAATATAGAAATATAGCTCCATAGTTATCTGCTCTGAACTGTCCTAAAGCAATATAACACATGAAAACGACAAATTTAAAAGCAATTTCAAAACTATGGTTTTCCTACGCAGACACGCCCACTTTCATCTTTGAACATTTGCAATTTTTTTTGTACTTCACCCAGGTGAACAAAATTTGGCAGAAATGTTCTCAACATTAACTGAAACAAGCCCTGTAAATGTCATTTAAATCAGACAAGTGGTTCAGACATTCACTTTTTTGGGTAGTGTCCCCCCTTAACAACGAGCTAGTCCTTATGAAGTCTGAAGTTTATTATTTAGGTGTATTGTTTTCCAGTACCTGTTCTTGGGAAGCACACATAAACCAAATCACCAGTAAGGCGAGCATGACGTTAAACTTCCTACAAAGAAATTTACAGCAAGCACCTCGCAACCTAAGAGAAGGTGCTTATTTGACTTATGTTCGGCCAGTCCTGGAGTATGCATGTGTTTCCAGGGACCCATTACCAAGATATCCAAGTTGCGAAACAGAAAAAGTGCAAAATTGGGCAGCTCGTTTTTGTCTTAAAAAATTACAATTGTGGTGCAAGTGCAACTCAAATGAAGAGCAACTTAGTTTGGGAAAACATGGAAACTAGAAGAAAAACGTTGCACCGGAAATTTTTCATAACATACATTTTGGCGAAACTGGTATGAATGCCTCCTTATGTCTTTCTCCTCCCACCTATGTATTCCGTAGGTTTGATCATCCGTTTAAAGTCAAAGAAGGCTTGTTTAACTACAACCTTTCTAAGAACTCATTTTTTCTTAAAACAATAAGTGATTGGAACTCTTTACCCTTGGAAATTCTAAACACTACAAACAATTATATATTTTTTTTTTCAGAAATGATTTCTACTTTGCTCCTTTCTGTAATTTTAGTGTTCTTTTGTGTGTGTGTGTGTGTGCGCGCGCATGCGTGCGTGCGGGCGTGCGTGTCTTTTGGGTATGCCTATACGGCAAACTCACTTGAGTGAACTTCAAGGGACCCAAGGAAATAGTGCACTTTACTGAAAGTTCACTAAACTGTATAGATTCGCTAGAATATGGAACAGCATAGGGCACAGCATACATCGAATCAAAAGTGTGAAATGGAATTTATGGAGTCATGTTCATCGATAATATATACAAAGTGCATAAGAGTTACGTTGCTGCCTTTCTCATTTTGAAAACAAATTGAATTTTAGCTTGCATCGGTGCTCCTAAAGCGCATGAGGTAACAAAGTTGTCCAGAGAGTCTATGTCTTTTTGCACTTCCTCTGGCACAGCTTGTTGCTGTGACGAAGCCATACTGCAACGGCATCGTCCACTGGCTTGAAATATCCCGTGCAGAGTCGTTTCATGTTGAGATTAAATGCAGTTCCTCCTTCAGGCTTCGAGCTTTGCTTCACTATCGTTGACAATGTCGACGGTGGAATCCCATAGCCCTTCGCAACGTCCACTTGTCTTTGACCGTTGTCCAGACGCTGAACAATTTTGAGCTTGTCTGATAGAGAACCGCTTCTGTCTCATACTTATTACAAAAGTGCCGTCCTGCCGTGGTTACCCAAAGCCAAGATGGCCGAATGGAACCGATGACAAAAAAACAAAAACAGACACCACGTGGTTCGTTTTCGTCTACCGCACCGCCACTTTGCCTCGGCGGTGCTGTAAACTGCCAGTGATGATACGCCGCCGCTGCAGAGGCTGGCGACAGCGGGGCGGCGGGCTTCGGGTACGCAAGCACTGCAGAGCACAGAACTTTGTTGATTGCAAAAATAAGCCTGGGTCCACCAATCAATTTGGTTCAACTGAAATATTCGCTATTCTGAATTTGTTTAACTGAAACATTTTTGCATAGAAAACCGCCGGGGATTTTTTTAAAGTTTGTTATTCTGAAATATTTGTTAAACCGATGTTCGCTCAAGTGAGAGTTTACTTTATTTGCATGTAGTCGTCGTTCTGTTTCCATTTGCCTGATACTTTTTACTGTGATGCTGTTGTTTTTCCTTTTTCTTTTTCTTCTTTCCTCCTGCTATAATGCCACTGGTGCTACAGGTATCTGTAAAAAAAGTAAAAATAAAGATACCTGAGTTGGCTTTGCACGCGACTGCCACGTGAAGGCACGGGATTCAAACCCCCGCCGGCCCAGTTCTTTCTTGACTTGTTTCTTCTGTTAAGTCCCAGGTTATCCTTGTCTGTTATCGTGTGCTTTGGTTTAAAATGTTCCTGAATGCAGTGCTAGTATAAAAGAAGCAGTAGTGGCTCTGCTTTGAGGCAGTTGCCACTTCGTCACCGCTGCAGGCTGCGCATTACGTTTGCATCGTTTGAGTCTGTTTATTTCTTCCTCGTCACCTGTCATTCGAGACAATATTTTGCAGGTGCAAAGTTTTGCAAACGTACCAACTGGCCTCGTTTTTAATGTTGCTCATACAAGATTTGAAGCTATACTGTTTCCTAAGAGAGATTGAGTATTGTGCAGGCATGTCATTATGCGATGGCTCGGATTCGGTTTTGCATATTCAATGTTTCGCACTTATCTCCTACAACGAAGTGACCTGTACTACAGGCTTTTTTTTGCCAGTCTTCCGAAATTTATTATAAAAGCGTTTGACCATAGTTGCTAGTCAAAGGGGTGGCTATGGTCCACCTCTTTGGTACACCACCGTTTCCGCATCATCTTGACACGCAGCACACTTTTGCAGCAGTTGGCATCTAGATGTCAAGATGTGCTGGATTGTCATCGGAGAAATAAAAACATTGTTATTAGGAAACGCATCCACTAAGCTGCAACATTATTTTTTTTTTGGACCTTAACTTAGGTGGTTTGTGCAAGTCAAGGCATAGGCAACAACAATGTAGTTTGCATCTCATTTCAGATGGCCCGAAGTTAAAATCTGGATCCAAGAAAAAGAAGAAAAACATGACCTTGCTCTTTGCCACTTCCATGAATAGGAGCAAGTAGTGATCAGTGGGCTCCTCGAGGCCACGGTAACTATGTGCGAATGTCGTAGGTCTCCACAAACCACTTCGTGTCTGCGGCTTTGAGCCACTTCGTCTTTTGGGGAGCGCCTCATGAGAGGCGCCGTAATCTGCGTTGTCCCGATTTACCATTAACGATTGGATGGTAGGAAAGTTTCTGCGCTGCAGTGGATTCAAAGTAAGAGGGCTGCCACATTTTGTGGTAGCTCTAGGTTTGAAGGAGCGTTTACTGGTCGATTTCTGGAGGCAGTGTGGGAATGTGTGCTTGGTATGTGAATAAAGGTTGCTTGTTTAAATTACTCTCTTCTCCACGACTGAGTCGACAGAAAGTGGGTCGTTAACTGTCCGAGAAGGATTTGGTCGACAACAGTTTCACCTAGGGCCACCGAGTTTTCCGAGGGTACTGCATTTCATAGCATTTGCTTGAGCTGAAAAAAAGTGAGAAAATTGAGCTTTATGACCTTTTTCGATTTGTTGACGTGGGCCATGTTGATCCTGAAAAACAGTGTAAGGAATGAGTCATCTTTTCGGGGAACATGCATTCCTTAGTCTGAGCATGATAAATGTTTCGGTTAATTTTGTTCAGAAGAAACTTTGGGTGCATGAAATGGTATCTTGTGCAAGTGCACTGGTCTTAATGGAGCAAGTCCACAATCGAAGCTTTAGACAATAAATTATATATTCGAGCTTTAATATTCTGGCCCTTTTCTAGGTTTGTTTAAAAAATCGTTTCACAAAAAGTTTGGTTTAGTTACAGCCGAATTCAAAAAACTAAAAAGCGTGGCTCTACAGATTTGACGCCATATGAAGTACTTTCGAATATTCGCCGCTTTTACGCACTATCGTTGCAAAAAGCAGTGGTAACTGGTGGTAAAAAAAAAAAAAAAGTGTTCTGGGTATGTTTATACAGCCTGAACTTAGTCTGCCTTAACGGGCAACTTGTCTCTTGGTTGTAGATGAACAAGTTGGCCAGTGCGGTACAACCACTAGCCTGCGGTCTAACGTGCACCACGCAGTAATGATACACGACCGCACGCTGGTTCGATGTTCGTCCAGATCGAAACGGGCCGCGGTGGGGATAGAACCCAGGATGCCTGGGTTCTGCAGCGCGAGTTTTCGCTTCACGTGCTCCGAGCTCGTGGGCTCTAGCCCACTCGGCCACCGATCCCCTGTAACTGGTGGGGATGTAGAATGTTGAGTGTGTTGCTTTGCGGTGGTGTTGCACAGGTGAGCTTGGTACGCATTTCGTGCCTTGACGGTGCAAACGTCAATGTGTGCGTAGCGTACGTCTGAAAGAAATTCCTACCAATGGTAGCACTGCATCGGAGGTGGAATGTAAAAGTAGCATCTCTTGCAATCACATACATAAAAAAATAAAAATAATAAAGAGGTTTTGCATACTATTTACGCACTGCATGAAGTAGATTTCCCAAGATTTGGATGTCAAAGAAATAAGCAATAATTTTGGCTTTTGAATACGCATCTCGATTCAACACAGGAATTGGTAACATTCTGCGAGGATCCAGACTTTTTTACTACGCAGGGTTTGCACAGGTCCTTGAAAACCCTTGAACTTGAAAATGCTCATTTCAAATCCTTGAAAACCCTGGAATTTTCAACACTGCTTGAAGACCCTTGAATCCACCTTTTTCCAAATATGTTCTGCCACCTAGATACGCGACTGGATTCGAGGTTGTTTGACACCCAAAACGTCAGCTGCATCCTGTTTTCCCATTGAGGCTCTTTGACCGAGATACGGCTCCCCCAAACTTTGCCTTTGTTGTCATCGTGTGTTATATTCGGCGTGGCCAAAGTTCACACGAAGAAACCATCTTCCCACTCTGCTCGGCCAGAAGGAAGAGAGAGGGTCAAATCCATTTACTTTCGAACCAATATTTCTGCAGAAGGGCCATTCCGTAACTACAGTCACGGGGGCTCTGGTCACTGGCATTGTCTTTTTGGAGTAATATACCACAATTACAGTTGAATCTCGTTAATTCGAACTTTAGGGAGACCGAAACTTTGTTTGAATTAAACGAAGGTCGAATTAACAAAAGCTCATTAAATGGAGTACTTACGTGCAGCGCTGCATTGGGCGGCGCATGTGCACTGAGCTAACACATTAGTGACAAGTTCTAGGACATTTATTTTCACCGATCACAAAGGTAAGTAATCCGTGATGCGTGCGTGTGCGCGGTTCCTCAGTCGTGAATCAACAAAGATTGCTTGGAGCTTGGAGACCAGCTCGAACGCGGCATCCGCATTCTCCTGGCAAGAGAAGTATACGCGCGGTGGTGTTCAGCGCTTCGAGTGCTCTTCGTGATGCTGTGTTTCTTCGCTATTTCCGTCTTGGAAAGTGCGCCTTGGTCAACTTCTTGCCGTATCTTTACCTTCGTCTTGAGGTCCTTTAGTGGGCGGTACGTGCCCCGGTTCGCCATGACGCTGGGAATCGAGATGACGTCAGTCGCGCGCCCACCGAAAAGACGTCGACCCGCAGCAAAGTGCGAGTGCAAGGCAAGAAACGGAACTGTCGCACTCCCGCCGAAAACGCGCCGAAGAGCAGCGGAGCAGCATCGTCGCCGTGAAAGAGCACCGCACCGCAACATTCAAGGTCACCACGGGATTGGTTGTCATGGTTATTTGGAACTGGAGACGTTGGTGGCGCTGCCGCGTGAGTTAGCCTAAAGCACTGAATAATATTTCCGAATAATATTTCTTTAAGTTAGCCCGCTCCTGAAAGCATGCTCGGCGGCGCGGGATGTTCGAATTAACCGGCGTGGGCGTTTAAGCGTTCAAATGACCGGGCGTTTTCGCCCATTGAAATACATAGTGTAGTCCGAACCACAGCGTTAGTTCGAATAAACCGAAAGTTCGAATTAAGCGTGTTCGAATTAACGAGATTCGACTGTACTATTTTTTTACATTTATATTAGAATGCAAATATTTTCAAATTTCGAATTGTAGTTTTATATAATATGCTATCCGATATTCGCTTTTAGATAAGCAGCGATATTCGCATTTTTCCAAGTATTTGAGGGTTTGGCACTTTCCTGAGCTCTTTGTTGCTGCGCTTGGTTGGCTCAATCTGCATATGCTTCATAGGGCGCATAAGTCATAATCAAGATGGCGACTGGTTCGCGTTGGTCCCATCCCAGTCTGCGGCTTTTTTGTTATTTTTCCTGTTGTTGCTGCTTTTGTATCGTGCTTCCTCGGGCGTTGCTCCCCGGAACAGCGTGGGTCTCTGTGGATATGCGGCGCACGTAACAACAAGTCCTTCCGCTGGCTACGCGCACATCCCCCCCAAGCACTATCGGTACAGCTCCGGTCCGGCCACTAAGCCTAACGGGCTCACGTTTCCTCGGTGGCATCACTCCTTCGCTAGCCTGCTAATCTGCGTAGGCACCGAGTGGTTCGTCCAATCTGCAATGTTGCTCTCCGGGGACATCGCTCTGAACCCAGGACCGCTTCGCTACACCTGCGGTCGCTGCTCAAAAGGAGTGAGAGACAACCAGGCTGCTCTTTGTTGTGACAGATGTGAGGACTGGTTTCATCGTACGTGTGTTTATGTCCCCCTGAATCAGTACCGGAGGCTGGGCGCCTGCGAAGACACTTGGCTGTGTTTTGGCTGCTCGTTCCCAGGTTTCACGGACGACTTTTTTGACGTCCCAGTCGTGGGCGCCGCCACAACACCACTCAATCAGCCACCTACCGATCCGGCGTTTACGTCCACGGCCGCTTCGCAACCCGCGATACCAGCACCGGTGACGCCGTCGACTAACCCTGGCAGCAAGAGAGAGTTGTCCGTCTGGTTCTCAAATCTGCGGTCAATTAAGAATAAGCTTCCAGAGTTCCAAGTCCTCGTCGCGTCTGAGCCATCGACCATCTTTGCGCTATGCGAGACGTGGTTAGACTCTTCGATGTATGATGGGCAGTTGGTGGATACAACACAACACACCGTTTACAGGAAGGACAGGTCTGGACATGGTGGGGGAGTTATGATCGTCGTACCGCGACTACTGCACTCCCGGAGGAGACCAGACTTAGAGGCCGACGACCTCGAGGCAATCTTTGTCGAAGTATCGCACCAAACCGGCAAGACACTAATCTGTTGCGTCTATTGTCCACCTGTCACCCGAGCTTCTTCATACAACCTGCTCCACCACTCACTCCAACAAGTCAACCCCCAAGCTTACACCAATGTGTGTGTCGTGGGCGACTTTAACGCCCACATCGACTGGAATGACCTCACAGCCCCTATACCATCCGGACCACCTGACGACCAACTCCTCAATGTGATGGAGACATCTGGCTACATACAGCTGTGTGGGGAGGCGTCCTACACCTCCCGCAACCAAAATGCGTCCTTCCTTGACCTGGTGTTCGCCAGCAACCCATCCGTGATACAGAGCTGTACAGTGCGGCCAAGCCTTGGTGGCTGTGACCACAGTGCTATCCTTCTGAGTAGCTTAACATCCTTGCCAAAGGTCGGACACTTCGCGAGAAAAATACAACTATTTGAAAAAATTGACACTGCCCACCTCGAGATGCTGCTTCACTTGGCACCATGGTCGATAATGCTGGACAAACCGTCCTCTGACGATATGTACGAGACCTGGCTGGACTTCATGCATGCCATTGAAAAAGAATGTGTGCCCACAAAGACTAAATCGAAGCCCCGCTCAGGCCCGTGGATCACTGCTGACATCTTAAAGCTAGCCCACCGTAAACAGAAGTTATTCAGAAAAGCTAAGAAAACCGGAAATCCACACATTCTTAACCTAGCCCGCTAAGTACAGAGGAAACTAAAGAAGAAAACCCGTGTATCCTACACGACCTATGTGCAGCATATCGCAGAGAAGGGCGCCAGAAATCCAAAGCTCTTCTGGTCTTTCGTGAAGCGCCACAAGACGACTTCCTCTTCTCCAGTGTTCCAGAACAATGGAGTAACAGTAAGAACGGCTCAAGAGACAGCTGCCATTTTCAGCACCTACTTGGCGTCCGCGTGGGCACCGCGAGAAAATCCTCCGGCTTATTCCTTTCTGGAAGACCAGCCCTCGCTTTCCGAGCCTCTTGCACCTTTGGACATAACCTGTGATGACACCTGGGAGGCATTGCAAAATGTGATCCCGTCCCAACGAGCAGGGCCTGATGGCATACACCCAGCGTTCTTCAATGCTTGTGCAAGAAAACTCTGTCCGATCCTTACCATCATGTTCTCATCACTTCTAGAACAGGGGTCAGTTCCATCCAAGTGGAAAACAGCTTTGGTTAAACCGATCCACAAGGGAAACGGCACTTCCGTCACGTCTGTGCGCTCCTACCGCCCTATCTCTGTTACATCAATTGTGTGCAGAACAATGGAGCGAATTATTAACACCAAGATACTTCATCAACTGGAGGAGCGGAGCTTACTCTCGACTCACCAGTACGGTTTTCGCTCACGCCGTAGCTGCGAGCTTGCTCTGGCCACACTGGTGCACCAAGTAAGTGAATGCTTGGACGACCTCACAGCATGCGAGTTGGTCCAGCTGGATTTTAAGCAGGCATTTGACAAAGTCGACCACAGCCTTCTTTTGTGGAAACTGTCGAGCTTTGGCGTGGCCGGTGCAACACACAAATGGATTGCAAATTTCTTAACAGGTAGAAGCCAGAGGGTTGTATCTCGAGGAGCCAAGTCTGAGTCCTTAGAAGTAGTCTCGGGCATCCCTCAAGGCAGCGTATTAGGCCCAACACTCTTCAACATTTTTATTGATGGTGTGACCCGTTCCCTCGGCTCAACAGCGTTTTTATACGCCGACGACTTAACTCTCCTTCTTCCTATCAGGGGCAGAAACCCTTACCAACGGCTACAAGAGGACCTTTACAAAATTGAAGAATGGTCCGTGATAAACAGGCTACCCCCTCAATGCGGAAAAGTGCTCTGCAATGCTATTCACCACCACCCGACAGCCTCCGCCTCCTCCTGACTTGACGATCAGGAACAACCCTATCGCAAGGACGCAGCGAACAAAATTGTTGGGAGTCACACTTGATCCGCACCTTCATTTCTCTCCCCACATTGCCGAGGTGCTCTCGCGAGCGTGACGCACGCTGGGCTTCGTGCAACGAGTGTCAAGGGGGGCCGGCCCAAAGGCACTGCGCAGTTTATACACTGCACTAGTGCTCCCGCAGCTTGAGTTCTGCTCGTCAGTATGGAGCCCCAGACAAGTCGCCACAATTGCCTCACTGGAGAGCGTACAACGGCGCGCGGCCTACGCTATCCTGCGTCGCCAATCACCGCCGCAGCTGAAACGATACAGAGACATTGGCACCCCCGAACTTCTCGGAGGTGTGGGGTGGAACCGCCTGTCTGTCCGTAGGCAGGTGGCTTCGCTTCGCCTCCTAGCCTGCACGCTGGGTGGCCCTCCTACACCCCTTCTAGAGTACGTGAGGAAGAACCGCGCCGATAAGCTACAAC
This sequence comes from Ixodes persulcatus, assembly GCA_013358835.2. Lineage (NCBI taxonomy): Eukaryota > Metazoa > Arthropoda > Arachnida > Ixodida > Ixodidae > Ixodes > Ixodes persulcatus. The sequence continues at coordinate 673,167 of JABSTQ010009688.1, read as the reverse complement.
CCCTCCTTGGACGGACGGAGCGTCACAGAAGCACGCTCCTTCCGAGAACCATCGAGCTCGCTCCCTCCCGAGTGACATCACACAAGGGACATTCGAAAACAAAGAGGACATAAAAGAACTGTGCAAGTGTGCAACCCTACACCTCAAAGAACTATGATGTGAAACTCAATCAGACCCAAATCCCAGTGTACAAAGATTTTTTTTTTTTTGGTATGTATGTGTGTGTAGCGGGTACAGTGAGCCTCTATGGCATGGGCAATTGCCTTTTCACTGTCACCCGGGTTTTAGAAACCGAATAAAAAAAAGCATTATTAATGCACGCGGACTTGCTTAAAGGGACACTGACAGGGTATTTATGCTCGCCAAGGTTTTTATTTGTACATGACAAGAGCCCAACTACCCAGAAAACAATTCGCGGCCCGAAAAACGCTGATCGAGAACTGGCCGGTTTGAGTCACGCTCACTCTTCTCCGTGGTCACGAGCCGTTTTCTATGGTTTAGACACAACCACCAAATGTAATCAAAGTCGTTGGTCATCGAAGGCACAAACACAATATTAAAAATAGAAAAGAAATATGATACCCATTTTTCGTGACTTCTAAAAAGCTGCAAATGCGTTGATTGGCGACAAAAAAGCTGCACAGCCACCTGACTTCCGCCAACTCCTCCTCTATATAGCTTCTTCCTCTGCAGTTAAGTTTCGGTTTCGAGCGGTTGCATTTTTTTACTTCATTAAAAATATATGTGACGCTAGCAAAATATTGACGGTAGTCTTCTGACACCATAATAAATCGCCTGGCAAAAAAAGAAAAAAAAAAAAAGTTTGGGGGATGTCAGTGTTGTGTGATGCCCGCAACTTCCAATAGTCGTGCCTCCGTTTCACCTTATGTTGTACCGCAGCGAAGACTAGAGGCGCGAGCTCATAGCGTTGGCAGCTGCTCCTGTTGCACGAGAGCTTGTGCTGCCGGGATGTGCCCTAGAGCAAGGAGCTCGCGCTTGTAGCCTTTACTGCGGTACATCGTAAGGTGAAATAGAGTTTAGTACCGGGCGAAATGCAAGTCCTGCTGGAAAACGTTCAATGTCTCGTGTATGGGGAACGTCGGAGGTAAAAAGACATATCGGGAGTGTAGAGCACGGCAGGAACATGCAGTAGCGACACTAGGGTCAGCGGCACCCAGGGTAATAACCCTTCCCCCCCGGCTCTCGCTCTCGGATGGCCCCCCGCGACTCCCCCCTGGGCGCTGCACACGGGGCGGTCCGCCCCCTTCCTGCTGCCCCCCCCCCCCCCCCCCCCCCCCTTTGTGACGCCATTGGGAACCTATGAAGACGGCGGTGGAGTTGTGGATAGCTCCATGAGTAACAACGGGACGACATGCGTAAGTGAGCGATCAATGCTTGCAAGCAACAATGTTTGATAGACGCGCGAATAGGTAATAAAACGGTTGCAGTGTGTTAAGTGTTATAAAACTGCAGGTAGAACACTGCACGGTTTCCTTGAAAATATCTTTACAGGAGCTTGAAAATACTTAAAAACGTTATTTTTTTTTGTTTTTGTTTTTAAAACTTGTACGAATTCTGCTAAGGTTCTTGAGGTTCTACCCCTCTCATTTTCATTAGCGCACGTACGGCGCCAAATCTTCTCAGAGTTGCAGGAAAGCCGTGGGTCCGAGAGAATGCATGCGCATTGCACTGTCCGCGCTTTCGCACTGCGCCGAGGGAGGGGGCTTCCGCCGACGCGCCGAGATACTACCATTTGGAAATGCCGGATTTTCCAAGACAGCCGAGACCAACGGCTGAGACGACTTTGTCCGCCCTCGCGAGGCGTTTCCACGACGATAGGTGGCGGCAGCAACTCCGAGGCTGAGTGCGTCCAGCCGTTCCAACTACGCAAAAGGTGTCGTAGTCCAAGCCATGGGTGGGGGAGGGGGTTATTTGCTATAGTAAGTTGCAGGTCAAGAAGGTAGCGGCAAGTGCCCCTCAAAGGGAATCATATACCCCTCCGCCACCCCCGCATCCAATAGCGTCTCATCGTTTCCGTGACGTCGCGGCCAACGCGCGAGAAGGGTCTTGCCTTTTTGTACATATTTGCTTTATCTTTCGACTGTGACTTAGCATTGTGGAAGCCACGAAGAGTTTCCCCCCTCCGATTGAAACAAATACGACATTCGGGGATTAGGTTCCCTTTCTGATGGATACAAAGGCTGCTTTCAGGGGCTCGGTTCCCCCTCCGATGAATACAAAGGTCGCTTTCTTAAAAAGGGGGATCGGAGAAAAGTTGCAATCCATTGAAGCGGGACAAGGAGCGTTTCCAGTGAACTCTTCTTTCGACTGCGGAGGGATTTGAAACGGGCGCATCACGCTTGTGGGAGAAGCTTCTCCTACCTTTTTGACTTGTAACCGACTGTAGAAAGTTTGAGAATAGGGGGCCCTAGGGTGCCTCAGTGTCCTTCTGTATAGACCCTTTTGCTGTTTACAAACATGAGCTGCCTCCTGCGTCCCAAGCGACTTCCGGTCGTGCCGTGCTTGTTAGCCTGTCGAGCCTGCTTATGTCACCAGTGCTTAAAGCATAAATGCTACATGTACATCAGACTTGGAGATTTAACAAGGGCCCTCGGCTGGACAATTTAACATCTTAAAGGAGAGAATTTGGTTTACAAGAATATTCGAAAATGTTTAACAGATCTCGCGCTGCTTTGTTCTCTTGGCGTTCACCTGGAGAATTGGGGGTTAAACGTTTCATCGACCTTTCAAGCAGCGGTATTAAGGTGGGCTTTGTTCATTCTTTTTATGAACCGGAAGTTCTCTGGGACGTCAAAGACTGGAGCACCGCCTGGTGGCGTTTACCATGAAAAGGGTCTATAGGGTGATGCCACCCTTTGTAGTACCCGATGCCGACAGCACGCGCTCATGGGGAAAATACAAAGAAATTGGCGAAAACAAAATGTCATAGCACAGTCAGAGCCACAAACTCGTGCAGGGACACGCTCTTTCACGTGCTTTTGAACAAAAAAGAAAAATGAAAGTGTTAAATAAGCTACGCTTCAGAGTAACGACACTTGGGCATATTGTGGCTTAAAATCATGGTTGCCAGTTATCTGAAGCTTTATCTAAAATCACAGAAAACGCTTTTTCGTCCTCCACAAATGTTTAAACAGTCCGCGACAGAGCAACGCAATATTGCATCAGCTTCCTGACACCGTATCTAATGCTGAGGAAGTCGCACTTTTGAATTCATGACGATCGGCGGTTGCGTTTGCTCTGCACAAGACCCAAAATGGCGGCGCCCACAACATTGTTGGGGAACGGAGTGCCGATACTCTAAGCGCAGCTCATTATCGATTTCGATCATATCGAATAATGAACACATATCACACTACGCTTGTGTAATTATTTATCTTAGATTTATTAACCTGACTTAGTACTTAAATCATTCATTTGTCGATAGTAAATCTTCCAACATATTTTCTAAATGTGAAGGTAAAAAGACACGGACATTGATATACAGACGCCAACGACGCCCTCGGAAATTTCTTGAACATTAGAAATCAGCAGTTTTGTCTGCCGTCCGGCAGGTAGCGCAACAAAACTCCCAAACAGTTTTTAATTGTTTTTTTTAAAATTAACTAAGCTCTACAACTATCAAGAAACCAAAGCAAGATCATTGTGAAAATATAATACATCGCAATGTATATCTATTTCACACAATAAATGTGATTATATGCCAATAAATCTGTTTGATGTCCATAAAAGATATGCGTCAAAACAGGTAAGTTTGAAGGGCTCCTGGAGCGTTATGACACTGAAAATGAAAAAAAAAAAAGTAATCGTCCACTTCTTGGGCAACCATTGCAGCTCTAAATGTTATAGAAGATTTTATCACAGTTTAATTATTTCCTCAGCGGCATTTGAAGCACCGTGACTCGAAGCACTAAAAAGTGCTACGTTTGATATAGAATATCTAAACAAAAAAAATTTACACAACATTAATTTTTTTTCTTCATATTACCAATTATTTAAACGTAAACATTTTCGACAGAGGTCTGTCTGTCGAAATATATGTAATTATAAGCACTACGTCTGTAGCTAATTTCATTGCCCTAGCGCATGTCATTAAAAACATTTGTGCTGAAAAATTACAATTTTAGGGCAATATTTGGAGAGATGAACAAAACAAAGTAGTGCAAATACCAAAAAAGTGTATCGTTACATTCTGCTCCAACATCATCTTAACAAAACTGCTCTATTGGAACCGTGTTATCTTTAATAGATTCTTCATGAAACATGAACCAGCGGAGCAAGTGAGGGTCCGCGCCGTCATATTCGCAACGCAACAAATGCGCATGAGCAGTATAAACCAATACATACATAATATCCGATGAAAGACGATTGCTTTGCCTTTCGAACGACATCAATCCCACAAAACAGTATTCAAAAGAAGATGAGTAATGACCTGCCAAAATGTACCTAAGCTGCCACATTCAGTGGGATCGTGGCCTGCAATGATTTCCGAACATCGGTCAAACATTTGTGGAAGTTGCCCTCTGACCCAGGGTGTCGAACCGGAACCGAACCGAAAACCGGAACGGAACCGTTATTTTTAGCCGATCCGGAACTGAACCGAACCGAAATATTCGCCGCCATTTTGAAACTGAACCGGAACTGAACCGAAAAAAAATATAACGGTAACCGGTTCAAAACGGTTCACGGTAATTTTATTTTTTATTAGAAAATGAGTGTTTGAGAAGTAAAATTTGGCAGCTGCATTTCTATGTGATCAAATTGTCATATACCGAATTGGAATGTATAAGAAATTGTGGATTTTCGTCGAGCTTTTGTATTGGCGGTACGATTAATCGTGTGTCACGTGGTCACGTGACGTCATGGTTTCAAGACATACTGTCAAATAATGTCACGTTACGTGGCCCCGTGGCGTAGTCGCATGACTCACCGCGTCAAGTCGACTTAAATTCAGAACGTCCATTTCCCCCTCTCTTCAACGTTTCGTCTGCTTCTTCCTCCCCGGCCTTCTTTTCCCTTGCCCTACCTTCTTGAGTTGCAACGGAATATAGGTGTATTAGCGTTGTTGACACCGTGACCTAACATGCCATCACGACTTCTCACCGAGAGTCATGCGACACTCGGTTGTCATGAGCCCGAGCCGAGTGCTCGGGTTCTTCCAAAACAGTATCGCCAAACATTCGTGTTGGCTCGTGCTCAGTCAAAGATGAGAATAGCCCAACTCTAATAATGCCTAAAGCTCAACCCATGCTTCATTCTTTGCCAACCCCAGCCCATGACTATGATGAACACTGGCGGTATACAATTAGCGTCAGATCCCATCGCCGCGTGTTCTAATAGCGAGTTGAGGAGGGGAAAGCTGTGTCTTTCCTTTATTTTTTTTCTGTGTCTGCTATTGAGCAGAGAGGAAAACTAATGGGTGTTTTTGCAAGCTATCAACGTCAGAGATTACCTCTTAGTGGTATTTACTGAAAGCGCAAAAATTGTTGCATGAACCATTTTACATGTACACATCATTGAGGCACTCAAACATGTTTTCCTTGTTGCTGAACTGTCTGAGAAAGTTGTCCCCGAGAATAGAAGCATTGAAAGGACTAACTAAGGCTTATTAATCTGATAATAAATATAACTACAAGTGTGTACGGCAGGGATACCTGAAATGAAAGATTCTAGTGGCCTTTGAGGGACAGCCGAACGTCGGCAGCCGCTCAAATACTCGCAGTTTTGTTTAAACCTAACAGGGTTTGGGTGCAAAATAAAAGAAATGGAGAATGACGGCTAACAAATGACAGAAATATAATTGTCTAATTGGCACCCCCAAACACAGGAGGGAGTCCCTCAGAAATAAAAAGTATTCTCTGGAGGAGCATCGTCAAATGAAAAACAAAAAAAAAAAGGGGGGGGGGGAGTGTTAAAGGGGTCATGAAACGCTTTTCCAACTGTTTCCTGTTTAGCTTTCCTCCTCAACTCATAAATCGCGCATTTCAAACAGTTCAAGAAAACGGAAAGAGGGGCGCCCCTCTTGCTCGGACTCTCGTTTGTGTACCCGGACACAGCCATTCTCCCTCTAGAAGATTAGCCCTCGTCGCTCAAAATTCAGACAAAAGTTGCTTTCCCCACCCCGTTCACCCCGAAGCTGACAGTGCTGTGGAAGCTACGTGCTCGTTGGGCCAGCCACACTTTTGCCACGTGATCACGCTCTCTCGCGCATACCCACGCGCAGAGAATGAGTTCAGATGACGAAAGGGAGGCAGCTCATTGGTCCGGCAAGCGCGTAGCTTTCACCACAATGTCACCTTAGGGGTGAAGGGAATAAGTGAGGTCTGGTGTCGTGTGACGTGCGTTTGGGCCCGGTGACGCTCTGCGGGAGCCCGGTGACGCGCTGCGGGGACCGCGGATGTATCACAGTGAAAAGGCAAAGAGCTTACGAAGGGAAGGAGGTACGAAATAGTCCCCTGTGTTTTCAAATTTTCGTACCGAAAGTCAGGCTTTTGACTTTCTACCTTTTTTCTTTTGGCCCACTGAACGATGTGCTATTAGTAAAATCCCAATATAAATTGATTTATTCCAGCCGAAAATTCGTTTCATGGGCCCTTTAAAAACCTACTGTGTTGTAAAGGTTTCTCTGCTCCGCATCTTAAAGGGGCGATGCAACAATTTTGTACTTTGAGCAAATACCGCTTTTAGAACGAATCCCTGACGTTAAAGGGGCGATGCAACAATTTTTGTACTTTGCGCAAACACTGCTTAGAACGGATCCCTGACGTTAATGATCTATAAAACACGCTTTCGTTATTCACCCCACGCAGTAGAAGTCCCAGAAAAAAATTAAAGAAAAACGAGCAGCGTTCACCTCCTCAACTCGCAGCCAGAACAAGCGGCCACGCGATCTGGAGCCGATCATATGCCGCCAATGTTGATCATAGCCACGTGCTGGGGTTGGCAAAGCACAGGGCACGCGCTGAGTTCCATATATTGTTATGGCTCGGCTATTGTCGTCGTTGCAGCGATTGGACACGGGCCACTACCCGAATGCTTCTCGAGCCAGTAATCATCACGAGCCCAAATCGAGTGCCCACGCAATGCTCGGGTCCAATCTATGAACCGCATTCAAATATCGTCATATGGGTGTACTGCGATCCCCACGTTACGTCATAAAAATTTTCAAAGGAGAGATTAAATGAAAATGCTCGCTTTTGGGCTTGAAATTGCACCGCAACAAAGGAGTTTCTTGGCTAGTGGCGTTGCGTGCGAGTATCCTTGAGCCCCACTAGTGCCAGTAAGCTGGTGTAAAGTGAAAAACATTCCAATTGAATATCGTTGCACCGCTCCTTTAAAGGGATATTGAACCAAGGAATTTAGTGTCCATAATAAGGGGCGCACATTCTTTCCACGAGCCAGCAGCCGCTGGTGTGCGCGAGCACACGCAACAAAAATGACGTCAAAGACCTCCATTCGCGGTTAAGATGACAGTGAAATGTATGGGCTTCGGGCCAAAGGAGAATAAAGACAAGTTTTTCATCTACACAGTGGTGTCTGGTGTAAAAGGTAAGTGATTAATTGATCTAAAAAGCACGTAGCTTTCACTTGTGGAGATGAAAAGCCTGTCTTTATTCTTTGGCCCGAAGCCCATGCATTTCACTATGGAGGTCTTTGACGTCATTTTCGTTGCGTGTGCTCGCGGACACCGGCGGCTGCTGGCTCGTGGAAAGAACGTGCGCCACTTATTATGGACACTAAATTCTTTGGTTCAGTATCCCTTTAATGACATATGAAACACGCGTTCGTTTTTCACCCCACGCAATGGAAGTCCCAGAAAAAAATTATAGAAAAACGAGCAGCGTTCACCCCCTCAACTCGCAGCCAGAACAAGCGGCCACGCGATCTGGAGCCGATTATATGCCGCCAATGTTGATCATATAGCCACGCGCTGGGGTCGGCAAGGCACAGGACATGCGCTGAGTTCCAGACATTGCCATGGCTCGGCTATTGTCGTCGTTGCAGCGATTGGACACGGGCCACTACCCGAATGCTTCTCGAGCTAGTAATTATCACGAGCCCAAATCGAGTGCTCACGCAATGCTCGGGTCCAATCTATGAACCGCATTCAAATATCGTCATCAACTGCGACCCCCAGTTACGTCATCAAGTTTTTCAAAGGAGAGATTGACTGAAAACGACTGCTTTTGTCGTTGAAACTACACAGCAACAAAAGAGTTTCTTGGCCAGTGGCGTTGCGTGCGAGTATACTGAGTACCACTAGTGCCAGTAAGGTCGTGTAAAGTGAAAAACATTCAAATTGAATATCGTTGCACAGAGCAGACAGCGTGATACTGCAAAACTACTTCGTTTGTGAAATCACTCCTGCCAGAAAGCGCGTTTTCGTGGTGCCAGACGCTCGCGCCGTTCCTCACGACGCTGCACAAAAAAAAAAGGATAGTTTTTGTTTCTGAATACATGAGTTGCACTGAGTGCGAACCTTCTGCAGCGTGCATTGTGCTGTGCACCACGGGATTTAATTTTCTCAGCAAAAAGAAATCTCTGACCACTAGCATATAGTGCGATGGTGTCACGTGCAAACCATGTTTAACAGCCGTTTTCTGTTGAAGTGTGATGTTCTCAACACAATACTCCGTTTCACTTTAAGTGTGAGCTTATCAAAAGCTAAAGAAGCGAGTTTCGGGCTTTCAGCGTCCAAGCACGCGCGCTCCTGCAGTGCAAGCAGTGTTGGACAAAATACTCGATAAAAGTATTTAAATTAAGTTACTAAATACCTGCTTCATAAAGTATTTAAAATACTACTCAAGTTACTTTCACTGTAAAGTATCTTGAGTAGAGTACAAATACTTAGAAATATATTTCAGATACTTTTGAAGATACTTCCGCATTGCTTAATTTGTATCGACGTCATTGACAACGACAATTATGCAGCTACGCAAATCTGGGTTACCAGAATGGTTTATTAGCACGCAACAACATAAAAAAGTATCGTAGGGCTATTTTATGCAGTCCGACTATAAAGAGCAAAATATTGTCACGAATGATAAATGCTGAGGTGGCGAATAACTGAAGGAATTAAACGTTTAATGGTGCGAACTTGTTCCCAAAACAAAATAAAGAAAGGCTAGCGTCGCAGGCGTCGATGTCGGCCAAACAGCAGGATCGACCGCTGGGACGAGACTGACTCCGGACCGCCACTCGGAGCACCTTTTGTACCCGCGTGGGTTTCTGGAACATTCGGCGTAGAAAGTTCGGCGCGTAGAACATTCGTAACTCGACCAGACGACAAAATTCTCGAACTTACCAGAATGTCAAGTTGAAGGAATAAACAAAAGAGAAATGCGCTTTCTGGTATCGAACCCGTAGCCACCGCGCGAGAGCCTCCGCGCGAAAGCCAAGCGCGGTAACCATTCGACCACGCGCTCGCTGAGCGACGCGTGCGGCAATATCACTGATAGATGTTACAAAATATTTCTGGGACAGCAAGAAAGAGGTCGCTTTAGCTATTGGGGAGATCAGACCGTGGCGCCCCAAGCGGTTAACTTTAGAACTAGATGGATGGGGACAACAAATACAATGGCTCAGCGCTCGGCTGGGGTTCGTGTTCTCCCGAGAGGGGAAGGAGGGGCTCTTTTGTTACCCCTCCTGCCTGCATCAACAATGTAGCATGCACGGTGCTCAGCTCAGCACAAAAGCCCAAGTGGGTCAAGTTCGCATCCTCTGACGACTGCTTTCGGGGGAGATCCGGCACTTAACGCCACTTCACTAATTGTTGGTGTTTTTTCATTACACTGTGCCTCCCGCTTTATTAAAAAAGATGACACAAACATGCCCACAAGGCCTGTGGCATGTGCACAGGCCTTGTGTTGGGTAAACACCAAGGTGTGGGGTGACAAACGGGTCAGAGCGCTTCGCCAATAGTGACATCGCTGAATATCACATCCTGCGGCGCACCTTAGACGCATCGTTTAAAAACCGACGACCAGTTCGCGCCTTCCTTCTCTCCCCCTTGCTTTCTCCTCTCTCCCTTCTAGACTGCCCACCGTTGCAACCGTTGCCTGTTTCCTCCTTCCCCGTGGTGAGGAGGATCTTCTGCCTTGCAGAATCTCGAGTCTGGTCGTCGGCCTTTAACTACAATCCATATTCCCTATACGGGGAGTTCACTATAAACGAACCTGACACACGGATATGAGTGAATGGATAACAATGAGAGCCCACATAATAGCCACGGCAGTGGTCGCACCTTGTTCAAGTAGGTTGCGTTCAGAAAAGCACTCAACGTTGGGGGACACTTTGTTGGCATTTTGAGAGGTCATCCAGCTCCTAGTTCGTTTCCTGTACTGTTCTCTGCTTATTCGCACAGACAGCGTTCGCGAGAGCAATAAGTGCCGAACTGACAACACAAAAAAAAAAAAAAAACCTCGATGTTTTGCCTTCGCGGGGTCAAATATACAAAAAGCAAAACAAAAATGTCTGTTTTTTTGTGTGTGTGTCCACTTCTCATTTTCTTCTATTTGTTATTTTCTTGATACTCAAGTCTGCATTCTACTCGTAGGTCGTTTCCCGGTCTGCTTGCGCCTCAGAGTGGCATCTTTACTTCCGTATAACCACACCTTTTGTTTGAGGATTTTTTTTAGGGAAACTCTATAAGGAGTATTCACTGGGCGCCATATTTGTGGGTGCTGTCTACAGCGCATGCTGAGAACGAGCCCACATTAATAGGCTGCTAAGACTGGCCATTTTGACGGTGTGGAATGCACGTTCCAAAAGAACCCTGGAAGCTAGCCATCAGCACGCGCTCAGCAGTCGCGCACACAGCTATGGCCGCCAGTGAATACTTCCTATAGAAACAAAAGGCGCCTTTGGGAAGGCGAGGGGAGAACCTTCATTGTATACGAACTTTGGGCTGAAATATGAGTCATAGTCGGCAAAAAAGCGATATTTGCACGAGCTCAGTTAAAGTCACCGTAGCTAATCGGAGCTAGCAACAGGATTCGGTTTCTCGAAAGAATGTTCACGTTTGCTCGTGCCACGCCCACGCCACTTCCTACCAAAAAACTCGGAAAATGGCGGAATGTCAAAAATGTATTTAAGATAATGAGTACAAGATACTCGGAATTGTAATTAAAATAGAGTATTAAATACTCTCCATCAAAGGTATTTGTAAGATACCAAGATACTCCAAAAAGTATTTAAGATACAGTATCTTGAGTAGAGTATTTGAGATAGGCACAAGTCTGAGTGCAAGTGGTGGGCACCAAAGGCTCGCGCTTGTAGCATAGGCTGCATCTGGACTTGAAGGGGCCATGCAAAGCGTTTCTGGCCATTTTTTTTTAATTTGCATTGCTTTCGCTTAAATTAGTGACTGGGACTCTAGCAACACATTAAACATAAAATAAACAAGAAATCTGGCGCATTTTGGACATAATAGGTGAAAGAGGTTCAGACTATTGAGCACATTTTCTTTTGTTGATGACGTCCTTTGTCTGAAAACGACAAAAGCGTTCAACAACCATACGCGATCTTCCTAAGTGTTGGAATTTAACATCCAGTTATGAAGATGTGAGCGCCCCACCAATTTACGGGTGTTCCAAGCAAATATTTGAGTGAGAGTCACGTGCTTGAAAGGATCAGAAGGGGTCCCTTGTGCCTATTCAGCCAGTCCTGCCTCCAAAATTCTATGTCATCATTATCCGACGTTCTAGACCAATGTCGTCATTATCCGACGTTCTAGACCAATGTCGTCACTTAACGCTCGTGTTTGACACTGGTAAGCACGCCGTTCAAAGCAGCATTTGGTTTTCTTTCTTCCCTTTGCAATGCCCCTTTAAGCTGAAACGAAGTATAGCAAAAGGGGATGTCCAAATTGTAAAGTTGTGCAGTATATATAGCAGTCTCGCGATGATATGCTGCAGCCTAATAAAATGTTAGAGCGCGCATGGCGGATAAAGCACAGAGTTGTAAAACTATGCCCCCAAACAAGTGCACGTAAAACCAAATATAACTTTAGCCTCCCGAGACAGTATTCTGCGAAGTTTCCACCTCGTGCAATCCGATGTCCTAATGTGATTTAGATTAGAAATATATTGTCTGTTCTTTGTGATATTTATGAGTAATTAGGAACATCATTGCACGCATCTCTACTAGAGAAATACGAACCATAACCAACTAAATCCTGAACAGCAAGAAGTCCGACGTTTCAAAACCAATTTGTTTTTTGTTTTCATCAAGGGCGACTATTTGCACGTGGAGAGCAGCAGCTACTTTTCTATCTACGGTGTGTCGTTTGCTTCACTCACTTTTTTTCTTCAAGAGCCCTAGTCCGTTGACACACGCCAACGGTTAAGTGGCTGTCGACCTATTGAGTCCGAACTATTAAAACGTCGGGCCACTAAATGTTTAGGACTTGGTTTTGTGAAGGTCTGTATTTCTCAACTTTTGGACCCAACCAGACGGAGTTCCGTCAAACGTGTTTACGTTTAAAACATGCATCCCTATATATTTATTCTTGCAGTAAGGCGTCGTGTATGGCATTATTTAGAAGAATAAAATTTATTTTCTCTCTTTCTGCACATTTTGTGCAGAAAGAGAGAACGTTATAGACCTTCAGATCTATAACGTCAGCACACAGTTATTTTGGCATACCCCGCGACCCGGTGTTTCACAGTGACGAACAGCGAACAAATAGGGGGTATTCACTGGGCGCCATATTTGAGGTCACTGTTTAGAGCGCATGCTCAGAACGAGCTCGCATTAATAGGCTGCCAAGACCGGCAATCTTGATGGTGCGGGGTGCACGTTGCAAAATAACTGTGGAAGCTCGCCATCAGCACGAGCTCAGCATTCGCGCACACAGATATGGCCGCCAGTGAATACACCCTATTAGCGGCGAGATGTTTTGGTGGCGCCCTCCTGTGGTTCTCCCTTGTGACGTCATTACCTTGCAAACAACAAGTTCGATGGTGTTTGTTATTAGCATGGTGGAAGCTTGAAATCATTGCGCTCTCAAAGGAACACTGCCAACACCGTCAAAATTAAGGTTCTTTCATTCCTCTTATTTCCGTCGATGATAAATCCCCTTTCCGACGTCATAGTCAGCGTTCGGCCAATCGTGGAAGGCCGACCACAGCGACGCTTTCGGTCGCGCACGGGGCTAATAAGCACGTTCCGCAGACTCAACAAATGGCGTATTTTCGAGTATCGTCCTCCCATGTAGGTCTCAAGCGGTTATGTGAACTTCATACAGACAAATTTATTGATGACAATAACAAATATTTTATTACTACCTGAAGACTTGACAACATAAATAAAGGGCCGATCACCCTAAAGTTATACATCACAAGTTAATGCACCCACAAATTATGTGAAATATGGTCTGCAAATCTTTTCCGGTGTTTTTATCCTCGAGAGGCACGTGTATAAGTAATTTGGGGGAAACTTAAGCAATGTTTTTTTTTTCATTTTGAAGCTGATTTAAATAACATGTGTTTCTGACCCATATTCAACTTCTCAAACATATAGAAGTCTGTTGCTTCTTTTATTTGATGAACAACAATTTTATGGGTTTGCAGGCTAGATGAAAACAAAGTACACCGTGGCGCGTGGCGGAACTATGACGATTGCGCACGCAGACCGTGTTCTATTTAACAACAAATCACCAATTAGCGAGGGTGATGCTTATTTACAAATTGAATTGACCGGCATCTTCTCAAGAACTAACATCAAACGCCAAACTATGTCGAAAAGGTGCACTTCAGTATGCTGTATTTAGGCCAGATCCGAACTGAATACGAAGGCCACTCTTTTCTGCATGATTATTCGCCTGCATCACGGTTCTGAGTGTAAACAATATTGGTCAGGAAAGCAAGCGTTGGGATTGCCGCTCTGTGTTTCTATAACAGGTAGACTGTAAGGGTTTATCCTAAAACTTTCCTGACATTTTGAAAATATTATTGATTTTAGCTCAGTTGCATCGTCGTCATATATATCGTCAAACGTATTTAATATTCTAGATTTCAGCATATATATGGCGAGAACGTGCCCATTTCATGATTGTATGCACTGTAATTAATTACTAACTACAAGAGCACAGTAGGACTCGACTTTTAATGTTGCGGCGCAAGGTCTACTAATCACGCGCATTTTAGGTGACCCACCAGACTGATAACCTTTAGATTCAGGTAAAATATATGCGACTGAGGTAAAAAGAAATAGATGTTGAGTCAAATAGATGTTGAGCCATATATGTTAATCTAGCTTTTCATTTACTCTTTCATCGAAATTAAACAACGCAATTTATTTTTGGTACCGGAAAATAAAAGTGGAGTCTACGAATGATAAAAATCTATATAGTTACTCGTTTCACTCTTGAAAAAGAGCCTATTGCCAAAGGAACGCGGAAAATATGTTCTCAGTTTAGCGGTTCAAACCGGTTCGAACCGTTATTTTTCGCTCCCCGGAACCACCGTGCCCGGAACTGAACCGGAGCTGAACCGAAATCCGTGAACCCGAACCGGAACCGAACTGATAAAAATTTCGGTTCGACACTCTGCGACCCTTCTAAAGTAAAGGGCAGAAAACAGATTTCGCCTGCGTGTCCTAATTGTTGTGTAAAAAAAAAAAGAAAAAAAGATAAATATTGTCATTTCTTGCATCCCTCAACTCACTCCCAGCCTTCAGGGTCACACCTGTTCCCCCTCCTCGTAGTGACGTAATTCGGGGTGCCGTGTAGCTTCCCATGTGCTCTCTCGGGGGACGCTTCCTCTCCCTCTCTCTGCTGACATTAGCGGGCGTTATGCTGCAGCTTAGAGCCGACCGAGGTCACGTAATCTTTTCGCCGTAGTTCCTTCGGCTGCCACTCGCGGCTGCAGGTGGGGGGAAAAGCTCGACTTTTGCTTTGCGATTATGCAGCGGAATCGCGACATTTTTGAATGAAGAAGATGTTTTCTTTATCCTCCGGGACACGATAAACAACGTAGAAATGACGAGATGCAAATTATTTTAATCTTAAACTCGTGTTTTTGGTTTTTGGTAAGTGCCAAAAACACCTTAAAAGATGTTTTTGGCACTTACCTAAAGAGGAGATTTGCCAATTATCCGATCTTAATTCTGAAAATCCAAGCGTAGGTATAGTTTGTGAACATGCCGAGCAACGACGACGAATTTCGCTGGAGCGTATATGCGCGTGTACTCCGTCCCTTGAGCCTCTCGAGCGGCTCTAAGCACGCGCTCCGCAGCCCAGAGTCAGTCGAACACCTTCGGGATTCATCGATGAGGTAAGGACACCACGTTTGCTGGAACCCGAGGGGTTGGTTTTGAGTTTGTACCGGTTCACTCAACGTGTAATAGGACGCTGGGTCTGTTATTTTTGCAAAAAAAGCTGCTCAGTCTTGGATGGTAGGTAATCGACACGGGCTATGTCGCCTGGAGGCTGTCAAACCGGCGCGATATTTTTGAAAACCATTTGGCGGCGAAGCCGCTTTTTTGTTACTCGTGGCAGGTAGTTGTAGCAGGGCACTGGTCCATTGTCTCTTTTTTTATGCTCTTTGCCGAGTCTGGCTGTTTTGCGAGGGAAGGGGAAAAGGGACCGTGGTCAGCAGAGGACAGAGACAAAGACCTGCTGTCCCACATTTGTCAATTTTAAACATTAGCAACAGCTGTTTTGGAGACTCGATGACACGGCTCCCGCAATGGCCGTGCAAGCTTGAGTTCGCTTGTCAGTTCTTGAGGGAAGAATAAGTTGACGGGGAGGGAAAGGGGTACCTTGGGCATCTCTGCTGCCTCCTTTTAGGGTCCTAGCTGCAAGCATCGGTCGTTTGTGTGTGGTGCCATCGAGTTTTCTACTCCGTTTCACCGCAAAGGGACCGCAACAAAAGCTACCCTAGAAAAAACTAAAAAAGACACAGAAACATGCTCATTGGTTTACCAAAAATACGACCTACTCTTGCCATAGGCAATCAGCAAGGAAAGACAGTTCAGGGTGCTGCAATTAGGGTTATGTGGTTTCGGAAGGGTTCCTTGCTATTCGCTGGAGAGGGAGCCCGTTAGGTTAACAAGTTGTTCCTGCCTCGAACAGTTACGCATAGAAAGTGCCATCAATAGAGCCAGGCCTGTCAGGGCGTGCTGTCCCAATCAGGGGGGTTTGGGGCTAACCAGGAATGGTTTTTCGGGGCGCGGAGGTTGGGGGCGGGGGGGTGGGGGGGGTGGGTGGAGGTGGCCGGGATGTTTATGACGGGGTGGGAGTGGAAGAGGTGAGGGGTCAAACTGCATATGTATATTATAGGGTCAGTTTGATTTTGGGGGGAGATGAAGCCCCATAATCCCCCCCTCCCCCCCGTGGCGAGAACGTGCCCATTTCATGATTGTATGCACTGTAATTAATTACTAACTACAAGAGCACAGTAGGACTCGACTTTTAATGTTGCGACGCAAGGTCTACTAATCACGCGCATTTTAGGTGACCCACCAGACTGATAACCTTTAGATTCAGGTAAAATATATGCGACTGAGGTAAAAAGAAATAGATGTTGAGTCATATATGTTAATCTAGCTTTTCATTTACTCTTTCATCGAAATTAAACAACGCAATTTATTTTTGGTACCGGAAAATAAAAGTGGAGTCTACGAATGATAAAAATCTATATAGTTACTCGTTTCACTCTTGAAAAAGAGCCTATTGCCAAAGGAACGCGGAAAATATGTTCTCAGTTTAGCGGTTCAAACCGGTTCGAACCGTTATTTTTCGCTCCCCGGAACCACCGTGCCCGGAACTGAACCGGAGCTGAACCGAAATCCGTGAACCCGAACCGGAACCGAACTGATAAAAATTTCGGTTCGACACTCTGCGACCCTTCTAAAGTAAAGGGCAGAAAACAGATTTCGCCTGCGTGTCCTAATTGTTGTGTAAAAAAAAAAAGAAAAAAAGATAAATATTGTCATTTCTTGCATCCCTCAACTCACTCCCAGCCTTCAGGGTCACACCTGTTCCCCCTCCTCGTAGTGACGTAATTCGGGGTGCCGTGTAGCTTCCCATGTGCTCTCTCGGGGGACGCTTCCTCTCCCTCTCTCTGCTGACATTAGCGGGCGTTATGCTGCAGCTTAGAGCCGACCGAGGTCACGTAATCTTTTCGCCGTAGTTCCTTCGGCTGCCACTCGCGGCTGCAGGTGGGGGGAAAAGCTCGACTTTTGCTTTGCGATTATGCAGCGGAATCGCGACATTTTTGAATGAAGAAGATGTTTTCTTTATCCTCCGGGACACGATAAACAACGTAGAAATGACGAGATGCAAATTATTTTAATCTTAAACTCGTGTTTTTGGTTTTTGGTAAGTGCCAAAAACACCTTAAAAGATGTTTTTGGCACTTACCTAAAGAGGAGATTTGCCAATTATCCGATCTTAATTCTGAAAATCCAAGCGTAGGTATAGTTTGTGAACATGCCGAGCAACGACGACGAATTTCGCTGGAGCGTATATGCGCGTGTACTCCGTCCCTTGAGCCTCTCGAGCGGCTCTAAGCACGCGCTCCGCAGCCCAGAGTCAGTCGAACACCTTCGGGATTCATCGATGAGGTAAGGACACCACGTTTGCTGGAACCCGAGGGGTTGGTTTTGAGTTTGTACCGGTTCACTCAACGTGTAATAGGACGCTGGGTCTGTTATTTTTGCAAAAAAGCTGCTCAGTCTTGGATGGTAGGTAATCGACACGGGCTATGTCGCCTGGAGGCTGTCAAACCGGCGCGATATTTTTGAAAACCATTTGGCGGCGAAGCCGCTTTTTTTGTTACTCGTGGCAGGTAGTTGTAGCAGGGCACTGGTCCATTGTCTCTTTTTTTATGCTCTTTGCCGAGTCTGGCTGTTTTGCGAGGGAAGGGGAAAAGGGACCGTGGTCAGCAGAGGACAGAGACAAAGACCTGCTGTCCCACATTTGTCAATTTTAAACATTAGCAACAGCTGTTTTGGAGACTCGATGACACGGCTCCCGCAATGGCCGTGCAAGCTTGAGTTCGCTTGTCAGTTCTTGAGGGAAGAATAAGTTGACGGGGAGGGAAAGGGGTTACCTTGGGCATCTCTGCTGCCTCCTTTTAGGGTCCTAGCTGCAAGCATCGGTCGTTTGTGTGTGGTGCCATCTGAGTTTTATACTCCGTTTCACCGCAAAGGGACCGCAACAAAAGCTACCCTAGAAAAACTAAAAAAAGACACAGAAACATGCTCATTGGTTTAACAAAAATACGACCTACTCTTGCCATAGGCATCAGCAAGGAAAAAGTAAGGGTGTGCAATTAGGGTATGTGGGTTGGAAGGGTTCCTTGATATTCGCTGGAGAGGGAGCCCGTAGGTTTAACAGTTGTTCCTCCTCGAAAAGTACGCATAGAAAAGTGACATCAATAGAGCCAGGCTGTCAGGGCGTGCTGTCCACATCAGTGGCATAACCAGGAATGTTTTTCGGGGCGCGGAGGTTGGGGGCGGGGGGGGGGGGGGTGGAGGTGGCCGGGATGTTTATGACGGGGTGGGGAGTGGAAGAGGTGGGGGTCAAAATGCATATGTATATTATAGGGTCAGTTTGATTTTGGGGGGAGATGAAGCCCCATAATCCCCCCCTCCCCCCCGTGGCTACGTCACTGGTCCACATGCTTGCTGATTGGCACGAGCGTGTCTATGTGGCAAACAAAAGCTCTGCCCCTCATCGCACGTTACATTAGACGACATACCATTTTTTATCTGATGTGCTTAGATAATAAAATACTTTACCGCCTTTTGCGTTTCTGCAGATCATGAGAGGATACAAGTAAGTATGAATCTCGCACATCAACTGCTTTATGTTTGTTAAATAAATATAACGTTGCATTTTTTTCTTCTGCAGTCCACAAACACAGCCGCCAAAAGAGGAGTAAGTAGTAATTAAACAAAAATACCCTGTTTCACAAAATTAGTTAATTTCTTCACAGCGGTTTCATGAAGCAACGGAACATTCAGCAACCGAATGCCTCAGGCATGGTCGCGTGTTTAGTGAGGGCGCGCTGCAGTGCAGCTCACTGATCCAGCGGCCGTGCCTCAGGCAACGAGTGTGTTTGTCGATCCAGCTGATGTGCATAAGGCGTTTGTTTTCTCTAGAAGTCTTCATATAACTGTTCCCTACTGCAGTGAATGTAAATAATAATTATGGAAGCGCATTACCGATACCATTCTTGCTCATTGAGTTTAGGTTATACTATGATGACGCGTACTTCTTTCTATATTTCGTTTCACCCTTTAATAGACCGCAGCGGACGCTAAAAGCCATCGGAGAAAACCAAATGCCGAGACGGTGTCCTGTGACTTCACGCACCGCGCGTCGCTCCGCTCAATCGGAAGATGTTCACGTGGCCCGCTGTCAGCTCTCGATTGGCATCGTGGCCTGTACTGTCCGCTGTGATTCCGTTTAAAATGGAGTCTAATAGTTATATAGTCCTTTCTGTTTGTCCTTTGCTACAAACTACACCCACACTCCTATGTGGTACAAAACTTGGAGGACGCTTAAGCTTCGCTTTTAAGAGTGGAACGCAATAGCGTCATCTGGCCCCGTTCGCATCGCCTTCTCATTCGCTTCTCATGCTCTTCCTGTCAGTGAGCAGGAAGTGCGGCAGACATGGCCTAGTCAGTAGCGTATCTGGCTCACAACCGAAGGGTCGTAAATTCGAACCCCGTCTAAAATATTTAAGATTTTTTCTTTAAAGGCTGATGTACACTTCGCGCTTTGCACTTTTTCCCGCCCCCTCCTCTCCTATATCCTATCCACTTGCCCCAACCTGGCACCCCTCGCAGCTTAGGGGAGCGGAGCGCTAAGAGGATTATCTCCCCTGCAGAAAACTGAGTTTGTACGTCGGTCTTTAAGGCAAATGAATTACTTTATAAAGTGATTTGAGACATTGTGAGTTTCTCCTTTTGGGTACCACATAGGAATACAGTTGGTCTGTGGGTATGTAGAGCAACGTGTTTAATGACTCAAGTGCCAAGACGCTGTGCCCTCAATAAAGTTCGAAATATCGGCGTGTCTCAATGTGACAATCACCGGTCGGACTCTGAAAAATCACGGAAAGGGGAAGAGCCTAATGGCGAATTCCAGAGGTCGTTTTGGAGGTCGCCGGGATCAGTAGACCAGACCCAAGATGGAGCACGCGATCCAAACGGAGTTGCTCCGCCTCCAGACCCCAGTGGAACATGACCACACCTCCGGGATCGGCGGATGCCTTCCCGTCATTCACCTTCCAGGGAATCCCTATCCCGCGGTCCGGGATCTTGAAGGACATGTTTTCGCCGAATAATCATCGAATAATCAATAAACTGATTATTCGATGAAGCGTGTTTGCCAGAACCGACACACTTTTAATTGTGGCCAATTGCTAGTCCGTGGGCAGTTTCGAGAGCGTGTCATGACAGATAAGATTGCGACCAGGCGCCCAGATTCAGACTGCCAGATGTTCGCCTGACTCTGCAGGCAAATCAGGCCATCGGAGCCCTCCCGTTTGCAGCAAGCTGAGGCTGCTGCCAATGCGTAAGAATGCCCTTTTTGCGTATTTGAATGTTCAAGTCTTAGGTGGGAGTTATATTTCGTTTCAGCCTATAGTCCAGACGTAGCCGACCACATGAGGACTAGGGAGCCTTCATGTGCGCTTTGCTAGGGTGATGCCACCGTTTGTAATACCGCTGGCCGACAAACCAGCAGGCATTTTGGTTCTCGGCGATAATCCGTGGGGCTTATAACCCTCCCGGAAACAACCACCTTATCTCACAAGTTCGGAGCAGCGTTGTGGAACCCACGGAGGGAGGATCAGCATTTTCCCCCTCGGATGGGAGGACCGATGGACACAAAGGACACTTTCCGGCGCACGGGGAAACAATGAGAGGAACAAAATGGCGGTGGAAGAGGGTGTAGGAAAGGGAAACAGGCAGTTGGCATCACTCTATGCGAAGCGCACATGAAGGCACTCTAATGAGGGCGGTCTAGAGTGCCTTCTTGTGCGCTTCGCATAGTGATGCCAACTGCCTGTTTCCCTTTCCCACACCCTCTTCCACCGCCATTTTGTTCCTCTCATTGTTTCCCCGTGCGCCGGAAAGTGTCCTTTGTGTCCATCGGTCCTCCCATCCGAGGGGGAAAATGCTAATCCTCCCTCCGTTGGTTCCACAACGCTGCTCCGAATTTGTTTGATAAGGTGCTTGTTTCCGGGAGGGTTATAAGCCCCACGGATTATCGCCGAGAACCAAAATGGCTGCTGGTTTGTCGGCGAGTGGTATTACAAAAGGTGGCATCACCCTAGCAAAGCGCACATGAAGGCTCCCTAGGGCGGTCCAATCGAGCGGCGTCAAAAGCACAAGTCACCGGGCCTTTTCTGTTTACGATTGGTTCAGGGATGATAAAACACCTCGCAGAAACATGACGAACACCATGATGGTGTGATTTTGACGCTGTCTGATAGGCCTTATCAGCCCGATGCGTCGGCTGTAAACTTTCCTGAAATTTAACAAAGTTGTTTATTTTGACGACGGATGTACAAATCTTCAAAGGGTCGTGCCCAATGTGGAAGCCAAAAGGAAAGAGAACTCCGGATTCAAATATTCTCTTAAATATCGTTTTTTACATACTATTTTTAACGCACTTCTTGCCTACTCCGCGCTACGAGTATTTCTTAAATTTGCCGATTAAGTGGTTTTCGATGACGCTCAGCCAGTTTCTCATTCAAACCGTGCTTCTATGTTTACTAACCAAGAGGGTCAGTATTTGCAAAACTAAATAGGGACTTAATTATTTGGAACGCTATGTTCCTTATTAAGTTATCCCCTCGGCAGTGACAAATACTGCGCCAATCTGATTTTTCTGAAATGCGTAGTTTATGCAGGCAACTTGTGATCGATGTTCGCTTAAAGGGGTGCTCAAGTTCTTTTGAAAACGCAAAAAAGCCGTCCGTTGGCGCCACCTGGTGTCTGCTCCAAGGTGCAGAAAGAGGCGTGTTACGATATTTGATTAGATTCTTAATCCTGCCCATAAGTGTAAATTTAAGATTTTTTTTTTTTTTTTTAGAATGCTTAGAGATCGTGGAGAGTTATCACCATAAATAAACGATACTAGAACCCACTCGAGTGCCCCTTTCAATGGCCGATATATTACAAAAAGCTAAAGGCTGCTTAGCTAGTAGCGCACGTTTGCAACAGCTTCTAGATACCAGAGCCGTAGGGCCGAATTTGTGACTTTACCCACCGAAGGCCAGCGCCGCATAAATTAGACCCGCCTGTGAGGTCAGCTTTAGGTTGGGGTTCCTGTCCAATCAGTGAGAACACGAGTCCCAGCCGAACGCTGACGTCACACTCTTGTCTAATCTGCGTCCCCGCTAGCCCCCGGTGGGTGAAGTGGGAAGCCCAGGACTACGGTCATTGTTGACTGGTGTAAGATTTCTTCTGCTTGTCTCGTTTGGGGTCGTCTGGATACCGGCAGTCAGGCCAAGGCGGACAGCTTCCTCAACACCTGCGTGACTGTCGTTGCCATCCTGATCGTGATCACTCTCATCGTGATGGTCGTCATCGTGCTCAAGTGCTTCAACGTCTCGGACGACGGTGAGAACTGACGCAACAGAGAAGTGTTGGTAGACGCTCACTCTGCTAAGTGTCCGATCAAATAACGAAATGAGGTGGTCGAAGCTTGTCGGAAGAACCTGAAAAAGAATCTCCTGGAGGCTTCAGAAAAGCGGCCGACATTTCGCTAAGAAGTCTAGATATTCGCTGTAAATTGATGTCATCGTCGGAATTGTATTTATAAGTGATGATTCGAATAGGCTGAAGTTTGGATTTGGTGAAGTTTGGTTCATCGCTAATATTTAGAGCTACTGCAGAGAGGTCCGACGATGGTGCCGGGGATGGAGTCAAGGGACAGGGCTGTGGTAGTTTTGTAAGGAGGATATCCGCTCTAAAACATACTTTAGGCCTACAAAAAAAAAAAAAAAAAAAAAGACCCTAAACTGGTATGAAAACAAGTGTCCCATCAGTACGAGTCTGCCACTTCGGAAAGAGAATTAAAGAAACGTAAAATGGCGGCTGCCAGAAGCACTTTCTCTTTGAGGAGCCTTGTGTAGACGAGGCAGTGTTCATGGTTGTGCCTACCTTACTATATTCGGTCGCAAGTCAAGAAGGTAGGAGAAGCTCCTCCCATACAGGGGCGGATCCAGAACTCCGTTTTGGGGGGGGGGGGTCGGAAAATTTGTAAGGATACTATTTTCCCATTCTTTCTTGTGCACCGGGGGTTCCACCCATATCAAATTGCCCTCCGAGAAGAGGGGAGGGGGGGTCGACTTGGTTTGGGGGGGGGGGGGGGCGGCCGCCCCCGTCGCCCCCCCCCCCCCTTGGATTCGCCACTGCTCCCATAAGCGTGATGCGCCCGTTTCAAATCCATCCGCAGTCGACAGAATAGTTCCCTGGAAACGCCCCTTGTTCCGCTTCAATGAATAGATAATGGCTACAGAGTGATGCCAACTTGTCTCCGACCCCCCTTTTTAAGAAAACGACCTTTGTATTCATCGGAGGGGGAACCTAACCCCCCAAAGTCGTTTTTGTTTCCATCGGAGGGGGAAAATTCTAATCTCCCTCTCGTGGCTTCGACAACGCTAAGTCAAAGTCGAAAGATATGGAAAATATTTACAGGAAGGGAAAACCCTCCTCGCGCGTTGGCCACGACGTCACGAAAACGATGGGACGCTCTTGGATGCGGAGGTGGCGGAGGGATATATGAATCCCTTTGAGGGGCATTTGCCGCTACCTTCTTGACCTGTAACTTACTATAGCACACATACGGTTCACTTATTTTTCCGCAGGGTGCCCAAGACCTCCCACGTCCTTTCGGGACACCAACAACTCGCTGGCTTGCGAAAGTGACGAATGCAGGAATTATGGTAATAATCTCCCTTTCTGTCTTTATCATCTAAATAAAAAAAGAAGGAGAAATATAGAAAAGAAAAGTCCCTATAAGAGCTTGAGCAGAAAAAAGGCCAGATAGTCGGCTTCTGTAGTGGCCCAGAAGGAACCAGTCGCCTAGATAACCCATATATTTGATCTTACAAGCTCGAATGAAGGGATCATAAGAAGAGATCGAACTGACACAAGATCGCCCATATGAGCCTGGTCTAACAGTCAAAAAGATCCTGCGCGTTTTACATTTTTTTTTTAAATTTGCTAGGGCAATACGCCAGAGCCGCTCTTGAAGGAACGGAACAAATCAAGTCCTGAAAACATATCGACCCTGAAGAAACAGCATCGGGCTGAGATGCTGACCGTTCTATTTTATACTCTTAGTGTCCTTGCACGAACTGGATGCCAAAACATTTCTGGGTCCGCATCAGTTGCATACTTTTTCCCCATATTGCATGGCTCTCCTTGACAATGACAACGGGGGTTGGGGTTCGTTTTTTGTAAACAGGTCTATGACTATAAAGATAAGAGTACCATAGGCAGCGAAAGGAGGATATAGTTCATGTTGTTCCTTTTTTTTTTGTTGTTTTCTTCCCTTGTCTCTGAGCTTTATAAGTATGACCTTTCACCAGCTAACCTGCACCATTACCCTTTTTTTGATAGTTAACGCGATGGAGGGCCACACTGTGGCAACGATAATCTGTCTACTCGAATGATTCAATGATTAGCCACTGGGACGCTTTAAGGATATAAACAAACTACATAGGTTTATCATTATAATCGAGAGATTAAAAAAAAGAATTGTTGCCCAATTTAATCGCGGTTAACGCTGATTAAACAATCAGAGCAGACATCATACGTAGGGAGCCTGATAAACCTCTCGCCAAATTACCAAGTACAAGAAAGAATGCTGGGAACGTAGGTTCACGTGTTGCACGCGCTCGCCTTATTAGAACAAAATATTCGAAGTAAATGATAAAAATAGCGTTGACGAGCACGCGTGCACAGCGTCGTTTGTTTTTGCTTTGGAGCTGCTGCAGACGCCAGCACGTGCAGCGCATCTGTTCCTTGGTTCTTTGGTAGTTGTCCCAAAGGCGTATTGATCTCCTAGCTGGTTGTCTCAGGGTAGGGACATTATTTGTTGCGTCGAGCGTCCCTTGTACATGAGTAAACTGTTGCCGGTAAAATGGCAGTTAAACGCACTCGAGCAGACACACACCAGATGGCGCGTTGTATGCAAAAGCCCAAAGAGTTATTATAATGTACGCTAGAGGTTCAACTAGCGCTAGTGTATATGCGACTTCCGTGACGCAAATTGAAGCAGACAGCAACCAGTCTGCTTTTGCTGTGCTCCTGTGCATTCCCATGGGAAAACGCGCGTGCATTTTGTCTCCGCTGGAAAATAACACGGAACGCTTTGGTTATTTGGGTCTTACCGAATAGTATGTACCTAGATTACATTGTAAAAGTGTAATGGCTTTAGTTAGCGCATTTTCTTCATCAGTGAACGATGTTTAACTTCGCTACATTTCAATCCCAAACATGCGTTCCGCAGCAGGTTGTAAAAACAAGCGACGATTCAAAGCAAAATAACAATCGAAAGGAATATAGAGCTGAGTCAAGGCTCGCCAGCATCCCGGTGACGCTCATGTATATTGATAGTATGCCAGTCCTGTCACTATATGAAAATGACCCCGTCGTGCATGAACGGATAAAAACATTCAAATAAAGAATAAAGTACGTGGGCTATGCAAGGTCTCTTTTTATTATTTTCTATGCCGGGCAGCTTTTATCAGGCACTTGTTCTCAAAGACTTCGAGCATGCGGCTGATGTTTTGAACGTAAAACTAGCATCTTCGCACACAGCAGAAAGAATAAAACGGTACTTACTTACTTAAAATCGGACTATATTACGTTGCCTTCAATTTATTTTGACCGTACATGCACGGGTAGTTACTAATCAAGTGTTACTGCGTAGTTCTTGCCGTCTCCCTTAATTTCCTGATGTCCTTCGTTCGTTTGGCACGTATATCCCTCATGCTGAAAAGCGCCGACGTCGTGTCCGCGCTAACAGTGTCCGACAGTGCACATAAATACACCTACGGAGCCGTTAAAACACCGTTTTTAATGCGATGGATTTCAAAGATAAACGCCGTAACTGATCAATTATTTCGTCGGCCTGACTGAGAAATGTTCCAAGCTACCTAGCACGTACGAATTATTCGGGATATTTGCTCTTATGATCGAGCGCAGGGAGAAAATGCACTCACTCTTTCCCATAGAAATGCATTACCGGAAGTCAATTTTGGACTGGTTGCTGTCTGCTTCAATTTGCGTCAGCGCACTAGCGCCACTTGAACCTCTAGCGTACATTATAATAAATCTATGCAAAAACCTAAATATCAGTAGTGTGCTAAAATGACAAAGTTTTTATTCAACGCGTGCGAAGGTAAGTGCATTATCGTAGCACAATGCCAATATTACGAGAAAAAAGAAATAGGGTAGCTCATTTTGAAATTTCTTATTTGTTTTTTTTTTTATGTTGCGTCGTTCTCACACCAGGGCGTCCCCTCCTAAATGTAACATACCGATGAATCTGTGTATTAGTAAACGTTTCTGTCGTAGTAACTAAATGTTGAACATCATTTATATTCCTCACTGTATTTGCAGAATTCGTGTGCTCGCAAAATACGTTTTTCCAAATAAAATATTTTTTTCTTACTTCAACTTTGTATCAAAAAGGAGGAGGGAGTAGAGAAAAGAGGTGCGATTGCAGCTTGGCCAAAGCTCCAGTTACCCTTACATTTCACCGCAAAGTAGGAGATGAGCAAAATAATTTAAAATTGCCAAAAAAGTACCTGTCGCAGGTTTAATCATTTTAAAGACATCAACGATTTGCAAAAAGATGGTTACAATACTGTAAGTCAACTAAGAAGCGTTAATTTGTTCTTGGTGCATCCGCTGATATATTGTCTGTACGAGTAATTTATAGTTAGCCAGAACCACCTCTTTTGAAAATATGTAATACAACAAACTTCCTTTTTATGCCTTCATCCCGAGCATTATGAACTTGGTCAAAGGTGAACACAGCACAGCCGCCTAAAACTGCCTATTCGAATGGAATCTTTTGTATTGCTGGAAGCGGTTTATATTTTTAGGTCAGTAGTTAATGGTGTGTCGTAGTGGGTTCAGATTGCGAGTACAATCCCTGAGTACCGAAAATTGATCGTGCTTAACGTCTCTATTTTTTTTTCTCGTTCCAGCGATGACGATGCGCGGAACGATAGTGAATTACCTGGAACCTTGCGAGGATTTTTTCGAGTTCGTTTGCGGCGGCTGGATGAAGATGGCCAAGGTGCCTTCCGACGAAGTTCTCAAGAGCGTCGTCACGGACATCCACCGGAGGGTAGAAGACGAAATTTCAGGTGACCCTCTTCCTTTTCTCGGTGCATTTGTCTTTTATCTTACGTCAGGGGAGGCTTTATTGCACTGGATTAAGGTTGAAACACATGTGTACAAATCATCCGAAAATCGGGCGAAAATCATGACCATGCATGCGCGAAAACCGTTCCAAGCTATTTTGAATAACGGAATTCCGTATTTATTGTGCAGAAAACACAGAGAGGCATCGTTAAAAGCATGTTCGCTATTTCGCCTGCCGCAAATACCCTCGTGTGGTTCGTTTTTCTAAAAAAGAAAAAAAAATGGTGTGGAACTAATATTTCAAGTTAATATTTTCGCGCGTTTGGCGAGTGCTTTTTCGCACACGTGTTTTCCGTCTTTTACGACTTTGCACTCTAATGTACAAAATGTAAGGGCGCAAACGAGCTGGTGTACATTGCACATGGTTGAAAAAACCCTGAGACTGCGGGTAAACGCACAACTCTAAAAACTCTCTAACACAGCTGAAATTTTTATTTTCCGAAACCGGTCACTTCGATACACTCTAAACGCGGCAGGCTGTCATTCCTTGAATAGCACGAGCTAGTATTCGTGATTAGCATAGATGCATTGCTATTTACAAGATAATTACAATGGTTTGCTAGTAAGTTGTGATTTGCCATGAAAAACACGCGAAGTTCAAAGCTTTATTTCAGTCTCATTGGGGGCGAGACTTCGTTTGTAGTGCATATTCACGACCAGTTAAATGCCCAAAAAGCACAACCAGTCTGAAAAAAAAAAAAAAAAAAAAACTTCTTACTTGGCAGTTTAGAGGATTATGCCATCACCCAATAAAACAAACTCAAGGACGAATATTAACGCGAGGACTCCATAAAAATAAGCCAGCCCACGCTATCATTAAGCGGGAAAAGAGTATATAAACGTTTAGCTTAAAACGAAAATCGGCTTGTAGCCATTATTTTTTTATAACAATCTCTGAGCACGTATTGAGATGATCATAGAATTTTTTTGCGAGGCCAGTTGCGAAACGAAGAGCGTGTAGATGATAACCTTATCTCTTAATTTCGGTGTCTATGACGATATCCATCACAAAATCGATTTCCGCCGTTTCTGTTGCTTCTGAAAAGTATTGACGCCAGTCGTTATGGATCAGTGTCACTTGACATTGATTTTATGATATTATCCAAGGGTACGTAATGCTATAATCGGTCACAGGATAAGAACCCAGCAGATGGTTCGCCTTGAGCGCGAGCGTTAGCCTTTGATAACACTTTGTTGCTCGCGCAGCCAAGGCACGGCGGAAAACAACGAGAGCGTACTTTAAGCTGCAGGTCCTGATCCCGTCCCAGACTATACATAATGCTTTATGTTTTTTTTTAGATGCGAAGCATCTCTTGCTCGGGTCTATGTCCCGCGGCGTCGGCGTCGTAGTCCGCACTCACACTACGCATGCGCAACTCTCCTCCTCTAGTCTCCTCTCCTTCAAGTGTGAGCGGTAGCGCGCTGCGCGCGTTCCCCATCACGTGACTGGGGCGGGGTCTGAGGAGAAACCGTGTTTCCCCGGAGGAGGGAAAGGAGGAAAGTTTTCGGCGCGCGGGTCGCAGCGCCAGGCCAGGCCTTTCTAGTGGGGTGAGCTTTCCCCGCAACTCCGCGGCTGTCGTCTGCTAGCATTTCCCGACCGCTCGCGTCCGTTGCAGCCTAGATCTCGCCGGCCAGCCCGGTCTCGACGAGGAAACCTGCAAGCGCTGTTAGGGCATTTTGCGCCGCCTTACCGTGCGGTCTGATTAGACTTTCAAAGTTACTCGTGCTACATCAGTTCACCGCTGTTGACTCCACTTCACTCCGTTCTTCCGATGAAGTGTGATGGAAGCAACAGTCCCGTCAGTTAGTGGGTTGGCGCAAGCAAGCGTCAGCACCACCCCGATGCTCCGCATCACCCCATGGTTCCCCTCGGGAAGATGGTGTAATTTTTTTTGACCCAAGTTTATATGCTTTTGTAAATACACCATAAGTATTTGGAGCTTTAGAGGTTCATATTCGAATCAGCAACCGACGAATAATGACGCTATGAGAATGTCCAGGCACCTTTAAACGAATGGTTGAAATATCAGACAGTAAAACGAACGCAGCGTAAGAGGTCCTTCGATATGAGAGCCATATGCGGGCTTTCGTTGTGTAATGTGTGCTAAAAATGAAGCTGCACCAAGTTCCAGGTCACTAGGTGTCTTGTCCACTGCCCACGTCCGGGGTTTTTGCAGGCATCTGTTCGTTCGAAGTTAAGGAATATGAGCGTGTGAACATCTGAATACAACTTTTTGCAAAGTACCTGCGCAAAAGTGTGCACACGTAGCGAAAATCTTCTTGTCTCATCTGAAGTAACCTTTTAGATCGATCAAGTGGATACCGTTTGAAGGATTATAGCTATTGTAGTAAAACATATTTTTATATTATGGACTATATACTTTTGACTCTTTACACTCCGTCAGTTCTGAAGTGAGCATTCTTCACGTCGTTTCTTTACAGAAATCTTGAACAACACCGTAATTTCATACCGAGGTCAGACGGCAGCTCAGAAATCATCTGCGCTTTACCAGGGCTGCATTAATATTGGCAAGTGTTTTCCATTTGCTGCTCACTACCATCTTTGATAGGCGTTGAGCTGTAATGGCGCCTTTTTGTATATAAATGCGTCAGACTAGGCTGTCTTTTTAGATCATGGTAACAGTTCACACAAATGTGTGAAACGCAGCAGCTCTTTATGCCTATTATGGGGTCTTTAATCACTGACACCCACACCAGTCAGGCTAGGTTATCTGGGGAGATATGACGTATTGATATGGTGACTGGAACGCGTCTCCGACTTGTGTGTTTTCAGCGTCCTAAAGAGTGGTCCCTTGATTTCCGCCTCATGACGTCATGGAAGAGTCATGCCAGAGCCGCGTATAGAGAGAATTTGGTCAACGGGAGGAGCGGGCAGAGCCATGGGCGTGCACCAGACGCAGATAGAGGGCTTGGCATGCTCTCTTGGCCAACCAGAAGCTGAAACGAATCCCCTAGTGGTGGTAGTGATAAACAGTTTTAATAAGAGCATAAGGGTTAAATATAGTGACTCTTCATGGTTGAAAATATGGTGCACGTGATGTTTCGATTATGATCATGCAAAAAGTTGAAAGAAGCGAATGTGCCGCTCGAACTCTGTTTTGCTCGGACAAAGTGTGACCGCTCGGAAGGCAGGTTCCCGGCCCTCGGTGCCAGGTGTACGCATTATGTCGATTGTTCCGCTAGTCGCGCTCTTCCACCATGATTTTGAATGACTGTGATTGAAACATCATGTACACTATATTTTCAGCCACCGAGAGTTACTCTGACGCACTTATTAAATTTATTTATCGCGACCACCGCCAGGGTATTATTTCCGACTTCTGGTTGGCCACATTCGAATTTCTGAAGCAACACTTGCCCAGCACGCTTTCGGTCAATGGCGTCTCCTCATTTGCCTCCTATTCTTCTCAATTGATGTCCAAACTCTTTCTATATACGGCTCTGTGTCATGCTGTCGCCGGCCACGATCCTGGCGGTGTGCAAGCAGCGGTAATTGACGTTGCAGACGACTGTTCTGCTGCAGGTCGCTCTCCAGCTTGACAGTTCGCGGAAGCTTCAACAGCCATGTATTGAGACTTCTCGACAACAGGGACCCTCAAATTCACTCGTACTTACTGCCGGGACTTCTAGCACCGACCGCCAAGATCGCGACACACGACAAGACGACATTCCCGCTTCTGTGACGTAATTTGTTGCCACATCGGTACCACTTTTGATACATGCGTGGGATAAGACGCTAAACGCAGGAGTCGAAGACCCGTTCCAGGTACCGTACTACCGGGAGAAGTAACGCTATAAAATTCCGGGGACACCAAAGCACTTCTTATGAGTTGTGAATACGAAAGCATAGGATGTCGTTCTTCCGTTTCCTTACTTCGTCCGTGGTGTACTTGCGTGGACGGCCACGTTTCGGCGGCCGAGCGCGTGCGCGAGCGCTCTCGTGAATGGCTATCTAGGAGCCGTTTTGCTCGACCAATGGGAGAATGGGCATTTCTTTCGCATTTTGTTTTGCGGTTACAGACGCCACCGGCTCAGCTCCATGGGATGATTAATGATTTCGCATTGTCACACGCAGACCTGCGCAACAGTAAGGGCACCAAGCCCCTGGAAGACCTGCTGGCCCGCTACGACATGCCGCACTGGCCCGTGGTGAACAGGACGACGAACTTTCGGGTCTTCTACCTCCTCGGCAACACCATCCGGGACCTGGGCATTGACGCGCTCATATCGGTCAAGGTGGACCTGGACTACCACAACAGCGAGCGTTACATCCTCTACGTGAGACCGATGTCTCTCCTGTGCACAGTATACCCCATTGAAAAAAAACAACAACAACAAAAAACATGCGACCCATACCTTTAAAGGGGCGGTGCAACGATATTCAATTGGAATGTTTTTCACTTTACGCGAGCTTACTCGCACTAGATGGACTCAGTGATACTCGTACGCAACGCCACTGGCCAATAAACTCCTTTGTTGGGGTGTAATTTCAAGGACAAAAGCGAGCGTTTTCATTCAATCTCTCCTTCGCAAAACTTGATGACGTAGCTGGGTGGTAGCAGTACCGCCCAGTGACGATATTTGAATGCGGCTCATAGATTGGAAACGAGCATTGCGTGGGCACTCGATTTGTGCTCGTGATAATCGATAGCTCGAGAAGCATTCGGGTAGTGGCCCGTGTCAAATCGCTTTAATGACGACAATAGCCGAACCATAACAATGCCTGGAACTCAGCGCGTGTCCTGTGCCTTGCCAACCCCAGCGCGTGGCTATGATCAACATTGACGGCATATAGACCTTTCCAATGTTTACAAAATCACAGTCCAGCGTGCGATCTTCACAGTCCAGCACGTGCGTGTTCGTCGCTTCGGAAAGCGAGCAAAGAACGCGCCATACGCACGAACACTCAAAATGGCACCGGCCACACGCTCTTTTTTAGAATGGTCTATAATCGACTCCAGATTACTTGGCCGCTTGTTCTGGCTTCGATTTGAGGGGGTGAACTCTCCTCGTTTTTCTTTATTTATTTTTTGGCGAATTCGATTGCCTGTGGTGAAAAACGAATGGGTGTTTCACAGGTAATTAACGTCAGGGATCTGTTCTAAGCGGTATTTGCGCAAAGCACAAACATCGTTGCATCGTCCCTTTAAGCCGCGGTCACACTGCAAACACATCATCCAAAAGACAGTCTACAGACACTAGAGAGTTTTAGAGAACCGTTTTTTGCACATCCGATACGGTACAATGGGCCCTCCGGCGCGAACTGCACATATGAGTGTCTTATGCTGTAGCGCATGCGCATTTCGAACCGGATGGCCCATCATGCTTTATCGGATGTGCAAAAACGGTTCTCTAAAACTCTCTGCTGTCTCAGGTGTGTTTCTTCCGTGTACGACGGCGCGGTCACGTTTGTCTGTTCCTGCAGTAAACGACCTTTCCGACGCCCTTGCGGTTTTCCAGATCGGACAGCCGACCTTCGGAGTCGAGCCCTTAGTCCTGCGGGGCAAGTTCAAGAGCCCGTTCTTTCGTATCCTTCACCGCTACAAGATGTACATCCATCGATGCGCGATGTTACTTGGGGCAAACGTGGCAGCCCCAGAAATCGTCAACGAGATTGTGTCCTTCGAAGCAAAGCTAGCCTCTGTGAGTACACGTCTGCGATTTTATGCTGTTAAGAGCTGTCCGTACTCTTGAGACACCGAATGTATGGTGCCTGGAACGCGCCTCCGACTGGTGCGTTTACACTGTCCACAAATGTGGTACTCCCTCAATTTCCGCCAAATGACGTCACACAAGTGTCCCTCTGTTGCCTGCCGCGATCATGGCGGTCGCACAGCAGCGTTAGGAGCTGCAATTGACAGACGCCTGTTCCGCTGTAGGTCGTTCTCCAGCGGCCCTCATCTACACGGCGGGACCAGGCGGGACCAAATAAGGGACCGGGACATCGCCGCGTGCAGCGACCAGCGGTAAGGAGCTGGCCAATCGCGGCAGGCGGCGATGTCCCCGGTCTCTTGGTCCTGCTTCGTGCCGCCTCGCCCCGACGTGTAGATTAGGGCCCCAGCGGGACAGTCCACGGACGCTACGGCAGCCAGGAGTGGGAACGCAGAGACCTTAGATTTAAGAGAGGGAGCAACTAAAACCATAGAGCGCGTTTGAAATTCAATGCCAGACGCTTTCTGCGCTGATTGGCTGCAAGTGCGCATGCGTTGCGTTGTCGCCTGGCGAGAGAAAAGCGAGCGGAGAGGCAGAGTGCCAGAGACGCTTGCAGACGATCAAAGCCTTCGTCACCTCCTCGCAGCTCGTATAGGCCTCATGCGTTACCCGGAGAACGCTGCGAAAAGGGATTCGTTAGGACTTGTTTTGGGCAGTACAAAGTTAAGCGTCTCAAAGTGCCACACATGTAGAAGCTTGCCTGCTCTGGTGTGCAACGCAAAATCACAAGGAAAATTTAAAAAAAAATCAGGAGCCATTTCACTTTGTGAAGGTGGATGACCAGCGAAGCTGTTTAGCACACGGCTCAGACCCACCCCGAGGAGCCGGAGGAAACTAGACACGCGTGACGGGAGTCACGGGACCACCACCCCGGGAGAGCGGAAGGAAAGGAAACTAGGCACGCAAGTGCTTGGAACGACGACAAAATAGTGGACGGTGCGAGCGTAGACATGTCCAACGCGGGTCGCACAGCGGCAAAACTTTGAGAAACCTTTATTATCTGAGTCTACTGATCTTGAAAATGGTGCCTATTGATAACTAATCTATACTTCGTCTCACCCTAGCATGAACTAACCGCGAAGGCTGTGCTAGCGCGAGCGGCCAGCCTTGACTGCCTTGACTAGAGCACTTGCTGCACGAGCGCTCGTGCAGCCGCCGCGGCTTCATTCAGAGCGACTAGCTCGCGCTTTTAGCACGCGCGGCTAACAATAGTCCATACTAAGGTGAGACGATGTATAGTGAATATATAGATTGCTAAATTACCCAAGCCTCAAGGATAATGCAGGAAATGGTGTTCCACGCGCCTCACGTGCCGGCGTCTGCAGCAGTAACTGTTCTAAAGCAGAACCCTGAAACAAATGGCACCTCGGACGCGCGTTCGTCAACGCTTTATTTTGGTTATTTACTTCGAATCTTTTATACGGGGAAGGCGTGCGCGTGCGGCGCGTGCGGTGGTGCGAGCGTAGAGTTTTTGGTCACGCACACGAAAAATCCACGGAACCCTGTACTCTGTTTCACCTTATGATGTACTGCAGGCAAGGCTACAAGCGCGAGCTCCTTGCTCTTGGGCACATCTCGGCGGCACAAGCTCTCGTGCGTTAAGAGCAGCTGCCAACGCGATGAGCTCGCGCTTCCAGCCTTCTCTGCGGTACAACATAAGGTGAAACGGAGTATATCCATAAACAGCTTCGCTGTAAAAATTTGAGCACCATCGAAGCACAGGTCAAAGCAAAGATGCCAAGAGCGTGAGCCAAGAGACGCTGTTTCACGTGTTCAAAAGTAAAAAAAAAAAAGAATTTGTTGGGACGTTAGATGTTTTGACGTCATTACGCAGCGATAGGAGACGCGTACCCTAGCGGTGGTGGCATTTGAATCTCGAACTTTCGATTGTCTTGCGGCTTTGAATCCAGTCGATTTCGGACGTCGAAATTGATTTTTTTGTTCCTCACCACTACACAGAAAGATAAAAGCTCAGCGAAGGTGCCATAAGTAGTGCGAGGCCCAGTCAGGTGGGCTTGTTCTGCTTAAAATGATGGCACCACAGTTTGTTTAGAGCTTCAGCGCAGGCGGCCTATAAACCACGTGACCCCAATCGAGCATGCCTGGAAATGCTCTGTAATACAAGCTCACTATTGAAACGCTGCGACGACAGCGACACTCGCCTTCGCTCATTCCTTTCTGCCAGAACTTCTTCAACCAACCACCAGGATCGCAACATCCGACAGCATGGCACGCCTGCTCTCCTGACTCCATTTGTTGCTACATCCGGATCACTTTTGATTTTTGGGTACCGTAATTGCATGTGTACAGAATAGCAGAACTCTCAATCGTAACTTCACAACCTGCGCTGCGGCGCTGAAATCGGCGCCTCTACACGATGGCGGCCGTATATACAATCGAATTGAGCCGGGGGTGTGAAAACCCAGAAAAGCTTACTTGCGAGCGGGCCGTAGCGAAAACGGACCTGCGCGTAACTTTGCTACTGATCATAATTCGCCAGCTGTGTAGAGCCCAACAAGTCGCGTTCGTCCACGCTCGGACGCTGGACGTGCGCAGAAAGCAGATTTGCACCAAGTGAAGGGTTTGCGCATGCGCCGTGCAGACAACAGCGCCACCGCAACGGCGTGACGTCAGGGGTCGTGCGGTGCTGTATATTTTTACATTCGTTTTTTAATGTTTGTTTCTCATGGCGCCAACATCACTGACGGCAGCCAATCAGAATAGGTACGGTTTCCTCGTTTTCAGGTTCAAAGTGACGCTGTTGTATGTAGTGCCTTGGGAATAGTCGGTAGTTCTCTACTTAAAGCGAGGTTAATAAACACTAATGGCTGGATGTCTCACCAGACGAACATTCAACAAACACTTCTTCGAAATATTCGGGATACACCCAGTTAATACGAGTTTTATTTTGTGACATTTAAGGATGACATGCTATATTTTTCTGGGAGGTTTTAAGATAATGCTGGGCTTGTTCCCTTCTTCAGATTGCGGAACCTCCGAATGTCATGCGGAATCCAAGAAGTATGTACAACCTGATGTCTTTGAAGATGCTGGAAAGTGCCATACCCGAGGTCTCTGCTTTTTTATGTGTTTGAGATTTTACAATCTTTTGGTGTATTTGAATATACGTTTGTTGAAGTTTCAAATCGGTTTCTTTAGTGTCAAGGATTCACAGTGGGTAAGGGTAAATCTAGTTGTAGGATTATGAGTCAGTTGACTATGGAAAGTGCACGCATAAACGCTTGTTGAACATATTGCAACTATCTTGAAAAGTATGACAGATTCAAGAGTGAAAGCTCATATAAACAATGATCATACCATTGTAGGACTGAATCATTTGTACTATAATCAGTAATCAATTATAAGCCAATAATTAGTCTTATTGAAAAGTACGAAGCTGTAGCTACTATGTATATCCGTAACTCTCCTGGTACTTATTAATATAAACAGAGCGAACCCATGTGTACTAGAAAATGAGATCAGATAATCTGTGAAAATAGGCTCGGAGCCAATTCCCATTGTCTTTGTGTAAAGGCCGAGGTACAACCTCGGTTTTCTACAGGGAAGATAATCCTCTTAGCGCTCCCCTTTTCTAAGCTGCGAGGGGAGCCAAGTTGGGGCAAGGTAAAAAGTGGAAAGGGTATGGGAAAGGAGGAGGCGGCTAGAATTGAAAGCAAGAAGTGTACGCTGGCCTTTAAATTTGAAATTCCCAATAAAAAAAAAGGAATTGTGTTCAATGAACATATACACAAGCATGTAGAATGGTATAAGAACTTATATGCAACTTATACATTATGTATAAGTTCCAGGTGTGTTTATTGAACAAATGGCATAAAACAAGTATCATGCCCTTGAATTTGTTAATAATATTGCAGAAATATTGTAATTAATATTCAAAAATCGCAATATTTGCAGATTCGGTGGACCTACTTCTTAAATATAATACTTCGAGACGTCGGCGTTTCTCTTGACCTCGATGACCATGTGGTTGTCATGCATCCACTCTATCTTAAGAGGCTTTCACGTCTCATTAAAGGTGTGCCCAGGTAAGCGTACCTTCATTGAAATGAATGCTATTTGATGCTCCGCGATCCTTACTGCTTCAGCATGTTGGAAGCGATGTTTTACGCAAAACCATTGCCTTTAGCGAGTGTTTAAGCCTAAGATGTCTATTAAAGTTTTAACACCTAGAGCTATCAAATGATTGCCTCAAGGTTTGTTTCAGTTGAACAAAAAAGGGAAAATCTAACCTTGCTCGGAAGGAAACGCTTGAATGAGTAAATTCTGATTTCTGAGCAGATATTTGAACTATATGTATAATATCTAATGAAACATTACTTTCCTCTTTTTAAACTCTCCTGTGCCCCCCTTAAAAGAAAATAATGAAGTTGTGCTGTGAAACCTATCTTCAACTGAAGGTTTCCTGTACAGGTGTAATTAAAATAGAGTAAAAGAAGCTGCACAGTTAGCTGCAGCTACATTTGATCAGAGGATACGCGATATATGCACCTTTCCAGCGCTCATTATTATCCAGGCGACAAGCGTTAATTCATGGGCTGTGGACGCACGCGCGGAGCGTCTTATATGCCACAAAAAAGAGCTAATGCGCATGCCCAGAACGCGTTCAACAGCCCGGTAGACAAATATGGCAGCGCGCAGAAGAGTTATCGAAATGGTTTATCTATACAGATGCGCTGTATCTCCAATCTTGCAACGTTTCCGGATCGAAGGCTGTAGTTTCGAACGATCGAAGCTAAAAATTCGCGACATAAACGTGTTCTTGTCTGTTAGTTGGACGGTGCTCGAAAAGCACACTCAACACTACATATTATACATACGGGCAGGCGTATCCGCAAGTTCGAATAGAAAAGTAGGCCATCCTCGACGGAGGAATAAGTTCTTCGATTGCCCATTCCGTCATTTTCGTGCAACAGCTCCACCGTGGCGAATTACATCGGCTGGCGCATCGTGCACTCGATGGGCGTCCACACGCTGGACCGGTTCCGACGGGCCCTCTTCCGGTTCAACCGGTTCCGGTACCTGGTGCAGGACATTCCCCAGCTGCCGCGGGAATGCGTTCGCCTCACCAACAAGCTGCTGTACTTCGCCGTCGGGAGGCAGTACTTCGACAGGCACATAACCAAGCCGGCCGACCGGTACAGGAAGGTACGCGCGTTGGTATCCGCGGGGAAAGGGACTGACAATTACTGCCACAGGTATACCATAGTCAATGCCAGCTCAAGTCGCGCAGGGCGTGCTTCTTTTGTTCACGCTTCTTGCTTTGTGATTAGGTTCTACGGCGCTGTTGTCAACGCATGCTGCTACCTGATTGGCTGCGAAGCGAGATTAAGATGCTCGGGGTTAGACACACCCTGCGTTCCTTAAAAAAACCCTAAAGAGAAAAAATATATCTTTTTTTAAACAGTCCGGTTTAAACAGTCCGGGAATAAAAATTCGCGTAAAATTAATTTTTTTTTTGTCACGCGCCGTGTCCCCTGCAGTGCCTCTTTCTCTGTCAAACTTCTCATCTTTTCCATTTGAATCTCCTTTTCTAATATTTCTTCCGCTTCCTCTTTTAGCCTTTGATTATTTTTAAATGCCTCTGACAAAAAATTAATTTTACACGAATTTTTTTTTTTTTTAGTGCATTATTGACGGCGCGAGACGCGATTCAGTCGGTAGTCACCTCCTTTTTACTTGTTTCTCTCTCGGCATTTCGGGCGCGTAGAGGAGAGGTAGATCGGCTTCGCCATCACGTTGAGGCGGAAAGAGTGTATGACCATTACTTGACGTCATAAACTTTGCGCGCAAAATTTCAAATAAATCTCGCGCCGTCAATATTGCTCTAAAAACTTTTTTCGCATAAAATATATTTTTTTTTTTTGCACGCGTGTCTTAACCTGACTGCTAATTTTTTTTAGGGGCCCTTTAAGCTGCCAGAGAGAGACTATTGCAAGTGACAGGTTAAGAATACAGTAGAAGCTCAGCTCCTAACACGTAATTGTTGTCTTCCATTCTTTTCCTTTTTTTTTGACTTTGCGCGTACTCACGAGATGCCAAAGGGTTACGAAAGGTAGAAAGCTCGTGCTATGGAGGCAGAGTTTTGTACTGGATTCTTAACCTTTCACTGACTATAGAAATGCTCGGTTATAAAAGAGTGTTGTCTGATTTTGAAAACCGCTAGAACGCTTTCTTTCTTTTTTTTAGTTAGTCTTCTACTTTTTGAAATATGCGACAAATATTACGTACTATGCACACCATTAAATGCCATTAAATTACGAGTAATAGCCAATAAATGCGACCTTAATTTAACTTCGCAAGTTTTGTAGGGGGATATGAGGATTAGTCTGCGAGAATTTACGAGGTGATCCACACGGACATCGAAATCAGTGACTATTGTCCACGAAGTGCTATTTGCTACTCAGGAAGAGTTAGAAGAGAAGGAAGAAAAAAAGATTACTATTACTCACGGGCATACAGTTTCTCTGTAAGATACATTTTGTCCGGTATTTAAAGAAGCTTTCAGACGTTTAGCGACTATATATTTTTTTAAAGAAGAAATGATGCGGGTCAACAAATATTTTCCCACCAACTATCTGCCCCTTTCAAGAATAAAACAGTGTGGAGATATAAACATCGGCAGAAGTGTATTAAAAATTTCAGAACTTCCCTTAAAACGATTTGTTCTACCTAGTGCGTGCAGTTTCATGTAAACTCTTAATGAAATTTTGTTTTTTATTGTCGAAGGAATTCGCCAGGTTCTCATAATGCCCGGAAAATATTCCACGGGACTCTCTACTCTAATTTTGTTTTCGTGTTCGAAGGTGTACGACCTGGCAGAGGAGGTTCGAGATGCCTTCGCCGTCTTGATCGATCTCAACACTTGGATGGATCCCGAAACCAAGGACAGAGCGAGGCAGAAGGTGATGCGAACGTCTCTCCAACATTTTGTTCGTCGCACCGTCTGGTTGTCATCGCTTGGTTGATTAAAACCGAGTTAGCTGACAAACTGAAAATGAAAAAAAGCGCAGGCTGTATTGATTCTGGAGTATTTCATTATCGCCCCACGCCCAGTGATATCGCTTGCATTCGCAGATAAGAAATCTGAAGTACGAATCACAAAAGCCTGAAACATAAAAATAATAAATCGCGCTTTGCATTTCTTAAAATGTAAGTACCTATGATACAAAGTGTTGCCAAGAACAAATTTACATTTTTTGTTAGCTCAAAAGTGAAGGGTTTATCGCTGTACACTCATTCTCCACCCAAATGTAGTCATAGCGATCCGAACCAAATGCGAAAGTTTCAGAACTAACCTGTATCTTATTCAAAAGTTGGTAAGGAATTTTCTGAAATCTTCAATGGGAAAATGGCGACCGACGGAACTCTCGAATACATGAACCTGAATAGTGTCAGTTACCAAAAAAGACGGGCGAAAACGGACGCCATTTTCACATCGAAATTTTCAGAACATCGCTTATAACTTTTGAATGAGATAACAGTTTTATAGTTCTTAATCTTTGGCATCGGGGTCGGACTGCGAGCGCTACATTTGGGCGGAGAATAAGCGTGCAACAATAAATAAACAACTTTTCTAAAAAATATATATATATTTTTTTTTGAGGGGGGGGGGGTGGTGTACATTTTGTTTTTGTGCATGCCGGGATAAAGTAGATATGAACTTATAGGGCCGTGGAGTGTACGTTATTGAGAAGCTTCGAAGTTTCGATTGTGTCGTTTTAAGACGTGTTATTTGCTTGGCACTTTGCTATATTCACTTACGGTGCTTCCGCAGATCATTGATCCCCGTTGTTGCCGTGGCGGCCGAGGCAAATTTGAATCGCATTTAAGCCAAGGTCACATTGCTCGCACATCGTACAAAAGAGAGTGTGTTAACAGATTCGTACGCGAGTCGAATGCCGCATGGCAGCGAGTTCAAAGAGAAACATGCACGCGGCATTCGAACCACGGATATCGCGATGGCTTGTGTCTACAGACTATCTTTTGTATGATGTATGAGCAGTGTGACCTCGGCTCCAAACTCCAGTGCGCGTATACCTTCCTGCAAAGCACGTGGAAGAGACAATCGCTGCAACCGACGAAAAGAGTCTGTGCGCTGGCGCTGAGCATGACATAAGCACGCTAAACGTCACGATCAGCGTCACAACGCAGAATGTTTTTAACGTGGAGCGTTCTTTGGCTAGGCGTTCGACATTTTGCGAAGCCGAAAAGTGAAGCCTGGATAAAAGCGTGGCCGCGAGGCACGACATTGATTGGTTGACGGGTGGGAGGGGATGGGGGAGGTGCTCGACGCTGATTGGTTAACAGGGAGGTCATGTGACCAGGGATGAGTGAGGATGGAGAGGTAGGCGAAGACGCGTGGTGGGAGAGGAGGAGTGGGTTAGAACTACACCGCCTAGAAGACAAGGCCGTAGTGCTGACACCTTTGCGTCACCAGCAAAGGCCAACGCCTGACAGATTGGAAACGAGTGCTGCGTCAGCGCTCGGACTTCTAGTCAAGTTTAAGCCGAACGTTGACGCAATCGTTGTGTCCAATCTGTGCCCGGCGTTGGCCTTCGCTGATGACGCCATCTCAATCGGCACTACGGCTTTGTTATCTAGGATATGTTTGTCAGGAGGTTCTGCACAATCATCAGGTTCATCATTTCAAGTGTACACACATGCCACGTGCTAAATTGTGTGATGAAAAGTGAGGTGAACGTATACGCGTCGGCTGAAAGACGTGCTGCTAAATGATCGTGTAAACGTTTGTGAGGCTAGGAGGCTAGGAAGTTTCACGTACGCAACACAATTGCCTAGCAATTTGCGATACTTTTTTCTTTTGATTTCTACGCATATTTGAATCCTCGTCATTCACCGAGCTCTGTCCGTAGATAGCAGCGATTGGCTCTCGATCCCAAGTGTTGTGCGGAGAAGTAGCCGCACCAGATTCTTTAGAGGGAGTAAGCGTAGGCAGTTAGTTCAGTGTCATCTCGGATTGTATTTGATCACTGTGACCTGATAAAATACCACGAAAGAAAAGCAAAACCGAAACGGTAACCGTAAATGAATTTGCGTGCGTTCTCAAAGGTCACCGCACATTTTGCTAGAAAATGTTTACTCCCAATAATTATACAGAAGAAGCAAAAGGAAACATTATTCCTGCCGTGCGCTAATGTGTAATGCCTTCCCTTATAAGGAATATTAAATTTTTTTAATACCAGCTTGCTCCTCATGCTTTGTGGGCTGAAGATTTAGCCCAGACACGATGCATCTGGCGATAGGCGTTACGTTTAGCTTTCTGCGCCTCGACAGAGATCTCAGTTCAATATACGCGTGCGATTTAAAACAAATCCGTTCAGATCTTAAAAAAAACAAACAAAAAAACTGCGCGTAGCGCGAATGATTTTTTGTTCTTATTTTTAGTTGAAAAAGGAAATAGTTAAAAACTATGAAAAAGTTGATATGTCTACTACTGAGGTTTTCATGGTTCCTTATGAATATCCGTTCATTTCTTGCATGCCCCCTTCATTGTTTTGTAGCTCCACTACCTCCAGCTGAACATTGGCTATCCCCCATGGATCAGAAGCGACCGAGACCTGGACGAGTATTATAAGGACGTACGTCACGGACGCGATATTTCAAGCCAACTCACTTCTTGGACGCAAGAAACGTCCAACAGATTTCTCGATCACTCTTGGTTTTCAGCTACCAGACCTGAGAAAGGAGGATTTCTTTGTGAGCCTCTTGCGAACTCTTCGGGTCTACAGTCGCATTGAGTTCTCCAGGCTGAGGAAGTTCAAGAGGTCGCTGGACTTCGGGTGCGTTGTGGAATGTTCTTTCTTGGCTGCGTTGCGCTGTGTTTTCATTGTAACACGGCCAGCGCCATACTTCTCAAAATCGTGCGATTTGTTCGCGGTGTGAGGTGCTGTGAGACGTTGGTACTCCAACAGATTACTGACAGGTGTTTCTTCTCAGTTGGTACCCGAGCACCGTGGATGGCTCAATGTACTACAGCCACCTGGGAAACTACTTGCGTGAGTTTGGTCATATAACTTTGTGATCGTTGTTTACGCTACACCCTGCTCAATTGACTGACTATGAACAGTTATTAAAAC
The DNA here is from genome assembly GCA_013358835.2 of Ixodes persulcatus. Classification (NCBI taxonomy): domain Eukaryota; kingdom Metazoa; phylum Arthropoda; class Arachnida; order Ixodida; family Ixodidae; genus Ixodes; species Ixodes persulcatus. The sequence continues at coordinate 629,887 of JABSTQ010009688.1, read as the reverse complement.
TAAATAACACGCTTTGTTTTTTATGTTTTTAACAAATAAAACAATTTTAATTAAAAAAGGTTGTATTCCGCGTCAGAAAGCACGTCCCGAGTATAAATACAAATAAAAATCAGGAATCATTAGATACCTCAGCTTCTAATCTAGTCCCTCTTCACCAGTCTGCGAGCACCTTGTTTTAAATGAAACGAGCCTTCTCTCAATTCTATAAAATGTACCTTCTGTTTTTCAGTTTTACCCGTGGATTACCTACAGTTCCCATTTTTTCTGCTTGAGATGCCCCCGTAAGTTTGTTGGATGCATTTTTTGTTTTGTGGTTGTATCGTTTCGTACGCCTGTTTTAGTTTTTTTTTTCATTTGAAAATGGTGTGTGCATTCAGAGTCACGTATTCATTGTAGAATTGATTGTAATATTTTTAACATAAGATCTCAAAGCGGTACGCATGCAATTTATTACATATAAACAAAAAGTATTAACGAATGACCTGAATTTGTTTGCTGTATCAGCAATTGAGTTAAAACAATTTCTGCTCTTTGTAGGCGTTCGCACGTTCAGTTTACGTATTACCTCATCCACGTACTTGATAATGATGGGAAAGCAATGTAAAACGTATTAAACTACCTGTCCTGGACGTGTAAATACTCGAGACAATGTTAAACTAAAGCATTCAGTCACTCGATTACCCTCCTTTTTTTAGACCCATCAACTTCGGAGCGATTGGCTCTATTCTCGGCGAAGAACTCACGCATGGCTTCGGAGAACACGGTTGGTAACTCCGCCACATGATGAACATAAATATTCATTGTCCGTTTTAAAATTGAAAAGTATAGCGAGCGACAGCTTACGAAAAGGCGTTACGCATTCTCATTAGCTAAGAAGCAATAACAGAAGGCTCTGAAACTCGTCACGCCCTGAATTTCTTCAGTTGTCTGTGACTATGGAGGTTTTCGTACCGTGACGGTATATTACAGGTTTGCCGTAACACGACAGAAAGCATTTGAGTATTTGTTTTCCTAAAGGCTCGCGCATCGGTGAACTCCAGCATAGCCTCATGGACCTTTGCAAAAATAGCTTTCTGGCCGCCGCCATTTTGCGACTCAAGCGACCCCTATCAGCCAGAAATTTCTGCCACCCGCCTCAGCTGTGAAAAGCCGGTCTGCGCGACTCCCCATGCTGTGTGGTCAAATATTTTCGACAGTTATGACCTTTGTAGATTGACACGACTGAGTGTATGGCGCCGTAAAAAAATTCAACGTAAAATGAAACAAACGTTCCAGTTGCATTTGTTCTGTCACGCACGGACTCACCAAAAATAGCTTTCATTTGTTTGTTTTTGTTCCCAAAAATAGTGCAGTGCTTTCTTAAAAGCATCAAGAAATTCTATTCGCAATAAAAAACTTTCAGCCTTTCCACTCTGGTAAAGAAGGAAGACCAGCGAAGCTGTAATACGATGGGACGACCTAAAGCACGACTTCTTGGACGACCTCAAGAACGACGCCTAGACGACGACGTCTAGGACAACCTCAAGGACAACGTCTAGGACGACCTTGAAGACGACTTTTAGGACGACCTCGAGGACGACCTCAGGGACGTCTAGGACGACCTCAAGGACGACTTCTAGGACGACCTCGAGGACGACATCTAGGACGACGCCTAGAGAAATTCAGCCTTTCCACTCTGGTGAAAATCAGAGTGGAAAGGCTGGAAAGGTTTGCCGCCATCTATGAGCGAGGCCGGCAAACCGGTTGTCTGGTTGCCGCCGTCGCTCATAGATGGCGGTAGTTGTCCAGAGTTTTGTGTCGACATTTCTTTGCGGGGGACACGTTCCTCGGGAAATTATACTGCTTCACCTTATGTTGTACCGCAGGAAAGGCTATAAGCTCGAGCTCCTTGCTCTGGGGCAGATCTCGGCTGCACAAGCTCTCGTTCAGTAAGGGCAGCTGTCAACGCTATGAGCTCGCGCTTCCAGCCTTCGCTGTGGTCCAACATAGGAAGCGAGCATGCCGGCCGCGTCGCGGCGGTCGCCTATTGTTTGTCGCACCAATTGTTGTGGCTTTCTTAGAGCGGAATAGCTACCTTGGAAATTACAGCGCTAACCCGCTACAACGCACAACCAACGCAGCGACTGGCAGAAGTTCCCCGATGCAACGGACCCGTTTGCCGCTAGGGGTGCCCTGGTCGGGGCTTGAATTAGATCCGCACCTTTTCTATGCCGGCCGCGTCGCGGCGGTCGCCTATTGTTTGCCGCATCAATTGTTGTGGCTTTCTTAGTGCGGAATAGCTACCTTGGAAATTACAGCGCTAACCTGCTACAACGCACAACCAACGCAGCGACTGGCAGAAGTTCCCCGATGCAACGGACCCGTTTGCCGCTAGGGGCGCCCTGGTCGGGGCCTGAATTAGATCTGCACGGTTCCTATAAGGTGAAACGGAGTACAGCCCTTTCCACCTCCGCTGTAAAAAAAATATATATTTATATATCAAATGAGACAATTTAGCCGACACGACCGTCGGGATTTGCGCCTACGCAGGCTGCCACAGGCACAGCCCAGTGACGAGAAAACCCACAGCCCAGCGCAGTCGGGCCACACTGACGTACACTCTCACAACCAGGGATGCACGCTGGACTGCTGCTAAAACAGCCTATATATAAAAGAAAACCTTTGCCTGGCGACGCCAGAACCGGCCGCCAAACACTGGGAGAGAAAGCGACGGAACATGAAAGAAAAAGAATAGAAGGGCGGTGGCGCCCTTAGAAATCGGCGGCCACTTTCCGAAACCCTCTTCTAGTTTCTGTTTGATATTTTTTTGCGAACAATCAAAAACATTTGTACTCCCATTAGGAAAAGGGAGAAAACAGCCGGTCTTTTTTTTTTTTGTTCCTTCCGTGAAATACAAAAAGAAAAGAGTTGTTTACCTTACGGCACTGTGACGCTGCCCTTAGGATGTTTTCATTCTCGCCTGCCGCTCCTCTTCCCCTTTTTACCTCATTATGGCTGTATATTGTTTTGCCGCCGAAGACGCAGGCTTTTCCCTCTTATAGGAAGCTATATGACTATCTTCCCGCTTCATCTTTCATAGGAGCCATGTATGACGACCGAGGGAAACTGGTGGAGTGGTGGACACGCTTTACGCACCGAAAGTACGTCACGGGTGCCCGCTGCATCTCGGAGCAATACGACCTGTACAACAACCCCGTGACGGGAAGGAAGGTGAGACTGTGTTCTCAGCCGCTTTATAGTTTAGTAACGTGCATGACGTTTATTGAAACAGAGCTTTATTCGATGGGTCTTTATAATTGAATAAACGCGGACTACACGCCTTTTACGCAAGGGCGCAGCCATCTTGAATATCGCCACTTCTGGTATGCGTCGAAACATCGTTTTTACTCCACTCCGCTCGGAGGTCTTCACGAAAAATCCGTGATTGTCACACCTTCTTGTTTTGCCTTACCTATATTTTCTCGCATATTCCAGGTTGAAATGTCTTATTTTTTCGTCCCGTACACCAGATATGGAACCCACGTGACTGAGAACGAAAGGAAACAAAGAAAAGAACGTCTATAGTACAAAAGTGCAAGGAAAGCACTGTTCTAATTCGGAAAGTGCTAGTGAAAAACAAAACGGAGAACTGTCTCATAGCCTCCTCTATACTCGCAGAGCCTGGCAGTTCGACGACGGAGCCATAGAGTGCCCGCTCGCAGATTTGGAGCGCGAGGACCTGGTAGCACAGAGCATTTCTCGGGGAACCTGGACGTCAACGCACAGATTTTGCAGTGGCGAGGAACCGAAACATGGCTTTCAAACCCGACGAGAAAAGAAGCTGTAGCGCGAGGTACGCGAGGAGCATGAGCGGACATTCCATCGCTCGAGAGACGTGTGTTTCGGCGTCTCGCCACAGCGGGGCGCCTGTCACGTGGCTCTCCTCTCATCCGTTGTCTGCCGCCGTACCTGTTCAATTTCGGCGGCCGCTTCTCGTTGCGATCTGCCAGGCTTTGTCAGTATAGAGGAGGCTATGACTGTCCCCATCGTTTTATGTTGAATGGTATACCGACCATAGTCTGTGACAGGTTAACAGCCCTGTAGATTCTCTGCTCCAGGCGCGAGCTTTCTGCCCTTGATATCACTTCGTCGCAGGCGCATCCACATCAAAACAGAGGGCATGTAGCGGGAAAACAGTGAACTGGCCAGAACAGGTCCTTTCGCGATTTTGTGCTCATCTCTTGTGGCTTCCGGTGATTGCATGTATTCGGCGGCTGGTGCGACAGCCGCCGAAGTAAAGCGACGGAAGTTGCGTTAGTTTTGTCCAACGCAACGAAAACGGCAGCAATGACAAGACAGTAGGCAAAACCATGTCCGATAATGACCTAAGGAATTGGGTGCGCCCTGCGTTGCTTCTCACGTTGTGTAGGTCGAACACATGTCCCGAGTGACTCTGTCGCCTTACTACCGTATCAGCCGTGGTGCCTAGGTCGCTCGGAACGAAAGCTACGCAACCGCGTAAATCAGGCACTGTGGGTTTATCAACATTCATCAGCGCGGTCGAAGCGCAGTAGGTAATCTTTTCATCGGTGCAAACCATATTTTAAAGCCAACATGCTTGCCTGTTGAAACCCGAGCGTTATACGTTGATCTGACACAGGCACTGCACGACCTGTTTTCTACCACCATATTTGCCCGAGAGTGGCAACTCCTATAGGTCGTTGAAGTCGGGAATACCATTTCCTGTGGACACCACGCCCATTGTTGCATCTGCACACTTTAATGTTTTATTATATATATATATATATATATATATATATATATATATATATATATATATATATATATATATATATATATATATATATATATATATATATATATATATATATATATACCGGGTGTTCATTTTTTAATTCGAACAGATTTATTACACAAACTCCCTAAAAGATGCACTAGTACGGTTTGTTCAAGTGAGTTACACGGCTAGGAGGACATTATGTGGGTGGCTAATCCTTGCGAGAAGTTGGCTAATTAATTAAAATTCGTGAATTAACTTTTTAATTAATGAAAATAGACATATGGTTTCAATTAGAAACTTGCTCAACGTCATCGAAAACCCCTAATTCAGTCATTTTCAGAAAGACTTTGAGCGCGTGAGAAGCGTAGTAGTGCACTAAAGTTACCACTCGTGGAACAGGTACAAGGCTGGGGCTAGATAAGAGAGGGAAAAATCGCACGGGCGCCTTATAGCAACCTCTAGTTTTGTACCTGCTCCACGAGCGGTAACTTCAGTTCACTACTACGTTTCTCACGCGCTCAAAGTCTTTCTAAAAATGAGTGATTTAGGGGTTTTCGACGACGCTGAGTAAATTTCTAATTGGAGCCATATGTCTATTTTCATTCATTAAAAAGTTAATTAACGAATTTTAAGTAATTAGCCAACTTCTCGTAAGGATTAGCCACCCACATAATGTCCCCCTAGCCGTACAACTCACTTGAACAAACCGTACTAGTGCATCTTTTACGGATTTTTTGTAATGAATCTGTTCGAATTAAAAATGAACACCCGGTATATATATATATATATATATAATAATAAAACATTAAAGTGTGCAGATGCAACAATGGGCGTGGTGTCCACAGGAAATGGTATTCCCATATATATATATATATATATATATATATATATATATATATATATATATATATATATATATATATATATATATATATATATATATATATATATATATATATATATATACATATTAAAGTAGAAGCCACCGAGGGTCAAACAAACTTAGAAGGTTTAATTCAACATGTATAAGTTATACAGAAACCGCGACGTTTCGAAGAGGGACCCTTCTTCCTCAAGCAGGACTTAAAAAGCTTCTCACGTCCCGCTTGAGGAAGAAGGGCCCCCCTTCGAAACGTCGCGGTTTCTGTATAACTTATACATGCTGAATTAAACCTTCCAAGTTTGTTTGACCCTCGGTGGCTTCTACTTTTATAAAAATACGCCTACAGCCTACTTAGCCCCAAGATATATATATATATATATATATATATATATATATATATATATATACACTTGCAAGTTTGAAGTCGATTTTCTAAAAAAACCCACCTTTTATTTCTTTTATTTTTAATTTAGAGTTAAGTAATATAGTAATCTGTCAGGACCTACCAACAGAAATTGTAATATATTGTTTGTATGGCCGCTATTAGGACTCGAATCTCGTGCTGTGAGAGTTTTAAACAGGACTTCGTGTAGACGCTCAGCTGAGCAGAATTTCGACCTACGTAAGGTTTTCTATTTAATGTTAGTACTTACCTCAAAATCTGAGCGTAAAAGCCAGTGAAGCAACAATATTCACCCAAACAATATTTATTTACTTGGCACTGGCGTGATTTGCAAGGTGTGTGAGCTTCGCGCTATGTATTGACGGAGAAGATACATAACATCTAGACTCCCGGACAAACTTAAGTCAAGAGGAAAAAGTCTAAGTAACCCGGCATGAATCACTAAAAATAGAAAGGAAACCTAAACACATGACTAACACGTTTGGAGCCTTACACGCTACGAAATGCTCGTTATTTTACGAAAGAGTCCGTACGCGCACAAAATAAACCGTACTTCGTATGCGTCAGTTACTATATCGTACATATGTATATGCACTGCATATATGTTTGACATAAAAAAATATGACAATTACATGTCAAGTTCGGTATTTCAAACTCAAAGCCGAAAGCAAAAGGCCCCAGAGGAATTCTCTAACGATCTGTATTCCCCGTATTGGGAGGAAGTAAGCGCTGTGCCCGCACTTGTGGATACGGACTAGGAAGTAATTTTTTTTAAGTACACTACTCCAAATTTTATTAATGTTTATGGTTGGATATTGAAGTAACTGCTAACGATAAATAGAAAACCTTACATAGGCCAACTTTCTGCTCAGCAGAGCGCCTGTGCGAAGTCCCGTTCAAAACGCTCGAAGCACGAGATTCGAGTCTTAATAGCGGTCATAAAAACAAGATATTACAATTTCTGTTGGTAGTGTCTGCTAGACTACTATATCAACTAAATGTGAATAAAAAATAAAAGAAATAAAAAGTGGGGTTTTTTAGAAAATCGACTCTAAACTTGCGAGTTTTTCGAAATTTTCGTTTTTCAGGCACATGTAGCGCATTATATACTTATCGCAAAATATTGAAAGTATATGCAAAAGAAAGAGCTTAATTGGAGCTTTACGGTGATATAAAGATAATAAAAATATGTTAATTAGGTCACAAAGCACAGCTTGCTGAACTTCGTCAAATATCGTCGCAGAGAGGCGGTTTGACAAATAAACAAAAAATCATAAAAAAATGTTATGACCTAGACACTTAATTAGCATGAAAAAGCCTATGTCTAGAGTGTTCCCAAAAAGTTATATTGATGTAGCGTAAAAAGTATGAAAAAGGGATAGAGTGAAATATGGCACCTCCAATAAGCTGGAAAAACGTCAGTTTCCACCTTGACCGCTTGAACGGTCCATAACTTGAGAACAAAAAATCCGACGACATTGCCGTTTGCGTCTTCTTTTATTATAGGAATTGCCCCGAAACATATATCTTTTTCGTCAAAATTAAAAATTCGACCCTAAATCCGGGCCTGAGTTGAGATGAAATCACCCATATATATATTTTTTTTTCGTAAAAAGAAAAAAAGAAAAAAAAGAAAGATGTTTGGATGTTATTTGTTAAGCTCGATTTTTCACTGGTTGGCTTCGTGAGTGCTCGGCGGAAACATAGAGGCGCGTTTTAATGCGTTGGCATTAGGACGCTCGTTTTGACGAAAACCCGGTGGTGTCTTTCGTTTGTCATTTGTCGCGTTCGATGCCCCCATTGGTCCGAAGCGCTGACGTGAGCACGCAATAACCTCTCCCTTTCCCCCCGCGCTGACAAACTGACAGACACCGCCGGGTTTTCGTGGAAACGAGACCTTTTATTTTCGTCAGTCACGCGCTCAGATGGCGCGGAGCAAGATAGGAGGAGGCGCCGCGCAACACCTCCTAGATAACGAAGCCGTAGTGCTGAATGAGATGGCGTCATCAGAGAATGGCAAAGCTGAACACAGATTGGAAACGAGTGCTGCGTCAGCACTCGGCTTCGAGTCAAACTTGAGCCGAATGTTGACGCAATTGTCGTGTCCAATCTGTGCCCAGCGTTGGCCTTCTCTGATGGCGCCATCTCATTTAGCACTACGGCTTTGCTTCTTTGGAGGTGTTGCGCCGCGGCGCGGTGGAATGCGGGCGTGCTCAGTTGCCGCTCTGCAGTTGCCGGTTTGTTTTTTGCTCTGAGTTTCCATAATAGCGGTGCGTGGGCTTCGATGCACGTGTAGTTGAAAGGATGGATGCGGTTCACTCCACGAGTGATATAGACGCGGTCCATTCCATGAGTGGTATGGATGTGGTTCTTTCCATGAGTGATATGGACGACCGTATCCATGGACGTCGACATACTCTGACAGGCAGAGTACAAAAAAGAGGTGAAAAAATTACAGGAAGATCCATTGGTGGATTCTTGGGGAACCCGTTAGCATGACCCTTGGGAAATGCCACACACGTCCCCCGCTGGGAAACGCTAACAGTGACTCTGTCACGAGGCCAAAAAGAGGCAGCAAAATATAGAGGAAGTCAAAGAGAAAGCCAAAAGAAAAAAAAAGGGGGGGGGGGTCCTCCTTTGGGGGCTCCTTTTCTCAAAGGAGGACGTGTGTGGCGTTTCCAAGAGTCATGCCAACGCATTCCCGAAGAATCTACCAATCGATCTTTTTGTAATATTTGTTTGGGGAGTTCTTTGTTATGAACTGCACCGACAAGCTATCACCTGGATCAGCGGAAGCATTGTAGTGAACTATGAGGCGCAGATTATGCCTCGAAGAACCAACTCTGTGCTGGCGCACTGCGCAGCAGCGCGACTTATGACTACAACAATAGATTCCCTGGGAGGATGCTGCGCATCATTGGACGGTGTAAAGGCCCGTTCACACGATGCATTTTTCTCGCGCATCTAGGGTCGCGAAATGTAGTTTCGCGAAATGGTTGCGCCGTCTGAACGAGTCCGAATAGGACGCGCGCATCTAAAAAAAGTTGCGCGCACACCTCGCTTCTGGAGCGAGCTTTTGCTGAAACTTTGCCAAGTCCTGTCAATCACTCTGAAAGCGCCGCCAATGGCCGCTCAGAAACGCTGCTCACGTGGCCTTTGAGGGGGGAGCGAGCTGTTTGAGAAGACCACTTCACTGCCGGTGTTGTAGCCGAGCCAAATCTGAAAAAACCGAAACCACGAACGATGGATACTGCTGGCGCTTCCGCAAGCACGTCAAGCACCACTGAAGGAAAAGTGAGTAGCATATCGGAAAAAAATCCAGCGATGGACGAAGACAATTAGCGGGAGTTGGCGAGACTAGAATAGTGCTCATAGCGTTGTTGTCGCGACGATACCGCTGGATAAGAGACCATCGAGTAAACTGAAACCAAGTTTGCTTTGTTTACAAGCGAACGTGAAACCATGTGCGCTCTCTGAAACAGTTGGCACAGTAAAATCGGGGCAGACATGGGCGCCGAGAAGTAACCAGATTGGGCACGTAGCGTTTCTATGAGTACCATGTGCATTTGTGACGGAGTGTATTCCCGACTCATTCGATGCTGTGCTTGCGGGCACGTGGGTGTGTGTGTGTGTCCCACCGTGGCGTTCGCGCCAGATTACGAAGAATCCTCGCCTCGCGGCCAAGGAAAAAGAAAGGAAAAAGAAGAGGGACCGCAAGAGGGGTTAGCCATTGCAAGCCTTCGGACGAGGAAAGTGTTTTGTAGCTGTCTGTGTCGCGCACTCAAGCCGAGTTGGGATAAAACCACATGTGCCGGAACTAGTGCTGGGTACTGTCTCTCCTCGACGTCGGACCCCGACGACGGTGTGTGTGCAGCTCCTAACCAGAGTCTTCACACATTGATAGGAGCTTTGGCAATGAATTGGCTGCGTACGGGCTCGGCGCCGGCACATGTCCTGCACGTACAGGTTGCCACCTCAATCGGCTTTGCGCACATGCGAGATCGCTCCAAGTAGTGCAGTATGTGAGAAAAAAAAATTAAAGTGAATTGACTGCATAAAATGCGCCAAGCAGGTTCCCAGATAAATAGCGATCTGATTCGGAGCGCCACATTATGGTCAACACCGAAACTATTTTCGCGAGTCTAAACGTCATCGTTGTTGCTCGTGAAGCGGTACGTGTGAACGAGCACATTTCGCGAAACTTGAGTGTCGCGAAACTGTTGCGCGCCTAAAAGATGCATCGTGTGAACAGACCTTAAGTCATTAGAAAATGAATCGCTGACAACTTAGGAAGGACAAGGTTTGGCTAGTTCGGTGACGTTTGTTGCTTTACGAACTGTTCTTGACTAGTATTATTAGGTAATGACACAGTCCCTTAGACTTCCCAGTGATAATGAGCTGATTACAGATGGCTGTGGCCCTGTTTGTCTTATGTATATAGACACTTCTCAGCAGCTGTGCCATGAACGCCGTCATAATCGACTTTCAGTTTTTATTTCTCCTTATTCCGTTTACTTCACTTCAGTCATTACCATAGCTGGCCAGATTATTGCCACTTTAAGTGCTAGAGTGTCCTTCTCCTCAGCATTCGCCTCTCTGGAGGCTCGTCAACGCCCATTGTAATGACTCGGTATCTCCGTAAGACAAGGGAAGGTCAGCAATGGCGGATGTAATCTGATGCGTGTGCAAAGCGTATATAACTATGACGTGAGGAACCTTAGTAAAACGTATTGTACTGTTTAAAGTCCCATATTACTTGCAAAAGGGTAGCAGGCATTCGGTACTTAATATCACATATCAAATGAGAATAGTTCCAAGTGGCGCTGCACATGACAAGTACGATGCACGAAAGTGAAAGTTGTGCAGCCCGATGTACTTTAACACCAACGAATAGTGTCAATGTAGGAAAAAAAAAATTAAAAGTCCCCGAGTCTCCCAACGGCCTTTAAATTAAAACAGTTTTTTTTTTTTACGCGCAATACCACCCAAGGGCATTTGGTACGCCCCAGCGGATGACTGAGGAGTCATTTTGACCTCCGCAGGGATCTTCTTATGTGTACAACCGAAATCCCGGTCCACATGGAGCCTTCTCCGTGATAAGTCTGTCCGATTGTGGGCGCCTGAAGGCGGGGTTGGAAGCTGCCAACTGGGGTACCCGCGCATGCTGGCGCTTTGTCTCGGAGCAACCGAGGTGGCTCAAGAGGTTTCTTTACAAGTTTACCACTTGCCAATTTTCGTTTCAATGCATGAAAAAACAAACAAAAACAAACAAACAAACAACAACTGTGTGCAGGTGTAGCCTGTTTGAGACGAAGAAGAGACGTTTTATGCTGCATAAAGTCCGATGACCACGCGATTTGAGAAAGTAACATAAGTACTATATTCACTGACAGAATGAAAACAGCAGGCCGTCTCTTTGGAATTCCCGCTTTTGGCACGCGCTCATTGCCCTCCTCCGAGTTTTAGCTGTGCGCGCACGCTAGAAGCTCATGAAACGATGAAGTGTTATCGAAGGAGGAAACTCGCGCTTGTGGCGGAACAACTGAAAGACCTCCCTGTTATTATCATCCTGTCAGTGACTATAGTTTTCAATTTACTTCGGGGACAATTGAAATAAGAATTATGCTATGCGGAGCGTAAGTTCGTCTGCTTTTTGTACAGGGATTGGGATGATGTCAAAACGCCAAGTTCTTTTTGAATGATTAAAAAAAAAAAAAAAATCGTGGGTGAACCTCAAGGCATTTAGCATTGAGGTCTACCCACTACCGTTTCAATGATAGCCAATCGGAGCTCGGCAGCGTTCTGACGTCACCGCAACTCCTGCGCAAGAAGCAGACGATTTGCTCTCCGTATAGGCTTGGTTTGAACAGTAGTACGCTGAACAATACTAAAAACTAGGTCACCTTACAATCAGATGTTTTATATATTTTTTCTACTAATATGTAATTTGTTTTGCATTTGTTTGGTTCAGTAAATGTCGAAAATGATTTGGAAATTATCCGGGAAGTTAAAAAAATATAGGTTTGATGATATTTACGTGTAACATGTTGTAAATGAATCGGGTCGGAATTTACACCTATGAAACCCGAGACAAACGAAAAAGCAAAGTAAAGAAAAACAACAACAACAATAAAAAAAAACAACGTTTTAAAGGAAAAAAAAAAAAGGTTTATAAGTTTTAGTTTGATAGTTCACCAGCCCATTACCGTTATTTCAGTGGGTCGGAAGTAATTTCTTAAAACGCCCGGAATGTTACGATGCAGACGAGTTAAAATGAGAGCCGACTAGGAACCATGAACCTCGGACGTTTAGTTTGCGCGCCTTTATTTTGACTTCAGCTCTGTGAACCAATGTGAAACGTTTATGTTGATAAAACGTGGAGTTATACTTATGAAATATATGCAGTAGAAGGACTACACTCTTAGGACGTCTTAATTCACGTGTGTTTTCATCAGGTTGGACGTTTTGATTTACGTGTTTATTTTGTTTTTCATACAGCTGAACGTCAACGGAACGTTGGAGAGCAGCATTGCAGACAACGCCGGTTTGCGACAAGCTTTCAAGGTACTATCTTTTTGCGCACAAATATTGTGATTTAAGCATTTTTACTTTCCTATGACTGTAAATGTTTTTGTTTGGTTGTCATGCTTTTTTCCCCAGAATATTCAGCGGATGCATTTAGGAACAAAAGGAAACGTATTGTTTAGGTCACGATTTCACACGTGGTTTTAGAATTGACTCTATTTGAACATGATTGTGGATGCATCATCTAACGGGTGCATCATCTAACTTGGTTTGTGGATACAACCGACGATTACAAATGCATGCATTCAGTAAAACTCTGGATGCCTTTTTGCGGTCACATTGCAATGCGAATTTATTTTATCTATTTATAACGCGTCTTAATTTTTTGAATGATAATTTTATGCAGGATTTTTATTATGGGCTCAAATTTGAAAAACATTAGAGACTGCATAAAACAAAAAATTTAATTTATGGAAGGAGTGTCTAATCAACTTGTTTGTTGCCCAACAGGCGTATCGTGTCTACATGACAAAGTACGAAGAGAAGTACGGCATTTATTCCATCCCAGGAACGGAGCCCTACACTATGGACCAATTATTTTTCATTGCCTATGCTCTCGTGAGTTAATACAGACGCTCTAACTATTCCGGCACAAACGCGTCAATAACTATGCACGCGTACCAACTTTAAACACTTTACAAATTTTAAGGCCTGGTAAATCAACTTTATGAGATTGACGTAGCTGTAATGCTATTACTGTTTTGGAACATATATTCTTTTAAGTTTTGTTGCGGCTTGTTAGAAAGTGTCCTGTGCGACCGAACTTACCTACGTTTATATTTAGTTAGGAGATCTTAGGTGCGCCCGCTGACATCTCTAATATAACGTTTGGGAAAGGCTTAGAAGGAGGACCGGTTAACTTTGCAGCTGCATTATATCTGCACTTTATTTTTCGAATTGATTTTTCCTCCATTCTCTCGTTACATTTCTCTCCAAACAGTCAAGGTGTGAAGTTGCCAGGAAACGATCCATGTACTTCTTCCTAAGCCTCGGGATGCAATACCTAATAGGTTCAGGTAAGAGATGATGGTGAAAGCACGAACCCCACTCGCGAATCCGGACATTTAGAAGTGTTTATGTCGGCGTGGCAATACGGCACCGATCGGGAGGGTGGTTAAGATATTTTTTGTCGGAGCCATAAACAACTACGAGTCAGGCACGTAGCCAGGATTTTGTTTCAGGGTATGTGTGTGTGTGTGTGGGGGGGGGGGGGGGGGCGCCCATGAGAGAATGCTGTATGAAGGGCAGGGGGAGAGGAGGTCCTAGCACAATGGAAGATTCCGGGGGGTGGGGCGGGCCCCATGCCGCCCCGCCCCCGGCTACGTGTGTGCTACGAGTCATTTGAATTACTGTGTGTTCTACACAACGTGGCCACCAGTAGAAAGAGTAGCTCCAGGAAGCAATTTCAAGTAAAATACAGTGCCTGTATTCTTCATTTGTGATTGATCGGCCGCAAATGTCATGCACATTTTGAGGTTGTTGCCACACGGTGCTTGAGACATGTCTGTCTCGGAGCCTGGTTGTTTTTGTCGTTTTAGTTTGTGTGAACGCAACCGGCTCGAAAGTAACGGAACAAGTTCACCCATGTTGCAAAAACGACAAAAACCCTGACTGAAACATATATGGTCACGTCAACGCACCGTCGTGAGGAGCGTGCAAAATACTTCAGTCTGGCTGTGTTCGAAATCTTATCCAAATAGCTCCGAGCTACTCCGGCAGGTCTTCCCACGTGATAACATAAAGGGAGCGACGCCGGACGCGGGTAGGTTTTTGAACGCAAAGGTACAAAGCCCTTACCCTGAGTAAGATCGAGTAAATTTTGGAACGCAGCCTTTGTGTTGCTTCGCCAACAAATAAATGGCTATCGGATAGTGTCAGGATCCTATAAGCTGCAGAGAAAAGCCCAGTGATAACGCACCGAGAGCAGCCTAGTGATAACGCAATGATAAAATGAAAACTACAAGACTCTCAACGTAAGCTATGACCCACCCTTCGCAGTTCCTTTTTTTTGCCGCTACACGAAGAAGTGGATATCCCGCGGGTGCGGTGAGGAAGCCAGGAGTACAAAGAAAGAAAGTGGAATGCTTCTTTTTTATTAATACAGTTTCCCGCGATGCGTCGCGCGGGTACCGCAGAAGAGATATATAGTACTTGTTATCGTTTACCCACCGGGTATAGTTGTCGGGTGGGCCAGTTCCTATTCCGGCCTCGCTGGGTAGCAGCCCACTGGTGGTCTTAGTACCTGATCAGAGTCACAACGGATGTAGAACATCTGCCGTATCCACAAGGGTAGCACGTTCCTACATCACGAAGCGTTCCAGAACGATGTTTGAGACTTTTAATTCTAGAAGCGAACGTTTTGCTTAGGTTTGCTAGACGTTGTCTTCTGCTGTTGAAACGCAATTAAAGGTTCTAATACAACAGGAATAAATAATTTTACTTTATAGTGACAATCGCCAAAATGTGAGATACGGAGATAGTCTGACTTTGTTAATGTGCTTTTGGAGTTTCCTTCTACATGTGTTAGTGGTATGCTTTTGTTTGGAATAAGTAGAGGTTTTGAAATGTAATTGCTTTATTGAAACTTGCTATGAGAAATTTAAGGCACACATCAAGTTAACGATAATAATCTCTGAAGAGGGGAGGGGAACAAGGGGGCAAAGGACAAATACAAATTTCCAAAGAAAGCTAGGTGACCGGTGCGCGCTGAAAAAGTGCGCCTGGTGCTGGTATAGAACCAGGGACCTCTCCCTTTCCAGTGGAGCGCTCTACCAACTGAGCTAGCCAGGAGTTAGACGTTAATAGGGTGAACGGGTTTTATCAGCTGCCACCAGTCTAACATCAACAAAAGTGAACGGCCTGCATTGTTTTAAGTTTTTCAGCGCGCAGCAGTCACCTAGCTGCGTTTGGAGATTTGTAATTTGTCCTCTGTCTCCCTTGTTCCCCTTCTCGAGGGATTATCATCGTTTATTCTGTCCAGCTCGCCTGCACCTTTGCATTAATTGCTCTACCAACACAATAAGTTCTAGTTTTTTGGTAATGTTAATTAAAAGTTGAAACGTACTGAAAAAAAAAAGTTGCGACGCGCAGAGTTGCAATTTTGTATTATGCTGTTTTTTAAAGCGCAGCTCTTAGCGCCCGCTTCCGGCTTGAGCGGCGTCCCCGTCGGCGTCGGCGTAAACGGAGGTCACATGACCACCCTGAGGTCACATGACCATCCTGAGGTCACGTGACGACCCTGAGATCACGTGACCACCCTGAGGGCACGTGACCACCCTGAGGTTACGTGACCACCCTGAGGTCACGTGACCCCCATGGCGTTACGGGGGTCACGTGACCTCAGGGGGGTTCACGTGACCTCACGGGGGCCAGGTGACCTCACGGGGGCCACGTGACCTCAGGGGCCACGAGGGGGGTGAAGGAGGAGGAGGGGAGGAGGAGGGAGGAGGAGGAGTAGCAGGCAGGATGACGAGGTGAGGAGGAGGGAGGAGGGGTATACCCTCCCCTCAGTACCCTTCCATCCTCCTCAAGAGCTGCGCTATAATTCGGCGTCACAGGGAGTTGTAAACGGCTTTCATTTTTTTGTTACTATTTTTCTTGCTGTTCTTTGAACCGCGCAGTCATAACTGCACCATGACGCCAAATATGCCCAGAGTCTAAAGAAGGTTTACTGTTGAGGCCTGTTCACACAGGAGTGTTTGCTTACGTTTTTTTACGTGCAAAGCTACCCATTGAATTTATTACCGCGCTTTACTCGTAGCACATGTGTCCTGGTGACTCTCAACGTAAGTAGACGTAAGCTGCCGTAACATAACGGAAGAAAACGGTGCTGTGTGAGCGCGCCTTCCTATATCTAGCATATCTAGAAGAGAAGCTGCCGTACTCGTTGTTTTAGAAAGGCGTGCTTGTAGTTCCTAATGGTCGTTTTGACTGTTTTAGAGTGTTTGACATTTACAGGGGGGACTTAAATTGAAACCATTAAACTCGTTTTTTTATTTAATACCTCGTGGTTCGTTTTCGTTTTCCGCAGGACAATCATTCCGCTGATGAACTTCGAGCGTTTCGCGGATGCGTTCGGGTGCAGAGTCGGGACCATCATGAACCCCGAACAGAAATGCATTGTCTGGTAATCAGACGAAACCAATACCTAAAAAAAGAAGAAAATGAAATTTTAAATAAAGTGTTAATATTGGGCAAATAAATTTGATGAAATTGTGAATTAACTTTAGATATAAACAATGACATCATCCTTAAGCCTGTGTAGTCGAAAGGTCGGTAGAACTTTGAGTAGTAAATGTTTTTCGGCAGCCGAGTTTTTTCTCAAGCTCTCTGCCGCCTTGCACAAACCAAGCTGGCTTACGGCAGGCCAAATCACTTTAACTCTCCGAAAGAACAAGGACGGTGTGAGATTTCGGATGGGTTTTTACAACGATAAAACAAATGAGCAGTTAAATGTAACTCGAAATGCATGCAGGTGAGCTCTCGGCGTCCGGTACCTGTGTCTCGAAGGAAGAACATTTTATTTTCAATAAAACGGCAACCTCGGTCCACGTTGTACGCAGGCTCTTGAAGCCACTTTTGCATGCCATTAAATGGTATGTAATGGCGATGATAACTTTATCTAAGTAACGGAACGGCATTGGGTTAGAATCGGTCCGCTTGTCGTCGAAAAAGTGGTGTGAGGAACTCCCTGGACGATATGAGTTTGGCACAAAGCCCTATTATAGGCCCTAGTGATTCACTCATCGCAATCCACTGATGATGAAAAACGAAATTCTTGGGGCAAGTGTGTAGCTAGAAAAGGCTTTGTAGTCACACTTGCGCTGCAGCCTCCTGTGATAATCACACAACTTTGCGCGTTAGTGCTTTGGATGGTAAAGTTGGCACCATGACAGAACAGCACACGACAAAACAGCATGCGACAAAACAGCACGGTCAAAACAGCACGCGTCAAAACAGCACAACGTCAAAACAGCACGGCGACAAAACAGCACGCGTCAAAATCGCACGCGACAAAATGCACAGCGTCAAAACGGCACAGCGACAGAAGAGCAGGTGCCAAAACAGCACGGCGTCGGAACAGCACAGCGTCAAAACAGCCTAGCGACAAAACAGCACAGCGTCAAAAGGGCACGCGACAGAAGAGAATGGCGTCAAAACAGAACCGTGACAAAACAGCACAGCGTCAAAATGAGGACACTGACAATATAGCAGACATGTACACGTTACCCAAAAAATGTAACTAAATACCGTTACTCGTTACTCGCTCAAAAAGTAACTAAATACGTTACTCGTTACCCATTTTCAAAAGGAACGCGTGAGTTACCTGAAAAGTAACGAGTTACTTTTCACGTTACTTTCAGGACCGAATGCACAACTGTTTTTGTTTCATGGTTTATTGTTTTCCTTTTAGTAGTCGTTGCACTTACGCAGCAGCTGCCTGTCGAAGTTTTCATCAGTTATGTTTCCCCGCTTCCTTGAAAATACATCTCCGGCGGCGCTGAAGCGTCGTTCTACTGACGCGCTCGAAGGAACGGCAGTGTTGTGTTTCAGGAAAAGCTGGTGAATCTTCGGGAACTGCGCCTTCATTGAGGACAGCGGGTAATGGGTTATGTGCCTTCTCGTGTTTGCAACCTCCGGGTTTACAATCGGTCCGTGCCCGGTTCTAGAAAGTTCAACCAACGAATCTGATTGTGCTCGCTTGGTGAAGGACATTCCCAGCTGTAGAGTTCAGTACAGCAACGTTTATCGCTGGAAACGTCAGTCGAACTGTTCGACTGACGTGTTCAGCTCCTGCGGTGACAAGCACACTCTGTGCTCGACGTGACGGTAAATGATTCCTCCTGTACTGTCATACTGTTTATTTGTTTTTCGGGTTGCCCATCTGCCTTTGTCGCAATAGACGCATACTCAGGCTAGAGTAAAAACAAGGCCGTTTAAGCGGTGTTGTACACGTTACTCCTCAAAAGTAACGAGATACTGTTACTCGTTACTTGGACTTCAAAGTAACTAAATACCGTTACTCGTACCTTTTCTAAAAAAGGAACTAAATACGTTACTCGTTACCGAAAATAGTAACTAGGTACAAGTAACTCGTTACTTGTAACGCGTTACGTACATGTCTGCAATATAGCTAGGGTTTTGGCGTTTTCGGTTTTAATTATATTATTTTGAAATTCGGCGTACTCTTTTTTTTTTCTCGTTTTTTTAGTCCAAACAGAAGTTATGCGGTTTATTGCGGTGAATATTTGTAGACGCATAAACTTCTCGGTTCCTTTCGGTTTGTTGACATAACAGTATACTGACGAAAATGCCATGTTTAAAGCTTTTGTTTAAAGGGATACTTCAACGAAATTTGAAATATTACCGTCGTGTTCAAAAATAGGTTGAATATGATCCACAATATTCGTAAATGACAATCGCACGTTTGTATTTTAAGCCTGGTGGCTGTATTTTTCGTTATAAACGGCCCTCTGGCAAGCGCTCGGAGAAGGCCCAGCGGAGACCACGTGACATCCAACGCAATCGTGACGTAGGACGTCTCGGGACGAGCAAAGCTACGGCGAGGCTGACGTCGAAAAGATGGCCTAGTCGTTCCAGCCACCGAAGCGGCTGCGTTTGTACGAATTTTGAGTGACGGGTTACTCTTCTATAATCTTGTAGGGGTCAATGGCGACTTCTGGGACACACAAAAGGCATTCTCGGGAAGAGGGGAGTTCCTCCTTCCCTTCTTCTCTCGTCGTGGCCGGAGGCGAGACACTCACCGTCACTATACTTCGTTTCACCTTATGTTGTACCGCAGCGAAGGCTAGAAGCGCGAGCTCATAGCGTTGGCAGCTGCTCTTAAGTCACGAGAGCTTGTGCCGCCGGGATGTGCCCCAGAGCAAGGAGCTCGCGCTTGTAGCCTTTCCTGCGGTACATCATAAGGTGAAACAGAGTATAGCTGTCAAGGTTCCTATAATGCCCGTGTCCCACTAGAGCGACAGACACAGACAAAAGACAGCGACAAGCCTCAAACCCATGCAACGTGCTCGCGATGGTACCTTTGGCAGGCGTTTAGCGTTCGGTGCTCGTGAAGTAAGCACGAGCGATTGCAAGCCTGCCAAAGATACCCTGGCGTGCATGATGCTCGTGTTTGAGCATAGCCTCCTTTATTCTACAAAGCCTCTCAAATCGCGAAAGACTCTGGTTTGAGGCTTGTCTTTGTCTTTTGTTTCTGTATGTCGCTCTAGTGGGACACGGGCATAAGGAGTATTCACTGGGCGCCATATTTGTGGGTGATGTCTAGAGCGCATGCTCTGAACGAGCCCACATTAATAGGCTGCTAAGACCGGCAATCTTGAGGGTGCGGAATGCACGTTACAAAAGAACTGTGGAAGCTCGCCATCAGCACGCGCTCAGCAGTCATGCACACTGCTATGGCCGCCAGTGAATACTTCCTATAGACCTTTTCTTTAACGGCGCCGCCATCTTGAGAATTACGGCGCCGACGACGCCGTCTAGTGGCTTAGAAAAAGAAATACCGGCTAGTTCTGGCAGCACAGCTATCTGGGTAGGCAACGGTGTGGGTATGGGGGGAACTTGGCTAGACTTGGCTATGGTGGGCTGCAATAACTTGGTTGGAGCTTGTCCGGTTGAATCCAGCTGGCTACTCACAGGCCATCACATTGCCTCCTCGAGAGAACGAGGACGAAGACGGTGGGGTGTTTTGATTGAGTTTCCACAGCGAAGTATATATGAGCAGTTTAATGTAGTCTATGCAGGTAAGCTCTCGGCATTTGATAGCTCCATCTTGAGTGGTGGCGTGTAGACTTTTTCATACCTTTCACATACCATGGGGCTTCCAGTGATAACCTAATTGGACCATCTGCACCGGGAATTAAAAGCTGTCCTCTTGTCGTAGACGAAGTGATCGTGAGTTTAAACGTGACGTTGAGTCTGATACGAATCTCTCGCGATTCAAGCTCGCAATCGACTGACTTCATAAATAAGGATTCTTGGGGAAAATGCGAAGCTCGATAACATTGCAGCCACACTCGCGCTGCAGCTTCTTGTGCTCATGGCACACTTTCTGCTATTGTTCTTAAGCTTTTTAAAATTATTTGTCCATCCGACGACCACGCAGTGGTAGCTGCAGACAGCCGTAGATTTTCGGAAATTGCGGCACGGTAAAAAGGAGCAACCGAATCTGCCGAACTTCTGATTCGGCAAAGTTCGGCAAATGCTGAACTTTTGAAGGAAAGTTCGGCAAAGATTCGGCAAAAATTCGGCAAATGTCTTCGCACGCGCGGTAACGCGACGGGGCCATGGATTGCAAATGGACGCCCTGCAGTCGTGCGGTTACCATCGTGCAGTGTAGTACGACCAGCGGTTACGGCGCGGTGTGGAGTAGGCAACACGGTAACTGTGCGTTTGTGAGCGAGTGTTGTTCTCTTTCTGCCTCAAGAATAGAAGATCGACCAGTAATTTACGCAGTCCACTGCGCAAGTGGCAAATGATGCGGTGCATTCTGAAACATTGGCTGACAATTACTCTAAAGCACTCCTCGCAATTATAACAATTCTGTTTTCGGCTCACGAGTAGTGTGTTCCAAAACAAAATAATATTGGTTTTTCAATTAATGTTATTTCGCGGTTTTCGTGTATCTGCACAAAACTAAACACACTACTATAATGCTCGACGTTGCACATCCGACATTCCTAACTCTCCCTATCTTCCGAAACGTTCGTGTGTGTCCTAAATAGAGTTGGTCGTGGTCCTAACACCAGAAGCTGGCATTTTAAAAGTCAAAAACGAGACGTTGCGAATATGGGACGCACACTTTCATGCAAAGCTGGCGTCAAGTGACTCAAATCGAAAAATATGCATATCTACAAAATTATTATTATCTCTTCTGGTGAAGGCTCAGCAACCGTTGCATTCGTTTTCGCGCACAAACGGTGACTGTGATTTTGTAAACATTGGAAAGGTCTATAGACCTTTCCAATGTTTACAAAATCACAGTCCAGCGTGCGATCTTCACAGCCCAGCACGTGCGTGTTCGTCGCTTCGGAAAGCGAGCAAAGCACGCGCCATACGCACGAACGCTCAAAATGGCACCGGCCACAAGCTCGTTTTTGGAAAGGTCTATAGTCCGTTGCAACTCAAGAAGGTAGGGCGAGGGTGAGACGGGCCGGGGAGGAGGAAGCAGACGGAACGCTGCAGAAGAGAGGGGGAAACTTCCTTCTCTCTTTAGCGTTCCGTCTGCTTCCTCCTCCCCGACCCGTCTTACCCTCGCCCTTCGTTCTTAGGTTGCAACGGACTATAGATGGGCATTACAAGCGAGCGTTAGCGACATCCACCAGGTGCTCTTTGCTAATCGTTTAATTCGTTTTAAAATTCCCTTTCGAGACTTTTTTAACAAGATATTGGTATGTTCGATGTGATGCTGCTCCTTTGAACACATATAGACCAAAAAATGAGCGCCGAAATTTCGTTGTAGTATCCCTTTAAAATATCTAGTGAGTAAACCAGGTACTGGTTTTTTTATTTGTTGCTGTCTGTGGCAACCGACGCGACTTGTTCTGCATGACGCACTGGGGCCCTATCTTGATCTGACATTATCGTCGTGTGCTTGTATTTGTACTCAAGACGAACATGAGCTTCACTACCACTCGGTCGGAAAGGCAAATATCAAAGAAATTTAGAAATTGGCAAGCATTGTACTAAGTGCGTTTTGCCCCAGTTTCACGACTGTGAGAGGCGGTAAATTCGCGCCGACCACAAAAACGACAATAGAAATATCGTATTTATGCCCTCCTCTAGTAGATGGAAGCTAGGGGTGTCAACAATGTGCGGCATTTACCGACGCCCTTGTATTTTCATTGTTCAGTCCACGAATAAATCCTCTTCTTTGAACAAAGAATTCGGTACACAAATCCCTATCAGGTGCAAAAACCCAGATTTTGTCCGGAAGACCCCTGCGCCCCCGGAGCTTTTGTTGAAAGTTGAACTGATCTCGGAGGCAAGCTGAAAACTGCGAAAGGAAGTAGTCATACGGAGAGTAATAAGTCACTCCCCCCCCCCCCCCCCGCTCCAAACGCCCTCGGAAATATTTACCTTTTTTCAGTTGAACCCTAAATATAATGTAAGGAGTAGGGGTGTGCGAATATTGAAATTTTCGAATACGAATCGAATACGAATAAGACAAAAAACGGGCTTCGAATATCGAATCGAATATCGAATATGTGTCTTGTAATAAAAAATTGCAAAACAAGAGGTAACAGCAGGTTTTATTGCCTTTTTAAAATAAATCAATGCAACTGCATTTTACTGGGCTGCAGCAGGCTAAAGATGCTTCTATACTTCGTTTCACCTTATGTGCGAGCGAAGGCAAAGCTGGAAGCGCGAGCACGAAAGCTCCGTGCGTTCAGGCTTTGCTCGAGCGCGCGAGTTGGGGAGAAACGCAAAAAGCGCTGGTCTCGCGCTTCTAGCTTTGGCTTCGCTCGCAGATAAGGTGAAACGAAGTATAGTAACGCACTCATTACAAATTATCCTGTAGGAAAATAACTATTCAACGTGTTCAGAAAGTAAGCGCTCCCTAAGCGCCGCGACAACATTTCCGCCAGTAGAAAGACCCTTCAATCGGGAAACCTGCGAAATTTCACTAAAGTTCGAAGAAGTTTGACTTATGGACAGTGCTGGCCGGCTGCTACACGAATATTTCGAGTTTTGGGAAACAAATAATTTAGAAACTAGTTTATTTTATGTTTTATAAAGTGGTTACCAATTTTTACACCATACAAAAGTGAAAATATGCGCTTTTAACGCTTTCATTGGTTATTAATGCTAACCAGTTATGCCAGTAAACCCAACAAATATTGCACTTTTCCTCCATCAGGTGAGTAAGTAGTTTTTTTTTTTTTTTAATTTTCGCGCATGCGCACAAAAGTAGAACTTCAGTCGAACCTTTGTCGAACATCACGTTGAAAGTTAAAAAAAAATCGAACTTAGTCGAACTCGAACCTGGGCGGGTTCGCAACATCCCTAGTTTTGATTGCGCGGGAGGGGCAGGAGTTGTCGATGGCGATGCAATGTTCTGTTCGCACCTAGATTTTTCTTTCTTTTATTTAATTTTCAAACATTTATATTAGACAACACTCTCGAGATTTATATTATATTTATATTTCACTCTCGGGGTTTATTTTATTGTATCAATTTATAAAACGCGCAATTACATCACAAATTGCTATAAAAGCGCCACACAACAAAGGGTTTGGTGAAACAGAAACCGAAACTTATCCTGTCTTGCTGCCATTGGACAGATAGAAACGGACCAGACCGATAGCGCACGCATCATACGCCTTTCGCAGTGAATAAACATATTCACATGGGAATGCGTGGCAAGCAGATCATTCGTTACTTGCTCGAATATTCGTGGTTTGTGCGAATATTCGCCGTTTTTCCCGAATATTCGGTTTTGGCCGAATATTCGGGAACTTCAGAATATGCAATTTTCGAATCGAATACGTTTCGAATAAGGAAAATAATCGATTCGTATTCGAAATTTCGAATATTCGCACACCCCTAGTAAGGAGTGAAGAAATTCATGTCTCAAAGTAGGCACTGTAAAGGAATGGAGGGTTCATTTGACCTCTCACGTTTTTTCTGCTGACTATCAACGACACGAAAAAATCCGACAAACGTACCAACAACACTTCGCTGTAAAAAGGGGTTCGAACAATTGCATTTAATTGTTTAAAGCTTTCCGCCTGTCACCTTACGGGAATGCTTTAGCTCCTGTTGTGCTAGAAATTGTGATTCTCTACCGACCTCAGTGCCTTCCAAACTGTGGGTCCGACAGATCCAGTGGGCGGTCGCAAAGCAATTGCTGCCATCGGTTTTTTTTGTTTTTTTTTTGTAGACTTTTGCAGTCTTGTGAAAAGCGCAAGCGGGCTTTGTGACGCGATATTTTATATCTGGGAGGGGGGGGGGGGGGTTTGCGGGTTGCGGAGTTCGGTAAGCACTGAAATACGCAATAAATTCCTTTATAACCTAGCGACAATAAATGAAAGGGTCAAGGAGGTTCGAAACTATTCGCGCAGTGAGAGGTGAAGAGCGCGCTCGAAGTTGCTGCATGCGTGCTGTTTTGCCGCTGTGCTGTTTTGACGCCGTGCCTTTTTGGCACGCGCTCTTCTGTCGCTGTGCCGTTTTGACGCTGTGCTGTTTTGTTGCGTGCTATTTTGACGTGTGCTGTTTTGTCGCCGTGCTGTTTTGACGCTGTGCCGTTTTGACGCATGCTGTTTTGACCGTGCTGTCTTGTCGCGTGCTGTTTTGTCGTGTGCTGTTCTGTCGCGTTCCCGGTAAATTTATTTGTGCGCGTCCGAAGACGACTCAGTGAGAACTCTGCGGTCGCACATTTCCAGACATGGTCATACGGTAACAAGAAACTACACGAAACAAACTGATGGAGGGGGTATAATGCTTCATTAATCGCGAGGCGCTACGCAACACCGCCTTTATAATTATTCGCCCATAACCTTCGTTGTGACATGCCATGAGTCAGCGGTCAATGCAAAGTGTACCGGGTCGAGAGTGCGCCAGTTGAGTGCTGGATTGAGATTACACGAAAACTGGCGGCCACAGCTGGGTGCACTGCTGCTTTTGAAGTGATGACAGCGAGTTATTACAACATTTTTATTTTTTCATGCCCTGAAAGTTATGGTTCACTTTGAGAGTATACATTGCTAGTGATAGACGAAGAGTGTGTTGGTGCGGGTCAAGATTAAAGAACGAATAAACATGTAGGACAAAGTCACCATAACCACATCAGATAACTATACTCGATCCGTTCACCCTTAAGCTGAAACTACAGCCAAAGCCAGAAGCGTGAGCTAACCCGTGCTCCTAGATTTGAGACGTGCATTTCAAGCGCGAGTGCTCGCTTTTAGAAGAACTAATCAAAGCAGCGACCTTGTGCTCTCGTTCAACGAAGTATTGCAACGGACATATAGGATGTCCATTGCTAGTTGAAACATGTGGTTGTGTTGTTTTTGTCCTACCTGTTTATTCTTTTTTAATCTTGTCTTATACATTGCTTTACCTTCAATTTCTTTTCCGCTGTACTTAGGATCAAATAGCTCAAATAGTACTGCTTTTGTACAGTGTGAATGCACATATTGAACAGTGTACAAACCTATCACAATAACAGTCGTTTATTTTGGGCTTCACAGAACTCGCATCAGGTAGCGGACAAAAAATAAAGTATCATTTGCACGAATAAATATGTAAAAAAAATAAAAAAGCATAGGGGTTAGGATTGGATTTTCTGGAGGGTCCTCTTCTAGGAATCAGACATATGAGATTACACATAATCTTGACAAGTTGTTCGTGCATGAGACTTTTAAAAAAAGCATGCTGCATTCACACTGGCGTTCGAATCGCAGCTGTTGCGAATGCGGTTCAGCTGCCAGTGTGAATGCGGCGTAACTGTACAGTCCTTGCCACACCATAGCCCCCTGTTTAGTCCTGTATACTTAATGCTTGCCCAATCGCTGGTTGCTAGCTATCGCCGCCACAATGGTTTCCCGCTTCCCTATACAAGACAGAAAATGTGAACGATGTGAATAAGCCTTTCTCGTGTGTTCTTGCATTCTTGGTGATGTTTTTGGGGAATCGGTGGCCGAGTGGGCTAGCGCACACCAGCTCAGAGCAAGTGGACAGAAAGCTCGCGCTGCACAATCCAGGGTTCAATCCCCACCCCTGCCCGTTTCGATCTGGATGAGCATCGTGCAACTAACAGTAAATGTTAGTTGCGAGTGCGCCAGTGTTTACGTCTCTTCTTGTCCATGTGTTTTTCGGCGCCTGTGTACGAGCATCGTACCAGCGTGCGGTCGTGTATCACTACCGCGTGGTGCATGTTAAAGATAAAGGCTTGCGGTTGTACCGCACTGGCTCAATTGCTCATCTACAGCTGAGGCACCAGACGCCCACTAAAGCAGACTAACGGAGGGTGATCAAAAAGTTCCAGGACTTTTTGAATTGCGCGCCAACGGAGCGTTGGAGAGCGGTACGCTTTGCAACGTTAAGGCCCGTTCACACACTTGCGACCTCTTAGAACAGAGTGCCTTGGAACCTCTTCATATCTCTTACGACGAGAGGACACACTAGCGCCATCTATTGGGTAGCAGTGTAAACTTGGCGGTTCGGCATAATTTTTATTTCTCTCGCGCATTAACCTTTCTTTCTTGGCTCGAAGAACTTTTGTCAACGTTATAAATGAGCCTTCTCTTAGGTATTACGGACATTTGACCTCGAAAATCCCGTAGAACCTTCGCTCTTGGGAAATGCAGTTCCAAGGTCACCGCATGGATGGCGCCGGCGTGCCTATGTGTTCTCTCGCCCTGAGAAATTTAACGAGGTTTAAACAGGTCTCGTTTCCCTCGGTCGTACTCGGTTGGAAGTGTGTGAACGGGCCTTTAGTACTGACTCTTCGTGAGCTCGGCTGTTGTTGTAGATTCTCTATGCGGAGAGCAAGTTGGCTGCTTTTTGCACAGATGTTGCGCTGACGTCAGAACGACGGCGAGCTCTGATTGGCTTTGATTGAAAGGATAGTGGGTAGACCTCAATGCTAGATGTCTTGAGGGCTGCCCACTATTCTTTTAGAGCGCAGCTCTTAGGCGCCCGTTTCCGGCTTGAGCGGTGTCGCCTCCGCCATCGGCGTCGGCGTCACCCTCGCCGTCGGCGTAACCGCACGTTGCATTATGGGACGTTTCCCATAATGACGTCGCATGTGACTTCATGTGCGACGTCACGAGGGTCACAAGTGGCGTCACGAGGGTCACAAGGGAGGAGGAGGAGGACATTTGTTCCGCTAAATTTAAGAAAACCTTGTGCTGCTAATTTTTGGCGGAAGAATTTCCCCGCTAAATTTAGCGAAAAAGTTTCCGCTCTAAATGTAGCGGAAAAATTTCCCCGCTAAATTTAGCGGAAAAATTTCTCCGCTAAAGTTGCGGAAAACCTTCCTCGCTGAATTTTTCGGGGAATTTGTTCTACTGAATTTAGCGGGAAATGTAGCGAAAATTGCCCGCTAAATGGGAGGGGAGCAGGAGGAGGAGGGGAGGAGGTGCATACCCTCCCCTCCGTACCCTCCCCTCCTCCTCAAGAGCTGCGCTCTAATTCGGCATTACAGGAAGTTGTAAACGTCTTTCATTTTTTTTCAATCAGCCAATAAGAGCTCGGCGTTCTGACATCATTGCGACCCCTGTGCAAAAAACATACGAGCTTGCGCTTCGCATAACATTCTTTGTTGTGAAGTAACAGACGTTTTAGAGCGCAGCTCTCAGGCGCCCGTTTCCGGCTTGAGCGGCGTCGCCGTCACCGTCGGCGTCACCGCGCGTTGCATGATGGGATGTTTCCCATAATGACTTCACTCGTGACGTCACGAGGGTATTCATATTAAAAATAGCGCAAAAAAGACGGGACAAAAAGACGAAGAAGCACACAGGACAAGCGCTAACTGGCAACTAAAGTTTATTGAATGCTTCCAAATTTGCTATCGCCGTGCACGCGCGTAGTCTCGTCTCGACAAAAACACGGCGTACGCAAAATCAACAGATACAGCCCGCCCACTGCCTGTTCAAAAAGCCAGTAAAACAGCTACATGTCAGTGTTAATGAAACTACTCTTTCGGCTGCATATACACCGATGCGACGCTTATGCAAATGTCTTTGTCACGAGGGTCACTAGGGTCACGAGTGACGTCACGAAGGTCACTAGAGACGCCACAAAGGACACTCGTGAAGGTCATGACGATGGTCACGACCTTCACAGTGACCTTCTTGAGAGTCACAAGTGACGTCACTTGAGTCACGAGTGATGTCACGTGGGTCACGAGTTATGTCACGAGGGTCATGAGTGACTTCACGAGGGAGAAAGGAGGGAGGGGGAGGAGGAAGGGGAGGAGAAGAAGGAGGGAAGAGAAGATGAGGAGGGGGAGAGGCGAAGGAGGGAGGGGGAGGACAAGGAGAGGAGGTGTAAGGGAAGAGGAGAGGGTACGGAAGAGGAGAGGATACCCTCCTCTCCGTACTCCCCCTTCCTCCTCCTTAAGAGCTGCGCTCTAATTCGACATTACAGGGAGTTGTAAACGTCTTTCATTTGTTCTGAAACAAGTTTTCCGTGTTTGGCTATTTTGTGATCTTTTTTGAAATGAACCAAAAAGAAGAGCAAACCGTTTGCGTCACGTTTTGTATTAAGTTGGGTAAAAGTTTTAGAGAAACTTTTTAGATGTTACAAGAGGCATTTAAGGATAAATGTCTCAGTAGATCACTGTGTAATGAGTGGTACAAGGGGTTCAAAGAAGGCCGGACATCCTGAGAAGATAATCCTCGTTCAGGACACTCATCAACTTGAACTGACGACGATCATGTTGCCAGAGTGAACGTTCCCGTGCGATCAAATCTTCAAGTAAGCACCCGTGAAATGGCAGAGGAATGCAACTTTCCATTTGGCTCATGTCGAGAAATTTCAACATAACGACTGCAGATGCGCCGAGTAGCGGCAAAGTTTGCCCCAAAACTCTTGACCGAGGAGAAAAAACAACACCGAGTTCATGCTTGTCAGGAACTTGTTGAAATGACAAATGATGATGAAAACTTCTTGAAATTTGTCATTACTGGGGACGAGACGCGAGTTTATTGGTACGACGTGGAAACAAAGGTCCAATTATCGCAGTGGAAGACAAAATCCTCTCCAACACCGAAAGAAGCTTGTCAAGTAGATCAAAGGTCAAGATCATGCTCACGTTTTCTTGGACTGGAATGGTGTGGTCTACTACGAAGCTCTTCCACGTGGTCAAACAATTAATCGTTTTTGCTACCTTAAAACCCTGAGACATTTGCGCGAGGCTGTTAGATGGAAGTGCTTTGCCTGAGCTGTGGTGAAGTGGGGTGTGGGTACTGCACCATGACAACGCGCCTGTTGATTCTGCGTTGCTCATTTGCGATTATTGCACGAACAACGCCATGACCTACATCCCCCAGCCCCCGTACTTATCAAACTTGCCCCTGCGGACTTTTTCCAATTACAATAAGCCACGTGACATTTGAAATGGCTGAGATATGAGATATGAGTTCGTGCCATGAACCTGGGGTGTAGTATACCAGATACCCTTCACGTGCAGGAAGGTTTACATCGGACAGACGGGGCGCTGCCTCAACATTCTCCTGCGGGAACACCGTAGTTCTTTAACAAGAACCTC